>JARHVA010008393.1:0-40000 GCA_037957365.1 Torreya grandis
AATGTGTAGACATAATGCTAGAGGTCATTGAACCTATAATTTACACATTATTAACATTACCTAAAATAACCATTGCATGGCTTGTAGATTTAATTGTCACTCTATTTCTTTGTTCCTTAATGCAATGCTCAAAATATTTGTATTATTATCAATGTATTATATCATGTTTTATTAATGAAAGTGTGTTTTTTTGATTAAATTTATAATGGACAATATCCATGCTCTTACCATGTCTATAGATAATAAGTAGTATTTAAAAATATGGAATGAATCTATATCATGTCCCCTTAAATTATTAGACAATAACATAGTGTGTAAAGTTTATAATTGTATGTAGATGAAAATTGTGAATTCCCATTTTAAATTTGTGCATGAACCTATATTAAATACTTAAAATTATATGAATTTGTATTTTGATCTTGTAATGTAAGTGAATATGCTTGGTATAATACTCCATAATCTATGCTAATGATTAAATTGTTTACCATTATAAACCTTTTAAATTGTATTCTATAACAAATTATATTTTTATCTAAAAAATTATTATCTCATGTATGAAAAATCCCATTGAAATTCCCCCATTTTGATCTCATGTAATTGTATCCTAAAAGTCACTAATCATGAAATAAAATTTAATTACATCATGTGTAATATGATGTAATCATTGAATAATGTAGCATATGTAAAAAGTCATGTCAACAATAGTAATATATGTACCATTTGAATCATGTATATAACATATGAAGTAAGGCCTATAGAAACATACCGATGAATATTATAGTAGTAAAATGTAGGAATTATTATACTATGAATTAGTTAGTTTCATGATATGGATCATGTCACTCATCAAACTTAACAAGCTCAACAAGCACACAATAAAAACAATTATAATGTCATAAAATAAGGCCGAGTGCCATAAACAAGTGACATGTTTATATTTTTCATGAGTAAAGATTTCACATACAAGGCCAAGGGACACATGCAAAGGACATGAATATATCACAAACAAGGGACATATTTAGATTTACCATAAACAAAGGGACAATGGCCAATAACAATGGACATGTTCAAATTTATTACAAATCAAATAAGATCTCATGAATATGTTTACACAACTTACACAAGGGCCAAGGGTATACACAATACATAAGCAAGATATAATGTATTATGTATAAGTAATAACATAAATGGAACATTATAAATAGAAAATAGTCTACACCACGTATATTTAATGTCATATTATCCTATAAAATATCATATTTGTGTACAAAATGTGAGAGAAAAATGTTAAAAAGACATTTGTAAAGAGTGTATAGCTCAACAACATAGGATTAATAAAATAATAACACATGTAAATATTATAACTTGTGGAAAACATGCCCCAAATTTAGCAAGGATATTGGGTAGAGGAAAATCCAAACATCTTAGTCCATGTGAGATTTGTATATCCTACATAACCCACTCATGAATACCAATGAAATGTATGTGTGATAAAGAAAGCGTATACTATTTATCTATCATGAAATAAATAACATATGACAATTATGTAAACTAGATATATAATCATGCTCAAGTCTTGATTTTATATTTTTATAATATTTTAAATATTTTGTATTTTTGAAATATTAAATTTTTTTTACTACTTTAATTTTGAAATAAAAAGAGAGAAACTATTAAGTAAACTATGGTGTTAAAAGTAGAATAAAAGAAATAGGCTTCAAAACAATGTGCAACATTTATCAATGTGAAATATGTACTAGAAATGATGACATGGCCATGTATGATCAAGATGTCCCTAACATACATGTATGTTCCAATATTGAAACATCTATAAGAGACTAAACAAGTATGAATAGGATTAATTGTACATCCTCATTTCATAAAATATATATTTTTTGAATCATGTGGCATGTGTGATAAATATATCATAGTAAAATAAACAAAATACATGTATATGTATTTTTTGGCATATTAAAACTAAGTGAAATGTCTAAAAATTAAAAAAAATAAAGTTCTATTGTGCTCAAATTATGATTTCTAGGGTGAAAATTTTCACAGTACAATCACATCCAAAGTGGGACAATAATAAAAAGACGTTCCTATGCTATTCTTTATGTCATTATTCCTATTATAAAAATTTATTTTTTTAGTTTTTAAACTATGAAAACATAGAGATAAATGGTATAATATGATGGAATTGATCATTTATTTTTAATTGTTCAAATATACAAAGTGAAAATAAAGAGCCAAGAGGCTAGAAATTTAAAAATATCCAAGGTCTTAGAATAATTGATCAAATCAATAGAATGTGTAAATAATAAAATAACATGATATAATAATCAAGAAGCTAAATAAAATCATAATTTTTTATATTTTGAATTATTTAAAATTATTTAAATTTTTTAAAAAAATATTTGAAATTGAAACAAACTAACCAATGATCCCATCAATATGGAAGTCATATGGAATATATAATTGGTGGTATAAGTATTAAATTTCAAGAATGAAATGTGTTAAATGTACATGTATAAAAATCATAAAATACTTCATGTGTTGTAAGAAATTTATCTAAATCAATACTCTTGTAATCCTATGTAGGAGGAGTAACTCAAAGATATGCAAAATGATATGAGATATGATGAATACTTATAAGAGATTATGCCAAATTTTGTGCCATTTTTGGAGCATTTTGATCTCTCTCTCTCTCTCTCTCTCTCTCTCTCTCTCTCTCTCCTCTCTCCTCTCTCTCTCTCTCTCTCTCTCTCTCTCTCCTCTCTCTCTCTCTCTCTCTCTCTCTCTCTCTCCTCTCTCTCCTCTCTCTCTCTCTCTCTCTCTCTCTCTGTGTGTGTGTGTGTGTGTGCGCGCGCGCGGCATGTGCGCATGTGTGTGGAAGGTGTTGCATATGATTGTGTTTGTTGAGAATTAGACACTTTTTTCCAATATACTTGGTTTTACATTTGTTGTTTTTTGAGCATTTTGTACCTTTTTATGAATTATTTGAATGTAATTTTTTTCATTAGGTTCAATAACTATATACGTGATTTATTATTTAATATATAGTACCAATGTGCTATGGAAGTGGTGGGAAGGAGGAGGCACCATAAATTGTAGGGGTTACTCCTATCTAATTCTTAAAATTGTAACAACTTTATTGTAATCAATGTAATTTAAGCATATATGTACCATAAAAGGTACAACATAGAGGTTTTTTAACCAAGGGTGTCATAATATCATGTAAAATATCCAATTTTGTGGTAGAACTAGAAAAATAGTGTATTATTATAGTAGTGTCTGCTTGAAGAGGAAACACAATGTGTCTTAAAGTGGTTTTTTGTTTCCCATTAAATATCTTAATACAGTTTAAAAGTTGTTTGTTTATCATGTTATGTGTATCCCAATTAATAAATTAATGTCATTATGCATGTATTATTACATATTCTATTATCAACTAGCACACTATGAATGAGTTGTTGATCAATATAAGATCATATCCATAAAGCATGAAAATCAAAATCATCATTCATTATTCACTATCATAAAAATTATTCATAGGTCATGATGGACAAGTTTGAAAAATTATACCAATAATTCCATCTAAAGGATGATCATATGAATCATGAGGTGGATAAAATTGTAAGTATGATGCACTATTAAATTCCCCTTGTTGATATCATGGTTTGAAAAGGGATCACTAAAAATATTTAACTTAGCATTGGTTCATTCTTTTTTATACTTATATTCCTATGTACAAGTGCTTATATCAATATCATTGTTGTCAATAAGATCCTAAATTAAGTTTTTGAGATTAAAAAATCTATTATTAAAATGACGATTACATCTTTGGTAATCACAATATGTATTGTTATAAAAATATTTGCCTTGAGGTTTACTCATATCAACTTAAGATGGTTGAGTTAAAGTAATAATATTGAATTAAAATAACTTATATATAAATTTATGAGGTGGTTATGGTAATCTAGATAATTTATTCCTTAGTTTACCTAATAAAACAATCTTGTTAGAGGGTTGAGAATAACATTCACTATGATCTTTGCATCATATTTTTTATCTATTGGCTTATCTTTGTAATATGGTTTACTTTGAAAACTTTATTTTGGAAGTATATGTAGATGTGGGTGCATATTTGATTTTTTTTAAAATAAAGAAGCTTTACTTCTTTTTCTCTTATTGCATGAAAAATTTCCTTCAAATTATTGAAAATAATTTACTCATGCAAAATTTATTTTAAAATATCTTGTAATTCATTATCTTCTAATTTTTTAGTCATTGTGATAGGCATGGTCTTATAAAAAAGTATGTAATAATTGATATGATCATTATTTCCTTTCTTAAGCTTAGTAATTTGTGCTTAAAAAAGCATTTAATCAATGTTGATTGTAAAATACTTAAGGAATTGATCTACTAATTGATTGAATGATTTGACTAATTAAATAAGTAGACCATAAAACCATCATACTAAATTATATTTTAGGCTTCTTGAAAACAAGTAGTGAGAAAATTTTCAATGAAATAATAATCAAGACATGCTAAATGAAAAGATATAAGATGTTATTTTGGATCTCCTTTACCTTCATATAACGGTAGTTTAGGAATTACAAATCTTGTAGGTAAATTATATACTTCAATGTTAGGTGATAATGTATTATGAAGAAAATCTTGGGAATCCAATGATTGGATAACTTTCAATATACATTTCTCTAATTACAACATCATAGCATGCAAAAGTGAAATATTTTGCACTAGGGATTGTGTAGTAAGGTAAGTGATGTAGTATGCATAGCTAAAAAATGTCTTTTATGGGTCATTTGGTTAGGCATGGGCATACATACATACATACATACATATTATATATATATATATATATATATATATATATATATATATATATATATATATATATATATATATATATATATATATATATATATTGGAATCTTTGAGTTTCCCCCAAATATAAAGGTGAAAATATAATAATAGTATCAATGGTAGAAGTAACAACATCTATATTAGGGTTAACAATGTGATAACATGGTTCTTGTTGTGTATTAAAATTACTACCTTTTTCTTTTTGTGTCTTTTTAGAAGCTATAAGGACTTAAATTATTCTAGGTATATCTTGTGGCATTTGATAAATTTCTTCTCAAAAATTTGATAGATGTTGAACTTGATAATGATCTACTCCATTGAGTTAAACAAGATGGATTATATCTAAACCTTCATGGGTATCTTATGAATTATGATCTTCTTGATTAACTTATTCATTATGATTATCTTCTTTAAAATATTCATGATAATTTTTTTCATCAAAAGAAAAGGAAGCAATATTTAATTAGTAGTATCTATTCTAATAGTGGTCAAATGGATTTTAATGTGTTTAATAGGGACCCTAATTAACCTATCACTTCACCTTAAAGGGATTTAAGAAACAAATTTTTTAATGGCATACACATATAACATGGAAAATATGTTGTGATTAATTTTAAAAAATGAAATGTTAGAAATAAAATGGAACTTTTTATGTTTGAATATTAGTAAATTCTTATGAAATACAATGTCAATATAAGACACTTATAGTTTTTAATATCAAATTCAAAATCAAAATAAAATACTTTCACTATCACCAATTAGATCCAAGATTGAAATAAAGTTATTTTAGTGTTAGATTTAGATCCAAGGTCAATTGAAGATTCATTTTGTGTCAAATTTTTAGTAATTTATCTAAACCTTTGGGGAAAAAATTGAATCAAAATTCAAATGAAAAGATGTTTCACCAATAAAAATGTGTGTTTATCTTAGATTCACCAATGTGTTTTATCTATAATTTGAATTAATATGTGAATTGACCCTAATTTAGACAAGGTGAATGAAATAAAGTACAATGTTATAAATAAAATTTCAACAAGCATAACAAAATTATAAGAATAAATTCAATAAAGTACAATCAATTGAAAGAAGACTAACGATGGAATGAAATAAAAAACTTAGTTATTTATTTCTAGGATTTGACTATGTGAAGTGGATAGAATATTGATACTAATAAACATGAATTGAATCTATAGGAACCTAAAATATATGATTGAAATTGATGAAGGATAGGATCATCCAACTTGGGATATAAGCAACTTAAACTATAATACCCTTTGATACAAATCAATAATTTTGGTCACAATCATTTTTGAAATCTTAAATTAGGTATTTATGTAGATATTTTACCTTTGGAAGTGTGAAAAATACTTATAAACGAGATTTAAAATTTTGAAATTCTATTAGGTATTACAATGATTGAAAACAAATAAATAGAGAAAGGGGGAGTGCAATGGGTTACATTGACCCTAATCACCCTAGTGATGAATAAAATTTTCCTACATATCCAATACTCTCATGGTGGAATTCAAGCCCATGAATTTATCCCACTTGATCATGTTTTCTTGGATTGGATAAAACATGATTTTAACTTAGCTAAGGACTAATTTAAATTCTTGGAATACTATGGAAGCTTTGCTCAATGTTTACTAAGTTAAGTATATTGAGTTTGTATTAAAATTTCCAAGAGGAAAAATAGGTAACTCAAGTACACATTTATATCAATTAAAAGGGAAAACTCATGATAATAATCCTAAAAACATGGATCACAAACTAAGGATAATATAAAAGGTAAGGGTAATATAAAACAAATCTATGGTCTAGAAAAAAAGTCTATGTGAGCGAATATGACCACATGTACCAAGATAGAAGAATATAATGGATAATTAAATTAGGTGATAATTAAGAATATATGTACAATTTGTTATTTTCCTACCAATCAAAGAGATCATTAGTGGGATGCCTTATTTTGGGTCTCATATCAAATAAGGGAATGGCCACTTGTTGTGAGCATTTACAAGTATATCACCACTCATGTCCATCATTTATTGAATTATTCACTATATCATTATTTGGAAAATAATTAATTTTATTGATTTCATCTTAGTTGTACAAATAATTAATATTATCATAAATCATAATCATAACCATCCACTTGGTCATAGAATTGTGATATGTTACTCTTATCATCATTTGCATATGTATATTTAAAACCAACTACAATATATATTAAACATATCTTATTGGATTTATATTTCTCTTGAGTATGTTCATCATTATCAATATCTTTCATATCATTTAGAATTAGAGAAGAATAAGGTATTATTAGATGAATACTAAGAAGAGAAATGGTTTCTCCTATGAATTCTTGAATAAGATATGTAATCTAACATTTTTTTATAATTACCTTATCATTGTCATGTATGCATGAAGAATATATAGTGTTTTAGTCCTTATAAATGACATTTATATAATTAATATTTTTATAACATATTTATTTTGAACTTCCTTCATGATAAACTAGTTCTTAAGTATGCGTTCTTTCTTATCTTGAGTTTTTATTTGTAACTTATCTTTTTTTTATTACTCTTTTAGTAACTTCTCCTTTTCAATGTGTTCCCTTTATTTATAAAACTATTCCCTTTGTAATTTTTTTATGTAACCTTTATTTTTCCTCTTGTTACTTTTTTAACCTTACTTCTTGTAATTACACCTTTCACAACCTTTTTTTTCTCTAATTTTTACTTTTGAAACCCTTCTTGTTCTAATATTTCCTTTTTTAACCTTTTTTATTATAATGTTTCCTTTTTTAACATTTCTTGTTCTATTTTTTATGCTTTTAATTATTCCTTCAAAGATGAAATCATGGTATGAGTGGGATTCTTGATTTATTTATCTATTATAAAATTGCCACTATAAATGATACTTTGTATTTTGCTCTTCAAAGCACAACATATTATTTATGATGCACAATGCACATTAGTAGTTTTATCTCCTTAGATGATGCATAGGAGGTAATGCTATAAAATTATTTTAAATAATCTATCTTAGAATTTCACTTGAACTCTTATTAGCCTTTTTTACACTTTTTGAATCTCTTGTAAATATATCATGCTTTAGATTCTAATCTTGATATGGAGTATTTTTAGACACAAAATATTTAAATAGATTTTTAGTTATATGATTAATGTTTTCATGATATGGATTATCTATATATGTGATATTATTTTCAAGTGAGGTGATCCTTGAAAAATATTGATTTTTATTTTGCAACTATTATATTAACATTATCATTATGACTATTTGAACTTGAAAGGCTTAACAAGCACAAGCCTTAGGTACTTATAATTAAATATGCATAAGGAACCCTCAATAAGATGTTTAGGAGGTGGATGGGGTTGAAGAAGTACATGTCATTTACCTTCATTTTTCACTATAGGGTCGGTCACTTGGGGTTCAATAAATATAGAAGATGTATAATGACTGATTAAAACCTTGATTTTATTGTATATTGGCATTTCCTAATTTATTACATGATTATGAAATATATCAAATATTTATAGGTAATATCATTAAATTATTATAATAATTAATTTAATTATAAATAATACACCATGAATATATAATATAACTAGGATTTGAATCTTTTAATGTAACTAAATATGGTATGTTTGCTTTATAGGCTCTCAAATATACTAATCCCAATTTTAAATAATAAAAAAGGACCAAAATTGAAATAACTATGGAAAATTAAATTATCTTATATCCACAGTATCATGTGTCTATGTTATATTGAGATTAAATTATTAGGGCTAACTTCTTACCAGTGTACTATAAAACTAGACAGTTGAGAGGCTTCTTATGGCTGAAAAGCAAACACATAGATGTTCCCAATATAGCAAAAGGTACATGGAAACTAAATTACATATATAATGGTGTATAATGGTTTGGGTATTGGATAAATATACCTAAAACATGCCTCAATTAAAAATAAAGACCACCTTGCATAAAATAACAACTCCTAGAATACAGTTTTAAAGAAGACAAAAGAAAGAAAAAATAAATTAAAATAAAATAAGGAAATATTTTTGTGCATAAAAATTATGAATTCAATTTGAAACCCATAGGTTAAATATAAATTATAGAAAAACTCTCAATAAAAACCAAGAAAGGATGACCATATTTATCTTTGGTGTATGGAAATCATGAATTCAACTAAAATCCTAAAACAAAAGTTGAAAAAGTAATGCTTGAAAATGTAGGGGATCAGCAATATGTTTTACCCTATTTTTGATTTGACACATAAAATTTTATTTAATAGGTATAAAAAATGATATATCTATTCATATTTTAATATATGACACTTAAGCATAATTCTAAATGTAAAATAAGAAATGACTAAACTTGAAATTGACAAGTGGTGTATATTAAAAATAGTAAGTATAACCAAATAAAATACACTTAGCTTTTTTGGTCCCTAGTTGATGTAACTAATATATGATAGTGGAAATTATGATAAGATAGGAATATGACTTCGTATAATCAGAGCAAATTTTTTGAATATTATTAGACAAGACTATGCTCCCTAAACAATATTGCAAGTCAATTGTATTCATTGACTACAAATTTACATGCATTGACCATGTTAAAATAGTCAATGTTTTGCCCTTTTTAACTATCTATTAAGTGATCTAAGATGTTTCTATTCTATTTTTACTATGAAAAAATCTTTGTTTTCCTTAACTTTACTTTGGAAACCCTAGGGGTACTTGTGAGAGCTATAAACCTATAAAAATGAAGGTGAAGTGTAAAGGGATAAGTTGATCCCAATCACCTCTTTGATGATTGACAACTTATTATATATCTAGATACTCAAAGAAGAGAATAAATCCACCTGTATTTCTTCCACTAGAGTGATTGTGTAATTATGCTCCTTAACCATATATATGTATCTATAAATTTAGTTTTGATACTTATAAATGTTAGATCTTAACATGATTTAAAATTCTTCAATATTGGATTGTGACTACTCATAGTGAATGATCTTAAATTTGAGAAGAATATGACATATTTTATCAATGTGAAATAATGTGTAAGTTCTAAAAATATAGTGCCAAGCTATGAATAATTAATGACCTTTGTTTTGTATTTATAGTGAAACCTTTTGACAAGTTCCTTTAGACAACCTTTCAAAATGTGTGGGAAGACCCAAAATATTATTCAAAATTTGGAAAATATCCATTAAATTATGTGGGGATGAGGACACACTAGGTGTATTAGTACATAATAGTGGACATGTCCCAAAATATTAGGGAAAACCATCTTAAGTTAGTAGTCAACAATGATATGAGATGGTTTGAGTATTGAATTATAAATTATTGTGTATTAGTAATAATGAAATTAGGGTGAAACCAACATAAAGATAAACTGGCTTAGAGGAATGATAAATAAAATAATGTGTTTAAACAAAATTCAAGTGGTCTAGGATATGTCAATAATTAACATTTTAACGTACATGTGACTAGATTTATGTGTCTATGTATTCCTTAAGTGTAATTGAAAATTATCATAATTCCTTTATTTTTCTTATATGTTATTTGATATTTATATAGAGCCTAATTATGTGCATGATTCTTGTGGTTCAACAAATTATAAACAATGGAATGAATAAATGTATGTCTAATATGAATCTTTGATGAGAAATTAGACTTAGGAGGTTATTGATCTTCTTTTAGGAATAAAATTTATTGAGTTTGAGTGTATTTTATAGCAAAGGATAAAATTTTATGGAATCACTTACATTTTTAAATCACATCTTGTATCATGTGGGTTTTCACACGTTAGATTTGGAAGTGATTAAATAATATGTTAAGAGTAGTTTTTTAAATGATGAAACTGAGGAGGATATTTATATTTCACAACCAATAGGATATATCATACCTAGATCTAAAATCAAGGTATGCAAGCTCAAGAGATCATTATATGGTCTTATGCAATCACCTCACACTTGGTCTAATAAAATGGATCAATACTTTCTTAAAAATATATTAAAAAGAAAATCATTTGATGATAATGGATATATTAAATTATAAAAACAATGGTTTATTATTCTTGTTTTATATGTATATGATGTTTTTGTAATCAATAATAATTTGCAATCCTTGAAAAGCACTAAAAAAAAATGCTGAATTTTAAATGGTATATTTTCAATGTGTACATTATTATATTAGAATTGAAATAACTTGTGGCAAAAAAATCAATGAGATTGAATATGTATTAGAAGAGATTATTAGAAAACTTCATAAAATTTATAACATGTTGGAGTGCAATCTAGTAGTAACCCCAATGCTAGAGACTTTGAAATTATTAAAAAAGATGTGTACCAAATCCAATAAACAAAGGAAACAAATGGAAAATATTGAACTATACCGAAGAGTGTATTAAGGTATGTCAAAGGTCCCTTAAACTATGGTATATGTTTTCAAAATAATGATGATGATGATGATGATGATGATGATGATGATGATGATGATGATGATGATGATGATGATGATGATGATGATGATGATGATGATGATGATAATGGACTGAAGTCATCAGGATATTGAGATTCTAATTGGGGATGAGATTTTTACATAATAAAACCAACCATGGGATACTATTTTATGATTAATAGTGGTGGTATGTCATGGAATAGTAATAAATAATATTATACAACACTCTCTAACACCAAAGTAGAGCATATGGTAGCATGTCATGTAGTAAAGGAAGTAGTATGGTTGAGCATGTGAATGGAAGATTTATGATTCATACTAAATAAGCCCCATAAGGTTACTTTGTGATATTTAAAGTTGTATATATATATTGTAAAGGATCATAGATACAATGTAAAAACAAAGCACAATTGTATGTATAGTACCAATTTATCTGGGATCAAGTGTATAATAATCATATTATAATGGAGTATTGCTATACAATTAATATGGTTGCAGATATATTTACCAAGTTATTACCTTGGTTAAATTTTTAAGGTCAAAAATTATGGCCACAAAATATTACAGATCAAATCTACTTAGAGTAGTTATTTTGACTAAAGAGGGCTAGGATTATATTCTAATTGTTTTTAGAGTATTAGAGTGATAAGGGCCTTAATAAATTAGTCTTCTAACTATCGTAGAAGTGTTAGAGAGATAGACTTAAATAATATTTTATTTTTATTTTTATTGCATTGTGATTTGTCACTAAATTCATTGACTCATGTGAAATTATTTTGGTTCAAATATTTATCTTCTCCATAATAAAATCAGTCTTCTAGCAATCAATAGTCTTGTTGCATTGTGTAGTTGATTGGAAAAAAATTATACTAGAATATATCACCTCATTCATATCATTCTCTCTCTAACATCATCATATTCTCTATTCATTTTGTTTAATTTTTGGTCTTCTATAAATTTTATTAGGTATATTTTTTCTATAATGATATATTCAAATAAATTATAAATCATCATCCACTATATTCTCTTGGGAAGCCATCTATAATTAAAAATAATAAATTGCAATCAATGGTTTACAATAAAATGTGGCTTATGGACATTCATAATCAATAGGGTAATAATCAAAAAATATAAAGATGAGCCAACCACCTTTTTAAAACCTTTATTTTGAGTCAACATATTCTTGTTGAATTTATTTCCACCGTTAAGTGTTTAGTTATGAATTCTAGATAGTTTTTATTAGTTTTTGTATTGTATTTTTGAGTTTTATTATCCTCTAAAACTTATTCAATGAAAAAAAACATCAACAAAGAGAGGAAATCTCCATTCCCAAGAATAAAAAAATATAAGCTAAAATTTAAAAAAAGGAATGTGGATTGGTTGATTGTGTTTTCAATACTTTGATTATAAAATATTGAGGAATGTAGATAAAAAAAAGTGGGGTGAGAAAAAGGTTAGAGACTCAGAGTAATTTATGATAATTGACAACAAATAATGTTTATTCTCTACATCAAATAATGTTTATTCATTAAAACATTATCAAATTCAAGGTGTATGTAACATAATGACTGAATCAAAAATATCGATAGATATTCATCTCAAGGATCTTATATAGGATTATACATTTATTTTATTTATTAATAAATCTAATACCTTAGTTTAAATTTTCCCACTAACTGGTGAAAAATGTCATCAATTGAGCTACACAAATGTGTTGAGCTCAAAAAAACTTTATGAAAAAAGTGTTCCAAACTCCACTGTATGGCCAAGATATTAACAATTTTTAATTACTACTCAAAAAAATTATAAGTGAAAACTTTAAGTCTGAAATTACCTATGACAGTCAAATGGATGTCAAATTAAGGTCTTCATTAATTATTTATACATAGACATTAAAATCACCCACCACTCCTCAGATACCATTGTAGCATGCCTATCGATGTAATAAAGCTATTATGGTGTTCACTATTGGGGGCATAGGATGGGGTCATATGGATTGGGGCTTGCTAAAATTTATTAGAAAGTGTTTTTGAGAAAATTTAGGAGCCTTTCCCAATTTAATGGTCCCATGAAATTTTATTTTTTCTATGTTGAGATGTTTTAGGTGAAAATTTATAAGAATTCTATTCAAATATATGGCCCAAATTTTTATTAAATATTATATTATCAAGTAAAATGTGCCCTATGGATAAAAAATACCAAAGATAGTGGTGGAAAATTTTAGCCCCCTTCTCTAGTTATAGCTTAAAGTTTACTACCTATAAGTGTGGTGTTCCTCTTTTCTAGGAAAGATACATATTAATCATGTCACTCTATTATTTTAATTATATGAGACCAATCTCACATTAAAAATAATATCTCTAGTCCCTTACATGGGACCACATACTTAGTGATGTCATAAATGATATAAAAATTGAGTTAATTAACCCTATATGAATAGGGTGTTTATTCTAATAAAATGGCTACAACTGTTACTATATAAATTTCATCAACATTAAAATTGAACATTCATCCGACCTTTATAAAGTGGTAAGGTTTAAAATTTAAAATTAAAGTGTCATTGTATTGTTATATTAGGTAGGAAATAATTCTTATTACACATTATTTATATTCATCTAACAATTAATCTATATTTTAGATGGTGAGTCTGTCCATACACATATATCAAGGTTTACTACTTGAGTCTTGTGGATCTCTAAATGATAATGGTGTTGAACTTAAATTTTCATCACAAAGGTGTTCCATGAGGTAAAAAAGCATATCACAACTAAATTTGTATCTAATTTTGTCTTAAATTCTTTTGAGTTTTATAATGCATGTCATTGTTTTGAAATATTTTCTTTGGTATCTTATTTTATTGATTGTATCCCCTTGGAAATAATGCTTAAGAGTTGGGTGAATAATAATGAGCAACCACAAAATGTTAAGCGTGAAGGTGTTCAAAACCTAACTAAATAATTTTTATTTTAAAATTTTCAATATTAAGCATTGTAATGCAATAGTTAAGCATGTATGTGGTTTATCCACAACATCCTTGTAGTTTTTTACATTAAGACTTTAGATTTTATTATTCTCAAATAAGAAAAACTTAGAATCCATATCTAAATTAAATTTCATGGTCTTACTTTTTCCCTTTCAATTTTAATTAACCCACTTATTAATCACTTATATCATTTTATCTTCCAGTACAAAGAAAATTATATGATGTTAGGCTAAAAAAAGAGTTTTTGTCAAAGTTGACATTTTTAAGGATCTCAAAGAAACCATTGACATCCAAATAGGTGACAAATGTATCTCACAATGAGTCTTGCATATTAACTCACATAGCACCTAGTATAGGTTATAATCCATATACCATAATAGTTATGAATTACCTATTATAGAAAATACATGCGAATTTACACAAATCAAAATCTCACCATAGGTGAAAAAAATGTCATTTCATCTTATAATGGTTTGACCATATTCATAAAAAAAATTGATCAACAATCTTGAGGAACATGAAAAACACTGACTACTAGGTACATACCCACATGAGGTTCATTTGTAATAGGAAAAATTATAGTTATTTCCACTACTTAGGAAACACCAGTGTTCTCTTAGGTATAACAATTTTCTTAGACCCTTAGAGTTAGGTTTTCATTTCTCAATTGGTACAACCTTCTATGGAGGTAAAATAATTAGAAATAATCAATAACCTATTAATGTTTAAATACAAAACATTTATGCAACACTCTCAATGCACCTTGTCACCTCTTAATAATGGTGAATATATACAATAAAAATAGTACACTTTATAATTAGGTGATTATCTATGATTCAACCAACATTCATTAATGTCCAATAAATTTTATACCCTAGATGGTGTGGATAACGGTACACATATGAACCTTGATGTTTACACATGATTGTTTATTCTTGAAATGTTTGTTGCCTTAGTGCCTCATCCCATTAGTACATGGTTAGGGAAAATTTTTAGTTTTTTACTAATATGAAGGTGTTGCATTTGCAATAACTTAAGATCATAGTTTTTTTACTTCATTCTACCACTAGAATTGTTTGTCTAAGAGTGTAGTGCCATGTGTCAACACATGTTAATGGTTATGTAAAATTGGTCTTAATTATTGTTCCTAACTTGGTTCCTCAAATTTTTAGTTGAGATTTTTACCCTACTCATTGGATGGTGTGGACCCTTTTTGAATTTGATTTTCTCTCCCTTGGTATTTCCAACATTTATGTATCTAATGATGAAATTGAATGAGTGGATTTTTTTTGGTGGATTGATAAGATGTTTCATGATTTTAATTATATCATCTATAGTAATTTCAACATGATTTAATCCAAGGAAGATAAAGATGGGATCCTCCCAATGTGTTGGTACACAAGTGAAAGATGAGTGTGGTTTAGAATGCACAATAATATGTGGTTACTTAATTACAACCACATCCAACACTACTCCAAATTTCTTTGGTTTCCCTAATTAAATGAAAAACAAGGAAATTACATGGTTTTAAAATGGTTATATAGAAAAAAATTATCAAAATAATATTTTGTCTCTTACTGACAATATAAATCACCATATTAGTGTGGTTGTTGGGGTAGTTTTGTTTGATCATATCCATATTTTTTTTTGTTTAATGGTTTATTCCTTGGATTAAAAAGGTTAAGTTATAATTTTACCTTAACACTACAAAACATTTTACATCAAACCCATGAACAAACTCTTACCCATATCAACAATATTTTGAACTTAGTTTCTCACCCTTCTAAAGAACTTGGTTGGATTATTTAGTTGGCAGTGTTTTACCCTATTTTTGATTAAAAAAAGTAAAATTAATTTTAATTATATGGGTAAAATAGAGTATATAATAATGATAAATATGTAAAATAATTAACAATATTTATTTTTACAAATGTTAAATATGGAAATTATTATTTTTAGAAAATAATAGAAGGAAAACAACTTAGCTCAAACTAGTATTTATGTTGACTGTTTTGAATATCTGATAGTGAAAATTAAGAAAAGAGGTGACTATGCATGTTAAATATCAGGAACATAATCATAAAATACTTATAGATAGGTCCTTTTTAAGTGGATAGAAGCACAAGTTATTCAAGTTCATTGAATGCAAACTTTTCCTTGTTGACTATGATCACTAATTGATGAAAAAACACAGAAAGAAGAAGAGATATACAAATGATAAATCAACAATAAAATATAAAAATATTTATTTACATGACCACTGTAAGCAAACAATATTGTAGGTAACTTTATTTAATTGATCATGAATTATCCCTTTTGATTGTGATTAAATATTGATTGTTGCACTATTTACACATTTATTAATTAGGGTTGTTTCACATGCTTTTAGATACAGATTATCATGTGAAATATTGTAATGAGGAAAAAACTATTTTAAAATACACAAATCAAATTGATATAAAATATGGGTAGATTTCAGGTGAAATGGAATGTGTTAAATTAACGTTGATCAATCCCTATTGAGTGACCAAACACTACACTACATTGCCAATACTCAGAAGAGGGGTCAAACTCAAATAGTTCTCCCACTTATGTTGTGTGAAATTATGAAAACAATTCTAGATGATATTTCTCCTATTTTACACTTGTTATAAAAGTTCAAATGTTAATTCATCCTTTAAAATTATTGAATCTAAATTAAACAAATCTATAGATTGGATATGAGGATCTTTGAATTATTTTAAAAGTGAGGAGAATCATCCTTAATGACTTAGAGAATCCTTGCATTTATATATGTTTTTATTTTGAATTTGGGATATATTTACATGTAAAATATGAATATAATACCTAATAGAAAAAAATAATTAAAAAATGTGACTTGAAAGAAGATCTAAAGATTACACATTGACAAGTGTGGACTTCACAAACAACTCTATATGTTGGTTCTATCCAAAAACCATGGACTTGTGAAAAATTAAAAAGGACCAAATTTGGATATCCCCGTGAAAAAATGTTAATAATAATAATGAATAAACAAACTCATGCACTTGAATAAACGAGAACATAAGTAAAATGTTTCAATAGTTACCATATTCATTGTTAATAATCTGTGTACAAAACTACAATAAATAGCATAAAAGATGGGCTTATACCAAATTTGAGTATCTAAATTACCCCCTTTTATTAATTAAATTTATATAGTAAAGTAAATAAATTAAATCTAAGTGTGTATGACACACTTTGTCTTTTGACTAATTTTTTTATTATATAGGATACACTATGGTAGAATCTATAATATCACATTTAGTAGTAAATATTCATATATAAAATCTAAAATCCAAAATTTTAAATTAAAAAGGTAAATATAAATGAAAGACTACAATTATATTCATGCTACACTAAGATACCTATGGAAAATATTCATGATGCTCAAAGTGGATAAAGGATACTTTTAGTCATGTCCATTTCCTAGGTAAGGAAGAGAACAATTCCTTGAGCAGTAAGAGGAGAGTGATATGTTTTCAAGTGTCACTATACTCATGACCAATATCAACTCAAGAAACTAAGCTAGATTTGATACCATATATTGAGATAATAGGTTAAATAAAACATTCCTCCTTACTAAATCACTTGTATAGAGTTGTTACTTATGTTTAATTATTGATGGATTGAGAGTGACCAAGTCTCAATTTTTGAATTGAACTAATCAAGATCTTGAGTTGAAAAGATGCATTATTATAACTCTCATGAAATGGGAATATTACTCAATGTAAGAATACAAAAATGTGGAACTATGATGGGTTCATTATTGGTGATGCTAAGTCCATTGAGTGTTGCTGGACTCTAACATACATCACATACAAAATAAGATATAACCACATAATGGGTTTGTTAGAATTAATGTCATGGCCATCGAGTATCACTAAACCTCAATGCACATTACCTGAAATATATTCAAATCACATCACTATACATAGATCTAGATTCTAATTTTTGCATGATCAAAAGAGAATGATTCAGATACATGCCCCCATCATGACTATATTATTCATATATTTTAATTGAAATATTTTGATTTTGAACTTTGGAATTTGAAAATGTGCATGAATAAGCACTCTAATTTTTTAAACTTTTAACTTTTAGCTTTGAGATTATAAATTTTAATTTTTAACAAACATGAGCATGAAAAAGTATCAAGCCCTCTAATTTTTGTGTCAAGGTCTATAGGATGTTATGTACCTATATGATCAATTGTAACATTATTTTCAACCTATAACCATGATCTTTTTGACTATTTTCATACGAGTTCAAGTGTGTATGATTTTTTTCTTTTATTCTTTTAAAATTTAGGACATATTCATGTCATATGTCCTCACAATTTATATTAATGTGCCATTATGTGTCATGTGTTTTATTTTTGAATAGATTTGAATCTTTGAAAACTTTTACTCTATTATACAATTTGATAACTCATTACATTAAACCCTTATATTTTATGCACTTGTATGCCATGTTCCTCTAGTATTCATATTACTATGTAAGTTCATGTCCTAAATATATCACAAATATATATTATGTGACTAGTTTGAACCATTTCGAATCATGTATGGTGTTTTTAAATCTATTTTGTAATAATCCCAATGTATTCCCCCATTTTCATGTGAGGGATGAGAGTATCAAGTATGTCACATCGAAATAGTAAGGTGTATGTTTTTCACTACATTTGAGTGACTTATAATTTGTTTGATTAAATATTTGTTGAATTTTAATTATTTTGACATATTTTCATTTAAAAATATATAAGATAATTATTTTAGTATGATGAGCATTATATGATAATTATTTCCATAGGAAATGGTTTGAGTGAATTTATCTGTGGAAGTCCATGCATAGGTATGTAGGTTTGAAATTTATAAGTTTTAGGTTGATTGGCTTGATGGAGATAGTACCTTTTAGAAGTGAACATTGTGTGAGTTTAAATTCAACTTAAAAAGAATGATTTATATATGTTTTTATCAAGATACCACATGTCAAAATGTGAGAGGAATTAGTTATAAATGTTTTTGAATTTGTTTTAAGGAAAAAGTTACCCATATAAATATGTTGTCTAAAAAGAAACTATAATTCATTTTCATATTGATATATTTTTATTTATGAGTTCTAAGTGAGATAATATACCATAGAGGATAATTATTGGGTTTACCATATTTGATTAGGTCTAGGTCATCTTGCAGTTAAAGGACACATTGCCTTTCATACATTGGAAAAACTCAATTTTGACATACATAAAATTTGAAATTTTATTTATTTTAATGTATTTTGTATGTGTTTTTGTGATTCATTAGTTGTTTCCTATTGTCATTGGTCCTATCTATACCATTTTTATAGTTATACAAGTTAGACATGGAATTTTATGTGAAACCACTTGCTTAACTACATACTTGTTTGTGGACCTATTTGATTCATGCTAGACCTATCCACCTGACATTGGTCATGTCCATTAAATATTTATTATATTAGTAACTATTATACCTTATTTTTTTACCATATTTTTTATTTTGATCTATAAATTTTTTTTAACTTATGATTTTAGGCTAATATGTAGGTCTACGAGTTAAATGTGACCATATGATGGAGATCATATATGCACTACCACTGACATAATGATGATAGGGATACACTATATATAATTGATCTTAGGCATGTTGGGTGATTATATTTGATTCCCTATGACATGAATATGATGACTACCTTGGCCCAGTGGTAGGACTCACACACTTACACATTCTATCTCATGACAGAGGATATGGCATTTACTTTGGAGGATGTATGGGGGATTATGTTGTTGCCAATTTTTTATAGATGGGTAACCTTACAAGGTTGTGGTGGGCCATCCCATATAGCTTAGGTTCATCCTTATATTAATGTTCTAGGTAAGGGTGCTCATTATGACCCTAACAATAATACATTTCTATTATGATATCATAATACTAAATGTTCTACATTGGTAAAAAAATTGTTTATGCTCTGATGGCTTCATTAGTTGATGGCAGTGGTGTGTTTATTTCAAAGTAGATGCATGAGTTTATGTGTGATATTGAGGATAAAAACATGAGATATTCTTGGGTTCATACCATGTTTACCCACTTTTACAAATATTTGGACAACTTTACCTAAAATGGGTTTTTAGGATGATTAGGATCGACCAATATTTTTTCATTATTAGCCCTATGATCACATTATAGTTATACTCTTTTGGGTTTGCCTCATGGTGGATAGGATAATATACGTATATGTGTGGAAATTTGGGTGAATAAAACTCATGTGATTAAGAGTGGGAAGATGGAATGTCATCAGATACTTGACCATTTTTTTTGGTGATATTTGGTGGCATCCCTACATGGGTTTTTTAGGGTGGACAAAAGATTGGGTGTAGCTTAGGTGCATTCAGTTGAGTATTTGGTTACATGAAATATGACATGATGTGTATAAGTGATTTGAGTTTGATCATGTCATGAGGTAGTTTATCAGTTCAAAGGATGTGTATCCAATACCATATGTGTGGATATGGTCTATTATAGCTCCACTATGAAAGGGGGATATGGACCAACCTAGTGATATAGACTTGGATGCTATCATAGTGGTCGATGTGTATCATGTGATATAGACACAAAATGTAGATGATGTTTGTTAGAAACCAACTTATACAAGATGGTGGTCATCCCATAGGTGGCCTACTTTATTTCTAATTATATTTGATACCTTTAGGCACATGGTAGTGTGGATTTAAGTAGTGTAGTAGTAGTTGGTCCTCAGATGCGTCATAAAAATATGTATATTTGTATTTATAATTTATATATAGTTCTATTTATTTTGATAACATTAGTATTAATATTGAATATTATTTATTTTTTAAGGGATGATGAGTATTAGATGACCATCATAGATACCTCCCTCTAGGTCCTTACACAACACGTGCCTAAGGAAGGGGTACTTAGTGGTTTCTTGGATCATACTACTTAGATTTCAAGTGAACATGCCCATATTTTTTTATCAATTAGATACACATATTTCAACCTAAATTGCAATGATAGTTGTGATGAAAAGATAGCCAAGAGAGATGTAGTTACCATAGAGTATGACCAAATAAGGTAGAGATTAATAGACATCATATGCCTCATCTTATTCCATCAGTGGATTTAGGTTAGAATTTGTTAAATGAGCATATACAACTACAATGTGAGAACACAATTTTATAGGTGCAAGTAGTTATTTATGAGGATTGTGAAAGGAGGAGTCTGTGTCACTCATGATCACATCTAGCTAATAGTGGATCCTCCTCATCACATGGACCATTATTGGAATGTAGAGACTCATAGGATGATATGTCCATTATTTATTTGAATTGTATCATGTTATACTTAGTATGTAACATACACACACACAAACACACACACACAACACACACACACACACACACACACACACACACACACACACACACACACACACACACACACACACACACACACACACACACACACACACACACACACACACACACACACACACACACACACACACACACACACACACACACACACACACACGTGTGTGTGTGTTCATGTGCATGTGTGTACACGTGTGTGTGTACATACATACATATGTATGTATAAATATATGTACACACACACATATGTATGCATGTATTATTATATTATATTTATGTGGAATTTTATATTGTACATGTTCTTGAGAAAGTGATGGTACTGATACTTAGTATATTGATGTGTTATAGATATGAGATTTTAATTTAAAATTCATAAGTGTAATTAATTTAATTGGAAATTATAGAAAAATTTGACCATCCTAATGGTAATATGAATTTCATACTTAAATGATATCAAAATATCATCAAAAATATCAACTAGAAATGCCACAAGTGACTAATATGAGCAAATATCCTAAGTATGCATTGCATGTTCATATCTCATATCTAAATTTTCTTATGTTTTCTTTGGTATCCATCTTTGTGTAATTTTAGAGGTGTTTTAATAATGTACCATTATGCCCCTACTATTTAATTTATTGCTTTGAAATGTTAACAACCCCTCTTTGAAATTAAAATATAAACTGGTAATATTCTTATTGATAATTGCATTCATTTTTTGTAGCCAAGTCTATCCCAAAATTGTGTAATCAGTGACATAGTATGTTGTACAACCAATGATTTTGTCTCTATCTCGAGTCTGAAAGTAAATGATAATAGAATATGTCCTATATTTGAACCTTGTGTATGTTTTAAATCTCATTCATTATATCCCATATTTTTCTTAAATTTCATTTTACATGTATTATGTTATTTCATGTTACGTACAAAACATATTATTTATGTGTGCCACTTAAAAGTCCCTAAATGATCATGGGTTCTATTTTAGATATTGTTTCTTTCATAGGAGAGGATGAAGGAGTTGATTGTGTTACCTTTTTATCTATTTTTTCAAATGTGATGACCCTATTATCTGTTAATTATGATATTATTTCATGAAATGCATAATAATCATTATCCATGTGTCTATATATATGATGATAGGTTAAAAAATGGTTTGCATTTTATATACTCCTGATAATGAGGAGGATGATAGTAATTATGAGGAATAGTGATTAAAATTATGTCTAACAATGTGTGTAAAATATCATGTGGTTGATTTTTGCATCTGTCAAACTGAAGTGATGCCCTCTTACTAAAAGTAGGTTTATTTACTTTTGGTGTTGATTTTTAATTGGTTCCCTTCCCTTTATTGAGTACCTTAACTTGTTCTTCTTTGATTTTAACTATTTCCTTTAACATATCTATTACATGAATGACTTTAGTTGGATTCTTTCTTTTGGATGGTAATTATGAAGTTCTTTGGTTATTTATAATTGATTGCTTGTCTAAAATTATTCTTACTCAGTAACATTTTTAGTTGTGTAATTTAGATCACTTGAATATTTGAAAAAAACCCATTTATAATCTCTCAAAATAGATGTAAATCTTATTCATGGTTAATTCTTTTAATGGAGATAAGACATCTCTATTAAAGATAAATGATTTTCCAAATATAAGGGTTGAGAAGTTAGAAAATACAAAGTATTTTTGAAGTGTAAGATGTAATTTTTAGTAATCTCAACATGGCCTTGTTTCAAACCTTCTATATGTTCCAATGTGAACTTAGGTATCATGTGTTTATGATAATTTGATAAAAATACATTTTATAACTTTTTTAATTTAGATAGGTAGCCACTATGTAAACTATAAAACCATTATGTAGAATCTTTTTTGATACTTATATTAAAATATTTTAGTATAAATCATCCATCATTACCTCATTCTAAAAAATAAATTTTATATTGAATTAAATGACTATAAGGATCTCCACAAACATCAAGCAAGGGTAGTGCAAGACTAACAAAATGTTATATATAAGGGATTGTTCTAAGATAAAAATATTTTTAATATTCACATAACATGATTTGGTTTATAAAGTAAGATCAATTTTTGGAGGTCACTAATGACTTTCATCATGGATGATATGTCACTAGTATTAATAGTAGTGGTTTGAAACGAATCATTCTTGGGTTGTAATTGAACATATATTTTAAACATAGGTATGAAAGGTTCATGATAAATGTCAATATGGTTGAATATTACATGCTAGGTCAAAATCATTACAAACTTGAGAATCATTGATTACATTATCACATTGAATTTGTATTGCAGTAGACACATCACATTTATATTAATATGGTTTTAATGACTTAGGATATCATAAATATTCATAATAATGAATACTATAATGAGATTTGCATTTTATTGATGTAGCAATATTATTTTTATAATATTTTCATATTGTGTCATGATCACTATTTGGTAAATCTAAATCAATAATGTCACTATTTTTTAATTCAAGTTTGTTGAGTGTGCATCCCTTTGGGGATATCACATGACCATAGGAATAAATTTTGGGGGCCTAGAGAGCTCTAAAAATATGGGGAGTGCATTTTTACCACTCTACCTTTTATGGAACCTTGCTCCACATGTGAATGGAAATTCCTTGTTTTATCAAATTTATATGTTTCCATGTTTATTTGGTTATTAGATGTCTATTTTCCATGTTGACTTCCTTATTTTAATGGAGTTGGTTTTTCATTAGAAAATATATTGCCTTTTTTGTTATAAGGAGTTGGTTTTGATCACATCATTGTTAGAAAATGTGCCTTAAAAGGTGGAGAGTCAATCTTGGAGTTTTCCTTCTTGGGTAAGATTTTGGATGAGCTTGATGAGGTGGAATTGAGTTATCCTTTATGGATGATGCTTATCTAGGGTAATCATGGTGCAATTTTTCCTCCTTTTATATATTTCCATCATTTGTTATATATATAGGGTGTGGTGTGGCCTTTAGAGGTTGATGGTTTATTTACAGGGTGTGGCTTTGAGGATCAGAGTCAAAGTGTAGATGTCTTTTACAAAGTGTAGGTGTTTATTATAGGGTGTGATTTAGCAACTTGTAAGATACAGTAGTGTGCAAGTGGAGGTGAAAGTGAAACATCTATTTGTGTAGCATTTTTTAAAGGAGATTGTTCAATCTCTCTGAGAGTTCATTATAGTTTTGTGTTTTGATTACAATTTATATTGAGAACTTTTTTGGTGCATATAACCCACATTGGGTGAACCATGTTAGATCTATTTTATGTGATTGATTCTTGTTCTTTCCATTTTAATGCTTTCATTATATCTATGATTTGAGGAATGTTTCCATGATGCATGATATTAAATAAGTTAGATCTGATTTATGGTTATATTAAATTTGATTTAAAATTTTTTCATTCCTAACAATTGCTATCAGATCTTTGGTGTATTTTTTCTAAAATGGTAAATCATAGGAAGGTTATTAGCTTAAGTGGGAGCTATGGGAGAAAATATCAAATTTAGGGTGGAGAAGTTTGATGGTAAGCATTTTAGCTTATAAAAAATGTAGATGGAAGATTACCTATATTAGAAGGGACTTCAGATCCCTTTGGAGGGGAAAGGAGGACAACCTATAGGTATAAGTGATGAATCTTGGTCATTACTTGATAGGAAGGTATTGGGAGTCATTTAGTTGTGACTTGCATATTTTATTGCATTTAATATTTTTGATGAGAAAACCACAAAAGATCTCATGGATAAACTTGGAAATTTATATGATAAACCCTCTACTTCTATAAAAAAATTCTTATGAAAAGATTATTTAACATGAAATTTTTTGAGTATGGTTCTATAGCTAATCATTTAAATGATTTTAATATAGTTTTAATTATGCTTATTTCAGTTGGAATTAAGTTTGATGATGAAGCTAGATCTTTTCTACCTAATAGTTAAGATAGTTTGGTTATGGCCATGAGTAATGCAGTCCCTACCAAGGGAAGCTTAAATTTTGAGGATGTTGTAGGTGTGATCCTTAAAGAGGAGATGCAAAGGAAAATCATTGGTGAATCATCTTCAAGTAATGTTTTATGCATTAATACTAGAGAGAGGCAAAATGACAAGATCAAAGGCAATCGAGGAAAGCCAAAAGGTAGATCTAAGTCCATATCTAGATTCAAGATGATATGTTGACATTATGGGAAGAGTGGACACTCAAAGAAGGATTATTGGTCACTTCAAGATAAGAATGCCAACGAAGAGAAAATGAATGAGGTAAATATGACATCAGTTAAATCATGTTAGGATGCCTTAATTCTTTCTATGGATAGTTTTTTTGAGTCTTGGGTATTAGATTCAAGGGCTTCTTTTCATACCACCCCATATAGGCATTATTTTACTAATTATGTTCAATAAAATATAGGACATGTATATATTGATGATGATGAACCATGTGAGATAGTAGGGAAATGATTTGTTTAGGTTAAAATGAAAAATTGGAACACATGCCTATGTTGAGATAGATTTTGGTTTTAGTGGGGCAATTGGGTAGTGAGGGATGTTTAGTATTATTTACTATAGATTCTTGAAAAGTTACCAAATCTGCTCTTATGATTTCAAGAGGTAAGAAAGTTGGTACTTTATATTTGACTACTAGTGTTGATTCTATTGATTTAGTTGTTATAGATGGAGATGTGACTATGTGGCACTACAAGCTCAACCATATGAGCCTTAAGGGCATGTAGATCTTAAAATATAAGTTTCCTAGATTGAAAGATTTAGATCTCGACTTATGTGATAATTGTGTGTATGGAAAACAAAATAAGGTTAAATTCCTAAAGATTGGACCCACAAAGAAAGAGCACAATCTATATATGGTACACTTAGATGTATGGGAATTAGTTCAAGTATCTTCTATTGGTGGATCCAATTATTATATTACTTTTATTGATGATGCAACTGGGAAATTTTTGGTTTATTGTATTAAAAATAAATCTGATGTATTTGACACTTTTAATAAGTGGAAATCATTGGTTGAGAATGAAACAAGTCTCAAATTGAAATGTCTCAGATTAAATAATGGAGGTGAGTATTGTAGTAATGCTTTCTTTGATTATTGTTCTAACAATGGAATCGATATGCAAAAGATGATTCCAAGAACTCCACAATAAAATGGGGTATCTAAAAATATGAATAGAATAATAATGAAACATGATAGGATCATGAGGTTACATGTAAGGCTTCCTTTACAATTTTAGGTAGAAGCAATTAACATGACAGTATATTTGATTAATAGAGGACCTTATATGCATTTGGATGGAGGCACTCCTGAACAAGCTTGGTCTAGTAAGAGTGATGATTATTATTTTCTTAGAGTCTTTGGATGTGAGGATTTTTCTCTCATTAAAAAAGAGGATAAGACCAAGTTAGAGGCTAAATCATAAAAATGCACATTTGTTGGTTATGGTGAGGATGGCTTTGGTTTTTGTTTATGGAGAATTAAAGATAAGAAAATATTTTGGTTTAGAGATGTAGTCTTTAATGAAAAAGTCATGTATAAGGATCAAT
This sequence comes from Torreya grandis, assembly GCA_037957365.1. Lineage (NCBI taxonomy): Eukaryota > Viridiplantae > Streptophyta > Pinopsida > Cupressales > Taxaceae > Torreya > Torreya grandis. The sequence goes on from JARHVA010008393.1 coordinate 27,377, forward strand.
TATAGGAACAAGAACATGAATAGAATGATTACATAGTATTAGATGACAGTATGGATGGAAAAGTATCCAATGATTCAGCTCAGGAACCTTCTACACAAGGAACCCAAAATCTTATGGCAAGAAGGTCTTCTAGGGTAAGAAGAAAACTTGAATGTTTTTCTCCTTATTTGAATTATTTATTACTCACTGATAATGGAGAACTAGCATGTTATGAGGAAGAAATGTAGATAGATTCCAAGTTGAAGTGGGATAAAACCATGGATGAGGAGCATAGATCTCTCATGGAGAAACAAACATGGGATTTGGTAAGGCTACCTAAGGGAAAGAGTGCATTTCCAAACAAGTAGATCTTCAAGGTAAAAGAAGAAGATGAAGGGATAAAAGTTTATAAGGCTAGGATGGTGGTCAAGGGGTTTCCACAAAAATTAGGTATTGATTTTGATGAGATTTTCTCTCCTATTGTAAAAATGACTTCTATTAAGATTGTTCTTGGTTTAGCTATAGTTGAGGATTTGCACTTAGAATAGTTAGATGTGAAAACTAATTTTATTCATGGTGATTTGGATGAAGAGTTGTATATTAAGTAGCTATATGGATATGAGGTCAAACGGATGAAGAACTATGTGTACGGACTAAACAAGAGCTTATATGGCCTAAAACAAGCTCCATGACAATGGTATAATAAATTTGATTATTTTATGTTGGAACAAGAATATCAAATGTGTCATTATAACCATTACATATACATCACACATTTTGATGAAGGTCCCTTTATTATTTTATGCTTGTATGTTGATGACATGTTAGTTTCAGAAAATAAAATACAACATATTCATATGCTCGAGAAATAGCATAGTGACTCTTTTTCTATGAAGGATTTGGGTACTGCAAAACAAATCCTTGGTATGAGGATTTCTTGTGATAGGAAGGAGAGGAAGTTGATCCTATCCCAATCAAAGTATGTGAAGAAATTCTTGGAAAGGTTTATCATGTTAGATGATAAATCTATTTGTACTCTTTTGGTAGACCACTTTAGATTATCAAAGGAACAGTGTCCTAAGATGGAAGCTAAAAAGCTTAGGATGTCCAAGGTACCTTACTCATCAGTAGTTGGAAGATTGATGTATGCCATGGTTTGTACTAGGTATGATATTTCCCAAGTAGTGGGAGTTGTGAGTAGGTATATGAGTGATCTAGGTTATGATCATTGGTAGGCAGTGAAATGGAGTCTTTAGTATTTGAGAGGAACCATGGATTTTGCATTATGTTATGGTGGATTAGATACCTCTTTGCATGGTTATGTGGAATTGAATATGGTAGGGGATATTGATAGTAGGAGAAGTATGATAGGATATATATTTATTTTTGGAGATACAATGATTAGTTAGATTTTCAAGATACATAAGGTTATGGCTTTGTTAACCATAGAGGTAGAGTATGTTGCTGCCACAAAGGCTAGCAAGGAGATGGTTTAGTTACAAGATTTGTTTTGAGAGTTGGGGCATGAGCAAAAAGTTGGGAGACTACACAGTGATAGTCATAATTCTATTCATTTGGCAAAGAACTTTGGTTTCCACTCAAGGATGAAAAACATTCAGTTATGTTATCACTTCATCAAGATAGCTTTGGAGGAGAAATTGGTAAAGCTAGAGAAGATTCATACTAGCTAGAATTTTGTGGATATGATGACCTGGTCACATCTGACAAGTTGAGAATATGTTTAGATTTGGTTAGCCTTAGTGTTCATGAAGTAGTGATAGATTTTGTTCAGGACAAATGATCTCTAAGTGGGAGATTATTGACTACGGATCCTTTTAGGGCTATCACATGACCATAGGAATACATTTTGGGGGCCTAGAGAGATCCACAAATGTGGGGAGCACATTTTCCCCACTCCACATTTTATGGAACCTTGCTCCACATGTGAGTGTAATATTCCTTATTTTATCTAATTTATATGTTTCCATGTTTTATGGAGTTAGTTTTTAGATGTCTATTTTTCATGTTGACTTTATTATTTTGAGGGAGTTGATTGTTCACTATAAAATGTATTGCCTTCCTTGTTACAAAGAGTTGGTTGTGATCACATGATTTTTGGAAAATGTGCCTTAAAAGGTGGAGAGTCGATCTTGGCATGTTCCTTCTTGGTTAAGCTTTTGGATGAGCTTGATGAGGTGGAACTGAGCTGTCCTTTATGGATGATTCTTATCTTAGATAAGCATGGCATAATTTCTCCTCATTTTCTTGATTTTCCCTCATTTGATATATATACAGGGTGTGGTATAGCCTTTAGAGATTGATGGTTTATTTGCAGGGTGTGATTTTGAGGATCAAAGTCAAAGTGTTGATGTTTTTTGAAAATTACAAGTGTTTATTATAGGGTGTGGTTTAGCAACTTGTGAGATACAACATTATGAAGGTGTAGATGAAAGTGCAACGTTTATTTATGTAGCATTTTCTATAGGAGATTTTTCTATCTCTATGAGAGTTCATTATAGTCTTGTGTTTTGATTATAATTTATATTGAGAACTTTCCTAGTGGATTTAACTCACATTGGGTGAACCACATTAGATCTATGTTGTGTGATTAATTCTTTTTCTCTCTATTTTAATGGTTTCATTATATTTATGATTTGAGGAATGTTTTCATGATGCATGCTATTATATAAGTTAGATCTAATTTATGATTATATTAAATCTAATTTAAAAGTTTTTAATTCCTAAAAAAGTTCATGTGTATCCTTTAATATTTTAAGAGAGAGATAAAAAAAATCATGACATGGCATAAAATTATTCATTACTTACAAAAGAGGAGAGAGATTATCGAAATATTTTATATCATTATCCATATATGAAGGAGAATGTGGGATATCAGATGAAATTATATTTACATTTTATATAAAGAGGGGAAGACTAACACATTCACTTGTATCATTTACTATTTCTATGCAAGAGATGTGATTTTGTGATTTATATTAATTAATTTAATGTAATGCAGTAGCAAACTTAAAAGTTAAACATGGTTCACTACTTATTGATTATTCACACTTATATCCTTGTGATAAATTAAGGGAGAGAAGATTCATTATCAGTTTGCTCTTTTTCTTATACTCTATGAAAAGAGGAATACAAGGAAGGAATTGGTTGTGTAATTTATAAATTAACTAGTTAACTTTCCTCTTCATTATTGTACCAATAATATTGATGTTCATAATCATATTTATCACAATCATATTTTTCAATATTTAATAAGCACAATATATTTTATGTGTGATAACGTTTCCATTCATTATCATAAGCACAAGGTGTAGTATTGTTAGAAAGAGTTAAATCTAGAGGATGAACACCATTGGGCATTGCATGTTTAGAATCCATTTTAAATTTTTTAATCTATAGTACAATAAATATGAAAAAAAAACAAATTTATTTATAGCAAACAATAAATCATACTGTGAAATAAATGACTGGTGCATGGTGAAACTAGGTAAGATGTGTTTTATTTGTAGGCTCTCATATATATTTATCCCAGTCATAAATAATGAGCACACTATGGAGGATTCCACCATTCATATATTCACACTATCTGGTCTCTAGGGTATGTTAAAAGTAACATCCTAGGGTATGTGCACTACAAGAACACATGATTGAAGGCTTCCTATGTATCAAAAAACCCTAGGAATTTATGGCATACCATTAGGTACATAGAAACTAAAATATATGTGTATTTATATATAATGAATTGAGTTTTGGGGTAATTTCCCTCACACCATGGCTCAAATAAAACTTAATTTCATTTTTTCCAAAATTACATCTCTTATGAGTTTTTAAAATATTGAAACATAATTTGTAGAAAAACAAAAAAAAGGCAATTGAAATTGAACTAATTATAAACATGTATTTTGTGTAATAAAAATAGGAAAATTTAAGCTTTGAGATCAAAAATAAATCTTAGAGCCACATGTTATCAAATATAATAAAAGATGATTATATTGATACTTAGTATTTGGAAATCAAAAATTCAGTTGAAACCCTAAAATAAAAATAAAAAAGGAAATCATGTGCTCAAAAAAATATACAATTTTACCAATATGCTTTATCTTATCATTTATAAAAAATAAATAAATATTTTGTAATCATAGGTGTACAAATAGAGTATATAATAATGTTAAAGATATACAATATTTACCAATTTTATTTTGATGAATGTTAAATATGGAAAATTTATATTTTTGAAAAACACTAGGAAGAAAAAACTTAGCTCAAACCAAGATTTTTGTTGATACTTTCAAACATAACAATGAAAATTAGTAAAAGAGGTTCTTTTGCATGCTTATGTTCAAGAATAGAATCAAAAACTAATTATAGATAGGTGTGATTTATGTGGATGGAATCACAAGACGCTCAACTCCATTGACTATTGTGATAATTAAAAAATAAAAAAAATACATAAATAATTAGAATTTTGAAGATGACATATTAGTAATATAATTTCAAAATATTCTTAGACAAGACCACTGTAATTTGGTAGTAGCACAAGTTATTTGATTTTGTTGACTATGATGAAATTATGATTGCTACACTAACTACACCTATCTTAATTAGCATGGTTTCATTCACTCTCATATCCACATTATTACATGAAATATATATAATGACAAAAGATTAATTTCCTACACATAAACTAAATAGATATCATATAAGGGTAGTGTTAGGTGAAATATCTTAAGTTGGATTTATCTTGGTCAATCTATGTTGAGTGACCAAATGCCAAGTGGAGACATAAGATAAATGTTTATCTAGGTTCCCTTAAATGTTCATAAGTAAGGCTTTTGGTATCTATAAATTCACTTATGAATTTTTCCAAACACTTTGGGATACAATAGGTCCTAACCTACATAAGGTTTATCTATAATTAATCTTGACCAATTAACTATAAATTTATAAAACAAGATAATATAAATTATATCACAAAATCTAATGATCTATATCTCTTCACTAACTGGTGCCCATTCACATTCTTCATTATTTATTAAAATATTTTATCCAAGTATATTACACTACTTTTGAGGTATTTATTTCCTCTTATCATTTGACATGAATAAACTAATTACATTATCAATGGATATATTTTAAATAATGTCATTTTAATCTAGGAAGGGATGGAATGGATTTACTCCTCTCAACATAAAATTATCTAAATAAAATTGTACTTTGAGATATCTTATGACAAAATTGAGTGTAATTTTATAATTTTTATGCTTCAAGTACTTATTTTTGGTCCCAATTTTGTTCAAGCAATTAATATGATTTTTTAAGATGCCCTACCTATGTTAAAATCCATTGGTTACTAGTCAAATAATTTTGGGCTAATTAGATCACTACTACATGAAGTGAATTTTGTGTTACAAATTGGATCATATTGGCATTCGAAATCAATTATTTTTTATTTTTCTCATGATGAAATACTAACTAATTTATATAATTTTTAGTGGAATAAAGATGGTGAAAAATAGAAGCAACTAAACATTTTTAGTTTATCTACATTTGTGCTAGTTTTACATTAAATTTGCACACAATTTTCCACCACCATTACACCATCTTTATGTTACATCAAAAAATGAAAAAAAGAATTAATATAATTATTTGAAAAAATAAAATAATTAAATTATAATTATTTTTTAGTTTTTATAAATATACATATTTGTTAATTACACACACATATAAAATCATATTTTTTATTTTTTATGTGAGAGAAAATAACATATTTTAAAATATAAATAAGTAATCTAAAATAAAATATTAATTTTTTTAGATCCAACCAATACAAAATTAAATTCCACAAAATAAATTATTAAAATATCACATTCACAATATTAAAAGAAAATAATTTTATTGAAAATAATATATTTTTAAATATAAATAAGAATGAAAAATAATGTAAAATAATTTTAAAAAACAAACTTATAAATATTAATAAGAATTATAAACTAACATATAATAGTTCCCAAAAAAAACTAAAGTTGTAGCTAAGTTAATAACACGTGAGAATATATTGTCCAAGATGAGAAAATAAATAATTTATCTTCTATAATACAATAAAAAGAGTTATAATTACAAGTTATATTAAAACTAAGACAACAATATATCATTGTCTAATTTTTATCACCATCATCATCTATGAAGTTAATTTCATCATTTATGATTTCATTGTCTATAGTTTTTGGACTATACTTCACTCCATGCTATGATGGGTTATCGTATTCGTAGTTAGGATCATCATCATTATCCTCTATAAAATTAAGACCATTAACTAAAATTGAAAATCTATTCACCTATAATGATATATTTTAAAAATTATTAAAATGTTCTAAATTCAATTAATATTAAGCATCTAATTTCAATCACAAATTAAATTAATAATAAATAAAAAATAATATCTTACCAACACAAACCCCCTAGATTGTGCCCACTTTTTGAATGTATTGGTGTTCCACACAAGGGATTTCCATTACTCCTACACTTATTTAGTGGCCTTAAATTCATACACCTCATGAAAAAAAAATTAAATTTTAAAAATAATTAGGTATGAATTGAAATTTTCAAGCTACAACATTTAAATAAACTTACAAATTTGTAAGAAGATTTTATTTGACTCAATTTTCCTAAACAATGAGTTGTCAACTTCCCCTTACTCATATTGTCATGATAGGATTTATCATATATATTTTTATCCCTATAAAAATATGAAAACTTGAATACCATGTAATTAATAAATATAAATAAATAACAAAAAAAATCATTCAATGTTTTTTTTTTTTTGAATTACCAGAAGCCTTTTCTATATCTCGTAGGTGCCACTTTGACATTGTATTTTCCACAGCAACATCCATACATGGAGGTTGGTGAGCTACTCTCTCCTCATGTGTATTATCTTTGTAACTTTATGTTTGACATTAAAATTTCATAAATTAATATAAACATATAAATAGCTAAAATATATTATCTAAATTTATTATGTTGTCATACCCATATATGTTGCCTTATTCTCCTAAGCGTATATGTCATAAATTTTAAAAAAATTATTGATTCATAGTAGGTGATTATAAAAAAAAATTAATTACAATCAAACATACAATTTTTAAACTTATTTAGTTAATATTTTAACTCATGATAATTTTCTGAAAGCAACTTTTTGGCCTGCAATTTTTTTTTTTGAAGTAATTGGAAAAAACAATAACAAAATTAAATTTTTAAAAAAAAATTATTAACGTAAAAAGTTAAGGAAATAAAATAATTTATTAGATTAAAAAATAAAACTATATTAATAGTTGTTTGCCCCAAGCATCTTGTCATATTTTCATGTCATCATTGACATCCAATTTCACATTGACACTCTTTGACACTTGATCTATGTATTAATATAGTGTTAAAATGAGATATTTGATCATTTTCACAATCAAATAATTACATTACAAATATTAAAAAATCATATTTTTTATGTTTAATGTGAGAGAAAATAACATATTTTAAAATATAAATAAGTAATTTAAAATACAATATCAATTTTTTTGATCCAACCAATACAAAATTAAATTCCACAAAATAAATTATTAAAATATCACATTCACAATATTAAAATAAAATAATTTGATTGAAAATAACATATTTTTAAATATAAATAAAAATCAAAAAATAATACAAAATAATTTGAAAAAAAACATATAAATATTAATAAGATTGCTAAACTAAAATATCTTAATTAAACACAAAAATTAATGTCATATCTAAGTTAGTAAAATTTTGAGAATATATTTTTGAAGATGATAAAATAAACAATTTATCTTCTACAATACAATAAAAAGAGTTATAATTATAAATTATATTAAAACTACAACTAGTAGCTATCTTCATCTAATGTTCATCACCATCATCATCTATGAGGTCATTGTTTTCATTTATGATCTCATTGTCTATAGTGTTTGGACTATAATTCACTCCATGCAATTATGGGTTGTTTTATTCATAGTTAGGATCATCATCATCATCATCATTATCATCATCATCATCATCATCATCATCATCATCATCATCATCATCATCATCATCATCATCATCATCTATAAAATTAAGACCATCATTGTCTATAGTGTTTGGACTATAATTCACTCCATGCAATTATGGGTTGTTTTATTCATAGTTAGGATCATCATCATCATCATCATTATCATCATCATCATCATCATCATCATCATCATCATCATCATCATCATCATCATCATCATCATCATCATCATCATCATCATCATCATCTATAAAATTAAGACCATCATTGTCTATAGTGTTTGGACTATAATTCACTCCATGCAATTATGGGTTGTTTTATTCATAGTTAGGATCATCATCATCATCATCATTATCATCATCATCATCATCATCATCATCATCATCATCATCATCATCATCTATAAAATTAAGACCATTAACTACAATTGAAAATCTATTCACTTATAATTATTAAAATAGTCCAAATTCAATTCATATTAATCAGTTAATTTCAATTATAAATTGAATTAATACTAAATAGAAAATAATGTCTTACTAGTACAAGCCCCCTAGAATGTGCTCACTTTTTGAATGCATCAATGTTCCATCCAAGAGCTTTTAATTTCTCCTATACTTAGTGGCCTGAAATTCATACACCTCATGTAAAAATAATTAAATTTTAAAAATAATGAGGTATGAATTGAAAATTATAAACTACATCATTTAAATAAACTTACAAATTTGCAAGAAGATTTTTTTAACTCAATTATCCTAAAAATGAGTTTTCAATTTCCCCTTACTAATTTTGTCTAGATGGGTTTTGTAGAATATAGTTTTATCCCTATAAAAATATTAAAACTTAAAAAACATATAATTAATGAATATAAATAAATAACAAAAAAATCATTCAATGATTTTTTTTTTTGAATTACTAAAAACCCATTCTACATCTCTTAAACACCACTTTGACATTGTATTTTACACATAATTACATTCATACACGAACGTTGGTGAGCTACTCTCTCCTAATGTGTATTACCTTTGTAGTTATATTTGACATTAAAATTTCATAAATTAGTATAAACATATAAATAAATAAAGTATATTATCTAAATTAACTATGTTGTCATACCCATATATGTCACCTCATTATCCTAAGTGTATATGTCAAAAAGTTTAAAATAATTATGAAATCATATTTTGTGAGGCCAAACTCTTTTTGAATAAAATCACACAACCAATATTTACACTTAATTAGTTAGCATGTGAATTCCATATGATAATTTTTTGAAAATAACTTTATGTCCTGCATAACATTTTTTTTTAAGTAATCAAAACACAATAAAGAAATTAAATTAGTTTTTTTAGATTTATTAAAATAAAAAGTTAAGAAAATAAAATAATTTATTATATTAAAAAATAAAATTATATTAATAATTACTTGCCCCAAGTATCTTGTAATATTTTCATCTCATCATTGACATCTAATTTTACCTTGACACTCTCTAACACTTGATCCATGTACTTGAATATAGTGTTAGATGAGATGTTTGATAATTTTCATAATCAAGTGGGTAATATATATTATCCATGCCCTTTACTCCCCCTCTCCCAATTTTTGTAAGAACAACTCCTCAAGTATTTTGGGTGTGATCTCCTATTGTTTAAATTAGCAAGCACAAGATGGATTATGCTATGAGGATGTTGGAATGAATGAGGATGATCTAAAATTAAATAATAAGGTTAAATATCAATAAATTAAAAAACCTATTTAATTATAAAATATATTAAAAACTAATAAATTAAAAATATGATAAATTAAAAACCCCAATAAAGTATAAAATAAATTAAAATCCCAACAAATATGATAAAATAAAATAAAATATTTACCTCCTTGGCTCCCTTGAAGATGACATAGAAGATAAGGATCTTCAATTATATAATAAAATAAAAAACCTCATAAACTAAAAAATAAAATCAATAATATAAGGATTTTATCAACAAAATCTTCAAGAGTATCTATCATTTGAATCCATGCTCAATTTGTATTAACAATCCAAACATGTCACCTTAATTCTATAGTAATCAACATCAATGCATGCTTCTTTCTTCATTTATTAATGAGTGACAGTCATGATTTTTCAATACTAAGATTTAAATATGACTTAGAGAACCTAATACTTGACAACAACCAATTGAGGTATTAATAACCAACCAAGCATGTTGGATTATTTAAATATTTCATCTTTATAAGGAAATAACCAAATTATGTCAAATTAAAAATATGATAAGTTCAAATATTCTTCTTTCATAACTTTAAATATCTTAAAGTCAAAGTAATAAAAATATGCTATTAAAAAATTAAGATACAATCTTTTACTTGTATAAGCATAATTCCAATTAGCATCAACTAAGGATTCAACACTAAAATTTGAATCTCTCCATAAAGATTAATAACTAATATAACATAACTAATCAAGTATGCATCTAATAATCATTTGACTTTTATGCACATGCTTACCACTAATATATGTGTTCAACAAGGTCTTTTAATAACACCAATATTCCCAAATGCACCTTTAAATACAAAAAATGGAATTAAATAAAGTTTTCTAAAAGGTAATCATTTAGTAATTAAGTTATTAATTAACTTAATACTAAAGAAAATAAATAATCTTACATGCAAACAAAGTAAGATATTCTTGTTGATAGAATTTACAACTTAATAAATTAAATTACTTTATCTTCAAAAGGTAAATGAATACATAAATGAAAACTAAAGGATTAAAGTTACATAATAGTCTTTGAAAATTAATCCTCCAACTCTCCATACAAATATAATTACAATCTTCCACTTGTAGAATCAATCAAAAACCCATCCTTTGCATTTCAATGAGCCCAACCATAAATGGTCCCTAGACCACCCCAACCATTAGTTCATTTCAGTTATATGTATTAAATTAGATAGGACAAAGGAGGAGAGAAATACAAATATGAGCTTCACTAACCAACAATTAAAGTATAAAATAAGGCAAAGTAGGTTATGCATTACTAAGATAAGTACACCCACACTTATCTAAAATGGTATAGCTTTGTCTAAGATTTTACAAGTTGACCCTCACATGTTTAACCAAGTGGTTATACATATGAATATCAACCTTATACATGAATTTAATATATATTAATAGCATTTTACATAACATAAAGTTCCCTACTCTTGATATTTAAATGCAAGAAGAACATTCAATGCCAAAAACACAATCACATAAATAAGGTTTTTAGGAATAAGATTCCTATAACATCTCCATTGGGATCTACTTAGAATAACATGATAATTTTTTTATTTAATCAATGCATTCTTTCATTATATTTCACCATGAGAATCTAACTAGTTAACTAATTATAACACTCTAAGTATGCCAATTGTAAAATAAGCAGGAAACATCTACTTGTTACAGATCACTAGCATCATATGAAACAAAACATAACTGAATAAGGAAAGTAATTATATATTTTCTAATCATGGTTGGTACAATAATACAACCACTAATTTCAATGTAAAAATTAGTAAATAATTATAATTTATTAGGGATAATGTTTTAATAGTAATAAATACAAAATATAAGGCTCCATAGAGCAAGAGATCTCAAACTCCACTATCTATGGCAATCTTAAGTGAAGCATCTAAATAAGTACTATTGTGGGGAGAGAGAACATCATCCAATCACTTTTCCACACCAACCATGAAACATCGATCCCACTCATAATCCCCCATCAAAGAATGTCCCTTCCTTCATATATGACTAGATAGTGATGATACAAGAACCCAGAGAGACAAGCTAGTACCTGTGTGCTATAATATTTCTAATACATGATGTGTATCATAATGAAAATGTGTTCTAACATGATATTTCACAAACATGTAAATCATACATATGAAATGACAATGTATAACTAACATTACTTTGACCAAAGTTTTCAATAGTTATTTATCTCTAGGACCACTCAAATTCATACACACCACTTGATTGGAGTACCTTCATTTGGCATTGGTGATGCTAGTAAGCTAGTGAAATTTGTTTCAATACTTACTTAATACTATAAATACAATATTTGGTTAATATAAATATAACTGATAGATTCATAGAAATTACTTCCTACTAGCAGGAATAAAACATACTAAACATAGGAATAATTAAAATGCATACATTTAGTTCATCAAATGTATGAATGAATCTCCACTATATTATTTCACATAAATAATAATAATAAAAAGTAAAATTCATACCAACTGGGTATAATCTATATTTATACTACATATTCTAATTTTTGTAAGTAAATATAAATGCATTACATTATAAGATAACAAAAATATCAAAGTTTGATATTTTTATTACTCAATTACAAACAACTAGTCATATAATTTCAAGGTCAGATAACTCATTAACAAAACATAATCTTTCATTTATGTAACCCATTGTACTTTTTGGAGGATATACATACATACATACATACATACATACATATATATATATATATAGTGTCCTATCCTTAGGATTTCTATGACTTAATTTACTATTA
>JARHVA010008393.1:45000-165000 GCA_037957365.1 Torreya grandis
CAAGGTCAAATAACTCATTAACAAAACATAATATTTCATTTATGTAACCCATTTTAATTTTTAGAGGATACACATATAAAGATAATTTCCTATCCTTAGGATTTCTAGGACTTAATTTAATATTCAATATACTATAATTATAGGCATGCTTCCAATGTACAAATATAATCTATATATATGGGTACCTAAGTTCACACACACACACACACACACACACACACACACACACACACACACACACACACACACACACACACACACACACACACACACACACACACACACACACACACACACACACACACACACACACATCATGCATTTATGCACTTTTTTAAAATGTATGTATACATAAAAATTAATAATCTATTTTACAAACATATATATTCTACTTTATTTATAAATTGTCATGATTCAAATAACCATTTAATTTAACTATTATCAAAATAGTAACCAAGGATATAACTTAGAGTCACCTCGTACCCAACCCTTGTTTTCCCCTATTCTAGTCTATATGTTCATATACAATTCAAGGATTCCTAAGTATCAATTAAATTCTAACATAAAATTATGTTGAACCATAAAATCTTGGCATAGCTAGCTTAGTTTAACCATATTATCTTATGTATTTTGATCAAGTTCTACCTTATTGACATGCCAAATATCATAACACTCATATCCATTTATGAACATTTCTAGTTATCATATAGGATTTGAATAAATAACAAAAGACTAGTCTCAAGATCCCATTATAATAAATAATAAATAACAAATCAAAGTTAAAACACACTATGGATATATGTTATCAATTACCTCTACTGAATTCATTTATACACATCTATTTGTAACACATATTTCTAGACTAGCGATGCATACAAATAGTGATGGATACCATTACTCTATCATTGGATACATATAGTGATGGCTACTTAGAATAACCTGTATTTCACTCTATGGAAGTTTCATGTCATATACCTTAAGAAAATATCACTAGATACAAAACACATATTTAATCTTATCTTAGAAATATCAATGCACACAAACTACTATTTTGAATACCATGAACTCAATATTGCTATTAACTATATGTTATCTATTTCACACCATTCACTATATTTTAATAGACCTACACAATATATATATATATATATATATATCCTTACCTATATTCATTACCATGGCTTGTAGATCAAAGGTACATCATACACCTAGGTATGCAGCCATAGTTTTTATTACTGTGTCCCTTATTTTTTCACTTGGATTTTCACCCATTGAATAAATTACTAGATCTCCTCATCCAACTAGCACAATGGAAGCATCTCTCTTTCTATGGGTAAAAATTTGGTGAGATGAACCTTTAGAACGGCTAGTTCCCTTGATGCACTCTTTGAAATACTTTCTTACCTATCAACTTTGGATGAAAAGGGTTAACAAAACAACTAAGAAAAATAAAAAGTGATTCACCAATATTTTATTTCTTCCTATTAACTAAACTTATACTACTTAGATCAAAATAAAGCTTTCCTTACACAAAACTCACAACACAATATAGATTGTTACATCAATGTTTCATAAGCTAGGTTCAAAAAGGTATTTTGATAATTAGGAAGGTAATGATTGATCCCTTGATATAATATATTCATGAACCACTTATAATACACATATACACTTAAAAGAGGACACTAATAAATACCTGTAATAGTTACTCTTTTGCACACTTGGTGAACAATTAAGGATAACATGCTAGGAAAGATCATCTTCTACTAGACAAGACCAACAAGATTACAACACTCAATTTTACATCATGTAATTATTTAAATTCACTTGTTTTATTTATTCAATATAAATTCAAGAACAAAACTTTCTAGGTTTTCGCCATCAACCAATGGAGGCTACTCAAAAGAGCCAAAAAAGTCAATATTTATAGCATTTAGGAGAGAGGTGAGATAAGGGAAGTCAAAATGTCACTTAAACACATATAAATATGATAAAATAGGTTATATTTACATTATAAATACATTTTAAATGAACCATGTAATTTTAGGAGGTCTAAATGTCCATACAAGTCATGAAACTTATGAAAAATGGCATGAAACTCCTCATTCTGGCTTTAAAAATTACCTTCATGATTTATACCTATTTGAACATCCCATAAATAAATAGGGATATTTATGATGATTGAGATGAGAGGGAAGGCTTTCAAACATGCCTTTTCATGCATTGGTTGTAGTCTTACTCATCTAGAAACTCCTAGAAGGAAGCAATCACTACCTGCAGTATAACAAACTCCTCTTTTCTATCACCCCTCACACTTGGCCTTAAAATTAGCATAATTTTTCCATAAAAAACCATAGAATAGAGTGGATGACACTTTTTAAGACCCTCCATGGCCTTAGACCATTCAGGTTCACCTTAAAAGGACATCCACTTGAGGTTTTCACACTTCTCACCCTTATGTTCACTATGCCAATTTTGACTGGCTAAGATGAGAGATTTGGTTTGGACACTTAGGAGGTTTTACATGTAATAAAAATACCATATCTAGTTATTAAAATTCCATAGCTTCCTCCCAAAATTGATTGCATCTTTAGACCTCTTTAATACCTAAAAACACACAAAATGGTCAAAAAACCCCCTTTTTCCCCTTGTCCATATAATTGCGTACAACTCAAAAGTATGTGAGGGATCTTGAGTGAGTCCTATTCAAGGTATAATATATTTCATGGTCAAACTATGTCATTTGGATATCTTTCCAAGATTTTCTCCATCAAGTCTTGACTGAGGGTTTAGTAGGATTTTAGGTAGTTTTTAGTCTCAAGCATTGTTCATAAAGTTTTGAATTCAAAATTTACAATAAATCCCACAAACTTGATGTTTATGCACACTAATAACCCATATAAACTCCTTTTTTCCCATGCAAACTCTTAGAAGAGATATGAACACTTGAAGTTGCCCCATCGAGCTTGTTTTCACCTTTCCTACATGTTTGGACTCTTTTTGAGATAAAAGCAACATTTTCAAAGGTTTCCTTTCATGACAAAATATTATACAAGTCTAATTACATCTCCATAACATTTCCTAATAAACTATATATCCCCCCAAGAGTTGTAAATGAAGATGGACCCTAAATTGGTTCTAGGTCCTTTGAAGGCCTCGTAGGCCTAACCTGCACCCAACTAGCTTTGGCTACTTGGACTGATTTTCAATGGTTAATTTTGTGTATTATTCATTTTCACACCTCATTCAAGCTTATAATATGACCACACAACTTCCCAAGAACTCCTCATCTTCTTTTTCTCTCATTCACCAACTAGGCCTAGTGAAAGTTTACCTAGTTAGACTATGTGCAGGGGTATTTTGGTCATATTTAGAGGTCTGAGTTTGTTCTAGTGTTCCTTAGCACCTATTTTCATTTAATAAACCTAAAAAAATTATTATATAGTTTTTATAAACCTTCCACCAAGTTTTTGAGCCCTTTTTGACCTCACTAGCTTATTTTGCTAAAACTTGATTTTCCTTGATTGGCTAACCTTTGAGACAAAATAGTGAGGTATAACCCTCTTACCCAAGGAAAAATGAATATTTTTGGAGTTTTTAAATGTCTTAATGAGACATTTTACCAAAAAAATTTATCTAGATTCCTTCATTTAGGTGCTTAACCAGCTCAAAATGCCCAAAAAATGCCTCTAAAAAGCTTGTTTCCTACACCTTTTTCCTTCCACCTAATAATGATTCATATATGAAAACTCAAAGATGTTTATTCCAATTTATCATGTTACTTACCTCCAAATAATTATTATTTAGCTTTCAATTCACTCAAAACATGTCTTCTCCCTAATATTCTTCTTTTTTATTCATTAAGTAACATGGGTCTTCTAGCTCACCTGTACTGACTACTACCCTTGGCCAATAGGAATAGTGGATGAGCATCTTTAAGGGGTATCAAAGTGTGTACAAACAATTCATTAATCAATTATGTATCATCTCAATTTTATGGAAACCCTTCTCTTAAGCCTACTCACCTCTTACTTTACCCTTACCAAAATTATACCCTACCTGTAGGTGCATATAGGGTTTCAAGAGCTATGTGTAGACTTGTTTCATAATTATAATAATCTATGAAATTCATCATGAAACTAATGGAGGTGGTCACATGATTTTTTTATCAATCTAAACTCCCTTTCACCCTTTATATGTACCTATGTTAATCAATTGAGTCCTTCCCTGCCAGACTGAGACACCCTATCATTAGACTACTGTAGGTACACATGAAATTCAAATGAGTTTTTTCTTAATATGGAGAGAATATCCATTGAACCATGATAAATATTTTACAACTTCTTATACACTGTGTTTACCTTGTATGCTCTTTGGGTTCCTAACTAGGTTTCTTTTTGTCATGACTAAGACACCCCTATCTATTTATTCTTATAGGTGTATATGGATCCAATTGAGCTTGGTTATGATGCTTGAGAACCTCCCTTGAATTCCATTTGGTCAAATAATACATTATTGAACTTGAACTCAACCTGAGAGTCCTAAAACACCACTTGGGCATCAAAATTGAGTTACTATCATATACCCTATTCTAGGTTTCCATTTTTCTTATAGATGGACACCTATAGGCACTCATAATCTTGAAAAGGTATGAATTAACCTTATAGTGATAGTTTCCATGCCACTTGTATACCATTTTACCAGTTGAAAAATTTTATCTATGAAAGGTGTGTTTATTGTTACTCATTTGTGTCAAAGGCCATTCATAACTATAAGCCTATAGATGCCAATGGAGTATTTTAATGTTTTTAAGCACATATTTGAGGCCCTTCATTTCCATCCTCTCTTCATATCCTGACCCTCATCCTTGGAATGGAATCTCTTTATGTTAGGGGATAAAATATTCACCTAGATAGATGCCTTAAAACCCTTTACCACCATGTTTTCAGATGTCCACTAAAATCCCCTCAATCTTATTTTGAATTTTTAGGGAAAGCTTCCCTAAACTTAGTATCTTATCTCCTCAACATGGTTTCACACTTATTTTTCCATTTTTACACTTTATATGGGTCTTTCATTACTTAATTATCATACCAAGACCTTAAGGAGGTGTCAAGTTGTTTCAATTTCTGCATACAAACATCTTAGTCCCCTGTTCAGCCACTTGTACATGAATATTTTGGTGCACAAACAGTGAGTTAAATATGAGTAGTATGAAAACTATCCATGACTATTAACTTTGTATGATATCATCAAATATGCCAATATAATTTTAACAATCTTAAGAAATTAGAACCATTTTAGGCTTTCCACCTCTCAGTGTGATGTCAACAATGGCTCTTGTAGGTGTGTATTGGGTTGTGTGTAGACTGTGAATGTGGAATAGAGAAAAAATGTGGATAAAATTCCTCATGGGAGGCTCAAAAATATTTCCAACCTATCAAATACATGATTGCCACCAGTAAAACCTAGAAACAAGTTCTAACACATCTTTTCCAAAGTGAAAACCACCTGTATATATATGGAATGGAGTAAGTGGCATCTCCTGACTGTTTGGCATGGTGAATGAGCATGTGATCAAACTTGCACTTTCTAAAACATCTCAATTAACTCTCTTAAAATATTTATGTCTTGTACAATTGATACACCAAGAATGAAAGTCCATGAACAAGATGGATAAGCTCATACATGTGACTACAACTGAATTTAGGCATGGAGTTAACTCTGAGAGATGATAAAACTACAAGCTACCCAAAACATGCTATGGTGAAACAAAAACATGTAAGGAGGTATTCATATAACATTTATACCTATGTAACATTATTTATTAACTACATGAGATCTCTATAGGTAAACAACACTCTAAAAACAAGAACTTTTATTGAGACTACACATGGTGATGCCTTCCCTCAACATGGACTAACTTTCTCATCAAAACATTATGAAACATGAAACCAAGTGTTTAAATCATATTATAAGGTAAGACAAGATACTTTTAATTCAAAATCACCAGTTTTTTCATACATATTTGACCAAAATGGAGCAAAACCTATAGGGTTCAATAAACAGCTAGTAAAAAAGCACAATCAACTTCAAAAAGATGATTCATAAAGCACAATTGATCAATCCTCACACTATTTATATGGAAATGAAAGTATCTAAGTTTAATATCACATCCCAAAATCATTTTTCTTGAAACTTCTTGAGCTATTTATACTAATCACAAACCTAAAGGTTACTTCTATATGTCTAAAAATGTAAAGAAGAAGAAGAATGGTTTTATATTTAAAATGACACTTTTAGAATTAAAAAAATGTTTATATTAGTGTTATTAAGGTTAATATGACTTCCATGATCTTATCCCATGTGGCACACTTCTCTATGGGCCATACAAGTGCCATTTGTTCCCTTTTTTAGTTGGTTTCTTGGATTTCAGTTAGGCAAACTACAATATTCTGATGTAAATAACATCCTTGATAGTTAAACTAACATATTTTATGCTTATAATATAAATAGGACACCTAGGCACCTTGAGAACCATGCCACTTGCATTAATGACCCTTAAACCCCCACTAAAAGACTCAAAATGATAAATAAACTAATGAAACCATGACTAAGGCTAGAAATACATTAGATAACATCAATTAAACCATAATATAGTCTATGAAAATGTTTTATACCCATATAACATCTAAAAACCAAGTTTTTTACCTATAGGGGTCTAAATTTGACTTAAAAGTCAAATTTGTTAAAAAAAAATGGTGACTCATAGGGGTAGTATGACTGATATGCTAAGGACCAGTAGCCTTATCCTATCATGGGCTAAGGGATTCAATGAGTTATTTAAGACAACTATCAAGGAATTACCTAAAACACACAAAAAATAACCAAAACACATCAAGCAAACATAAAACAAAGTAAGACACCAACAAGCCTCACACATGTGCATAAGAACTTAGGAAAAATAAGGAAAAAAACAACTATGTACAAGGGGAAAGGAGAACCTTTGTAGTAGATAATATAAGGGCCACTCCACAAAGCATCAAACTTTGTATGTTTTCTAGGCTTATCCCTAACTTCATTCCATTTTATAATAATATCCCCCTCTTGGAAGCTTCTTGTCATGGCTTTCTTGTCAAAGTATCTCTTTGTTTGATCTTGGTGAGCTCTCATAGTTTTCATAGCTTAATCTCTTGTCTCTTTAATCTCCATCAGCTCACACAACCTAACTTCCATGCTTTCATTTTCCATCAACTCTAGCTGATAAGTGAGATCCAAGTCTGGTAGCTCTAGTGAAATAGGTATTCTATATTCTCTCATATAAATAAGTGTACATGGTGAGTTTCTAATTTCTCTCTTGGGGGTGATTCTATCAACCCAAAGAATTATCTTTAACTTGGAATGTCAATTTCTTTGATTTTCCTCCATTTTACTATTGATAATCCTAATTATATTATAATTGGTTGACTCATCTAGTCAATTCCCTTGTGGATAATAGTTAGAGGAAGCACTAAGATAGATGCCATGTTTCAAAGCCCACTCACTTGTCTTCATTCCAAGGAAAGCCAATGCATCATCTAAAATTATTGTTGAAGGAGCCCTAAACCTTATTACTATACCTTCATAAAATTATATAACTAAACTTTCATTTGATTCCTTGAGATAAAAATCATCCACCCATCTTGTAAATTAATCTATAGAAGTCAACACCCACTTTTGGATAGCATTGGAAGGTGGGTTGATTAGGCCTATGAAATCTAGACCCCATTGCATAAAATGTTGGTCTACTTGTATTGGATGAAGAGGCAAGGCTGTAAGATTTTTTTTACCATAAAATAGAGCACATTTTTGACACTTCCTTACCCAATCATTGGTGTATTTCAACAAACTAGGCCAAAAATATCTATTTCTCATAATCTTAGCAATTGTGGTTCTTGGAGCAAAGTGACCACTAGCTAGTCCATCATGAAACTCAAGCAATATTTTCTCAACCTTATCTGATTCAACACATCTCAATATCACACCTAATAATTCATTCCTAAATATCAATCCATCAATAAGTACATAAGGAATAGATTATAATCTGAAGTACCTTCTTTTAGCTCTATCTAGGCCTTGTGGACACTCGCTAGTTTAAAGAAAATGGATCATATCTTGTGTCCAAATCCTCATTAATGAAATGGAATTATCATAGGGTCATCATGAAGTGATAAAAAAAAAATCTTTTTGTTCCTTCAAATCTAAATCAAGGTGCTCACATAACCCCTTTCCTTTCACTAGCTTGGTTATCTTGATTTCTACATCATACTCCATCACTTTTGTGATCCAACCAGCGCTTTTTTCATTCAAATATCTACTAAAAATGAAGTATTTGACACTATTATGAGGTACCAATATATTAATCTTGTTTTTTTACAACATATGCCTAAAATTATTTAGACTTATAATAACTAAAAGTACTTGCTTATCTACATAGGTGTATCTTACCTCATAGCCCTCCAATCCTTGACTAAAGAAGGCAATAGGTTACTCCAAGTTTTCTCCATTTAATTGAGTGAGCATGGTATAAATTAATTCATCATTTCCAAAGGTATATAAGTTTAATTCCTTTGATAAATTAAGTCTTTCAATAGTTGGATCCTGGGAAATGGCTTTGTTAATCTTTCATTAGCATAGAGGTTATGAGCTTGACTAAATTAGAAAAATAAAGAATGAGCCTCCTTATTAAATTTATTTTTATAAATAAACTTTTCAATCCTTTATTATTTTTAGGTAAATCTAATGCCAATATTTCACTCACCCTTTAAGGATCTATGGATAGGACCTTCTTTGAGACATTGTATACTAAAAGTTTGACTTCATGGTTAGTAAACACACACTTATTTGGGTTGAGAGATATTAAAAACTCTCTACATATCTAAAAAAAAATTCTAAGGTGAGTCAAATGGTCCTTTTCATCCTTAGAAAAATATGATATCATCAAGATACATCAACACAATGTCATTTATGAGACCTTGAAAATCCATATCCATTACACATTGAAATGTTGCTCTAGCATTAGAAAAACCAAAATTCATTTTCATATAATCAAATGTACCCCATTTAGTATTAAATTTTGTCTTATATTGGTCACTTTCCTTCATAAAAATTTGATTATACCCTGAGTATCCATCAAGAAGTGAGAACCTTTCACTACCTACCACAACTTGCAAAATCTATGTCATGAAAGGAAGAGGATAATGGTCCTTCAAGGAAACTTTATTCAAGTCCCTAATATCAACACATAACTTGATTTCCCCATTTTTATTCCATATCAATACTAAGTTTACCAACCAATATGAATGCTTAATAGGAAAAATGATCTTAGACTCAATCAACTTAGTAAGCTCGTTCCTCATGAAAGGCTCAATCTTAGGATTGATTGGACTTTGTATTTTATTTATAGGCTTATAATTCTTATCTATCTCTATATTATGTTGGGATAATTTTGGATCAAATCCTTTTAAATCAATATATTCCCATACAAAGACATCATAAAATTCCTTGCATAACTTAATGAAATCATGTTTCTCTTGACTAGTACATACCTTCCGAAGAGAAAGCAACTTATCCTTAAATATTTGTATTCTATCATAGTTTTCTTGATTATTATGCATGCTTACCTTTTCCTTATTAAAATAATCATCATCATTAAAGATATTCTCAAGTGTGACTAAGCCTTTAGGGAGTTTTTTTGTCTTCAATTGTATAGTCTACCCTCCATATTATTAATGTAGTTTGGACTAATTCTTTAAAAGAAATCTTAGCCTCATCTTATATAAAAAGTTATATTTGTTAGTCACTATAAAATAATTAACAACTAGTGACATTATTAGGTATGGATAGCCTTAAAATCACCTTGAGATTTGGTTGGTTCTTATCTTCTCCTATCCCATTTGGAACATCAAATTGAGCTCCAATTACTGCCAACCTATTAGCATGTTTATTGTCCTCTCTTGGGATAGATTAGATGTTGGATACTTGGAAATATTCCACAATATACCACACTCTATGCTTGTAGTACTTTAGTAAAGTGTTCTTAGTCAAATTTTGGCCTCTTACTTGATTCACAACTAACTCACTATCACCATAGACTTGCAACTCTTTCACACCTCTTTTCCTAGCCCACCCAAGGCCATGAATGAGGGACTCATATTATAACATATTACAAGTAAAATAGAATTTAAATATGAAATTGGAATAGTACCTTTACTTGGTTTGAGAAACCAAAATTTCTCCACCACTTGACCCAGCTTTACTTCTAGATCCAACAAAGAATAGTTTCCACAAACCATCCATGTTTTCACTTGGCTTCATCAAGTTTGACATGAAAGAGTCTTATTCATGAATTAAATACAATATAAGACCATATTCATCTATTAATTTTTAAGGATCATGCTCATAATTTTCATCTCCCCATTCATATAAATATAAATCAAAAACTCCTTCTAGAGAAGATGTTGGAGATTGATTTATGTGAAGTTCTTCCTCATCAATAATTGCATAATTGACATTTGCCACTTTAGGAATTAAAGGTTATAAATTATTGTGATTAATAGGCTATAATTAAATCTTCACCTTATTACCATAATTTATCCTAAAAACCATATATGACCAATTGGCTTCCAAGTATCCACCTATGTTGGTTATAAATTCTCTTGACAAACAAAGAGCAAACTATGGGGGTAAATCTAACATAACCACATCATGAGGGATAGAAAAAATATAAAATAAACATGTTAAATAAAATTAAAATCCTTGACTAATCCCAAGGTCTTGGTTGGTGATCTATCCAATTGTAGGACTCCTTTAGCCGTTGGTTCATACTTGAAACCTAGTTTATCTACTATTTACTTGGGCATAACTGAAGTACTAGCCCCACTATCTATGATACAATTGTGAAATAGGAAAATCATAATTATAAAAGATATATAAAAATGAGTCTTATAAATTTTCTTCACTTGTCTATCAATGGCTAAGTTCCATTCACCAAAACAACATTCTCAACCCTAGTTGATCCAACATGCTTACCTAGTCCTCATAATTCCTTTTAAAGCATATCTTTTTATCCTAGTATTTTTAATGAATCCCATAATAAAATATTCATATGTAACTTATTAATCTGATCCAAAACATTGATATAAGGATTAATCACCTTGAAAGGCTCTTTATAAGTACTAGTACCTTGTGATGTACCTTGTGGAGATGGATGTGTAGGAGCTAGTTTTGAACCTTGAAATTTTTTATTCTCTTATAACTTAGAAGATTTTTTAGAACCATACACCATTTTAGATGATTTAGGAATAAAAATATGTCCTTTATTATCCCCTTGAGTCTATTTAACAACCCTCTTCTTAGACCTAGTGTTAGAAGATACATTAGCATTCACATTGCTTGAATTTACCAAATGATTGATGGCACAAAACTCTCCTTCCAAATGATTTATAAGAGTAGAATCAGATTGTGTTTGTTTATTTTCCATTCCACTTTTCATTCCATTTTTCATTTTCACCTCAAAAGTGGAAACTTGAGGTGTTTGACTACCTTGCATTGCCATGGCTTGATTATGCATTTCATTAGCATATGCAACTTGGTTTTGATTTTGGTAATAGGAATGATAACATGGTTGTTATTTATAAAATTTATTTTTAGTGGGAATAATAGATTTAAAATATTATGGGGCATTAGGATTGTACATTGGTAAGGTTTATCTTGAGCCATTTGACCTTGTCCTTGAACATTACCTTAAAAAAGAGGCCTATTTATTTGCCCAAAATGATTGTAGGACTGTTATGGCCTATAAGTTTGATCTTATTCCATTTTAAGGGCAATTGATTAATTATTAAAACTTTGGATCAAACTCTTGACTTCATGGATCTCATTGGTAAGGGAAATGGTAGACTTTTCTTGACTAGGTAAAAGAGATAAGGTAGGTAATGAAACTTGACTAAGAGGCTACAAATCAAGAAACAATGGAATTAGTGGCCTAGGATAAATCATCCCTACTTTAACAAGATAGTTATTATAATTAATTGATATCTCATAGGTTTCAAGTATTGTATTCGCACCCATTGATTAGATCATCATGGATACATCACTATTCAATTCTTTTAGATAGTACAAGAAGGCATAATTTGGAGTAGGTCTCACAAGGGCTAGGATCCTATCCCATGTCTTTTGAAAAATAGTGTTAAAATATTGTATAAACTAGTAAGGATCCCTCTTGATAGTGGTTAATTTCTTATCTAGTGATAGATAATCACTCTTCTCTCCAAACCTCTTAGATAGTAGATATCCTAGTTCATCCCATGAAGCAATGGAATTTTTAGGTAGAGTCTCACACCAATCTAAAGATTTCCCTTTGAAAGAAAATGATAATAACATAATGGATACATTATATTGAGTGATATTATGGATGTTTCATAAGTTTTCCATGCTCCTAATATTCTCAATGGGAGTGATAGGACCTTCTTCACTAAAAGATGGAACACTTTTAAGGGCTGCTCTAGGAATTTGGTCATATTAGGAAAAATTTAAAGGTGATGATCTAGTGAAGGATAAAAAAATAAAAGGTATAGCCATATTATAATGTATATTACATGTATTAAGGGTTGAAATAAGCATAAACTTAGACTTCTTAAACACCAAATCCTTTGAATAAGGATGAGTATTCACAATTCTGAATCTCTTGATAGAATACAAAGGTAATTACACAAAATTAAAAGGTATACATTTATTAGTAGACATAATGGTCAATTTTGGAATGTAAATTAAGGAATGATAAACAAACAAAGAGTTGAAAACTTTAGTTGAGTCACGAGGTACAAAATATAGATGTTCTTATATTTGTAACAATGTCAAGATCAACACCAATCTTAGACAATCTTCTAGAACTTAGAGTCCCACCAGGCATGTCAAAAACTATTTTCACTTGTATTTTAACTCCTCGAGGATATACCTATCTCTACTCATCCAAGTTCCATAATGGAAACATCTCTCTTTCTATGGGTAATAATTTGGTGAGATTGAATCTCTAGAAGGGCTAGTTCTCTTGATGCACTCTTTGAAGTACTTTCTTACCTATCAACTTTGGATGAAAAGGGTTAATAAATAAAATAAGAAAAATAAAAGGTGATGCACCAGTATTTTATTTCCTCCTATTGAATTAATTTATACTACTTAGATCAAAACAAATTTTTCCTTACACAAAACTCATAATGCAAGACAAATTGTTACATCAATATTTCATAAGCTAGGTTCAAAAAGGTACTTTGATACTTAGGAGGTTAATAGTGAACCTTTGAGAAAATATATTCATGAAACACTTATAATAAACTTATACACTTTAAATATAAAACTAACAAAGACCTGTAATAATTATTCTTTTGCACATTTGGTGACCAATCAAGGATAACATGATAGAAAAGATCATCTTCTAGTAGACAAGAACAACAAGACTGTAATAACACTCAATTATAAATCATGTAAGTAGGAAAATTAATTTTTTTTATTTATTAAATATAAATTAAAGTAAAAAATTATTTAGGGTTTCACCATCAACCAATGGAGGTTGTTCAAAAGAGCCAAAAAGGTCAATATTTATAGCATTTGGGAGAGGGACCAGACAAGGGAAGTCCAAAGGTCAATTGGACACATATTAAGCTTATAAAATATGTTAAATTTCATGATAAATATATTTTAAATGTACAATGAAATTTTATGACTTCCAAATGTCCATACAAATCATGAAACTTGTGAAAAATGGCATGAAACTTCTCATTCTAGCTCATAAAATTGCCTTCATGATTTGGACTTGTTTGAACATCCCAAAATTGAATAGGTATAGGTATTATGCTTGGGATGAGAGGGAAGGATTTTATACATGCATATAAATGCATTTTTGTCAGTCCTACTCATATAAAAACTCTTGGAAGGAAGCCATCATTACCTGTAGTCTAAAAAACTCCTCTTTTCTATCACCCCTCACACTTGTCCTCAAACTTAACATCAATTTTCCATGAAATTATGTAGGATGGAGTGGATGAAACTTTTAAATACCCTCCATGTCCTTATACTACTTAGGTACACCTTAAAAGGACATCCACTTGAGGTTTTCACACTTCTCACCCTTATGTTCACTATGCCAGTTTTGACTGGTTAAGATAAGAGCTCTAGTTTTAGACACTTGGGAGTTTTTACATGTAATAAAATTACAATAATTAATTATTAAAATTCCATGGATTCCTCATAGACTTAATTTCATCTTTAGTCCTCTTATAACACTTGAAAAACACACAAAATGGTCAAAACACCCTATTTTACCCCTTTTCATACAATTTCATACATCTCAAAAATATGTGAGGGAGATTGAGTTAGTCCTATACAAGTTATAATATATTTAATGTTTAAAATATGTCATTTTTATATCTTTCCAATATTTTTTTTTCCATCGAGTCTTGACTGAGGATTTAGTAGGGTTTTAGGTAGTTTTTAGTCTTAAACATTGTTCATAAATTTTTGACATTGAAATTGCCAATAAATGACAAAAACATTATATTTATGGATCCTAATAACCCATCCAAACTCATTTTTTTCCCATTCAAACTCTCATAGGAGATAGGAACACTTGAAGTCACCCCATCGAGCTTGTTTTCACCTTTCCTACATGTTTGGACTCTTTCTAAGCTAGAATCAACTTTAACATAGATCTCCTTGAATGATAAATATTATATATGTCTAGTTCTATATCCATAACATTTCCGAATCAACTATATATCCCCCCAAGAGTTTTAAATTAAGATGGACCCTAAATTGGTTCTAGGTCCCTTGAAGGCCTAACCTACACCCATCTAGCTTTAGATACATGGATTGATTTTAAATGGTTGGGTTGGTTTATTATGAATTTTAACACATAATTAAATATTATAATATCACCATGAAACTTTCCAATCACTCATCTTCTTCCTTTTTCTCTCATTCACCAACTAGGCCTAGTGAAAGCTTGCCCAGTTGGATTGTGTGTAGGGGTATTTTGGTCATATTTAGAGTTATGAGCCTATTTTAGTGTTATTTATCACATATATTAATTTAATACACCACAAAACATTATTTTATATGTTTCCCAAACTTTCCATCAAGTTTTTTATCCCTTTTTGACCTCACTAGCTTGTTTTGCTAAAACTAGATTTTCCTTGACTGACTGACCTTTGAGATAAAATAGTGAGATATAACCCTCTTCCCCAAGGAAAAATGAATATTTTTGGATTTTTTAAAGGTCATAATGATACTTTTTACCAAATTTTTTATTTGTATTCCTTAATTTAGGTTCCTAACCAGCTCAAAATGCCCAAAAAAGGCCTCTAAAAAGTTTGTTTCTTGCACCTTTTTCCTTCCACCTAAGAATGATTCATATATGATAACTCCAATATGTTTAGGCCTATTTAGAATTTTAATTAACTCCAAATAATTTTTATTAATATTTTAATTCACTAAAAACACTTCTTCTCCATAAGATTCTTTCTTTCTATTCATTGAGTAACATGGATCTTCTAGCTCACCTATATAGACTACTACCCTCAGCCAATAGGAAGAGTGGATGAGAATATTAAATGGGTATTAAAGTGTGTGTGTAACATTAATTAACCAATCATGTATCATATAAACTTTATTTAAAACCTTCTCTTAAGCCTACTACCCTCTTGCTTTACCCTTAACAAGATTGCACCCTGCTTGTAGGTGCATAAAGGGTTTCAAGAGGTATGTGTAGACTTGTTTCATCATTATAAGAATCTATTAAGTTCATAATGAAACTAATGGATGTGGTAAAATTCTTTTTATATAAATCCAAACTCCTTTTTACCCTCTAAATGTACCTTGGTTGCTTAATTAAGTCCTTCCTTACTAGACTGAGACACCTTGTCCTTAGACTACTGTAGCTACACATGAACTTCAAATGAGTTTGTTCCTAATATGGAGAGACTCTACATTGAACCATGAGAACAATTTTATAACTTCTTATACACTATGTTTACCTTGTATTCTCTTTGGGTTCATAATTGGGTTTCTTCTTACCATGACTAAGACACCGCTATCTATTTATTCCTATAGGTGTATATGTCTCCAACTAAGCTTGCTTATGATGCTTGAGAACCTCCCTTAAACCCCCTTTGGTCACAAAATACATGATTTAACTTTCACTCAACCTAAGAGTCCTAAAACACCACTTGGGCATCAAAATTGAGTCACTATCATATACCCTACTATAGGTTTCCTTTTTTCCTATAGATGGACACTTGTAAGCACTCATAAGCTTTAAAACGTAAGAATAAACATTGTATTGATAGTATCCATGAAATTTGTATACAATTTCACCATTTGAATTTTCTATCCATGGTATTTTTATTTTTTCTCCTTTGTGTAAAATGCCATTCACAATTATAAGTCTATAGATGCTAATGGAGTATTTTAGTGTTTTTAAGGTCATATTTGAGGCCCTTCATTTCCTTCCTCTCCTCATTTCATAACCCTCATCTTTGGAATGGAAAATATTTATGCTATGGTCTAAAAGATTCACCTATTTAGATTTTTTAAAACCCTTTACCAACCATGTTTTAATATGTCTACAAAAAACCCCTTGACCTCTATTTTGACATTTTAGGGAAAGCTTCCCTAAACTTAGTCTCTTGTCTCCTCAACATGGTTGCATAATTATTTTGAACTTTTGACACTTTATATGGGTTTTTAATGGCTTAATTATCATACTAATACCTTAAGGATGTGTCAATTTGTTTCAACTTCTCCATGCAAACATCTTAGTCCCCTACTCAGCCACCTATAGGTTGATATTTTGGTACACAAATAGTGAGTTGAATATGAGTAGTATGAAAACTATCCATTAATATGAACTTTGTATTCTATCATCAAACATCCAAATACACTTGTAAAAATCTTAAGATATTGGAACCATATCATTCTTTCCACTTCTCAGCATGACATCAACAATGGCCCCTATAAGTGTGTATTGGGTTGTGTGTAGATAGTGAGTGTGGAATAGAGAAACAAGGTAGATAAAAGGACTCATGGGCAGCTCAAACCTATTGAAAACCTATCAATTACATGATTTCCACCAAGAACACCTTTGAAAAAGTTCCAAGACATCTTTTCCAATGTGAAAACCACCAGCATATATGTGGAATGGAGTAAGCAGAGGCATCTCCTAATTGTTTGTCATGGTGAATGAGCATGTGATCAAACTTTCACTTTCCCAAAAATATAAATTAATTATGTTCAACTCCTGATGGCTTGGATAACTGATACACCATGAATTCAACTCCATGAACAAGATGGACAAGCTCATACATATGACTGCAACTAAAGTTAGGCATGGACTTAAATGTGAGAGATGGTAAGACTACAAGGTACCCAAAATATGATATGGTGAAATAAAAACATGGAATGAGGTATTCATATGACCTTTAAATCTATGTAAAATCATTTATCAACTACATGAGACCTCTATAGTAAAATAAAACTATGCAAATAAGAACTTTGACTTAGACTACACATGGTGATACCTTCATGTATCATGGACTAACTTGCTCATCAAAACATTATGAAACTTGAAACAAAGTGTGGATACCATTTTATAAGGTATATAAAATCCTCTAGATTCAACATCACCAATTAGTTCTTATGTATTTGACCAAAATGGAGTAAAACCTATAGGGTGCATGAAATAGCTATTAGAAAGGTAGTCAACTTCAAAAGGATGATTCAAAAATAAAATTTGATCAATAATCACACTATTAATATTTAAATTAAGGTCTATAAGTGTAATATCACCTCCCAAAATTATTTGTCCTGAAACCTCTTGAGTTATCCATACTAAGCATAAACCATAATGTCACTTCTCTATGTCTAAAAATACAAAATGGTTTTGGATTTAAAATGGAACTTCCAGAACAAAAAAATGTTGATATGAGTTTTATTAAGGTTAATATTCCTTCCATGATCTTATCCCATGTGGCACACTTCCCTATGGGCTATACAAGTGCCATTTGCTCCCTTTTTAGTTGGTTCCTTGGATTTTAGTTAGGCAACCTAAAATATTATGATGTAACAAGCATCATTGATATTTTAACTGACCTATTGGAAGATTATAAGGAAAAAAGGACACCTATGCCCCTTGGGAACCATGCCACTTGCATTAATGACCCTTAAAAGCCCACTAAAAGACTCAAAATGATAAATAAACTAATAAAACCATGAATAAGGGTAGAAATACATTAGATAACATCAATTAAACCATAATATAGTCTATGAAAAAGATTTAGACCCATATAACATCTAAAAAAACTAAGTTTTTTACCTATAAGGGTCTAAATTTGACTTAAAAGTCAAATTTGGTCAACACCTTATTCATTCATATTTTGCACTCATAGTTCTTTTGTGGTATAAAATTTGACCATATGAGAGGTTTATTTATTCTCTCTCACTCCTAGCCACACAATTGGATCAATCTTAGGCTATGGGTATCCTATAATGGGGTTGAACCTCTAGAGAAGGCTGGTTCATCTTGGTAGATCATCTAAACTATAGATTTTTCTTAGAAAAGGGGTAGAAGAGCTGCATAAAATGATAAAGCATAAAAAAGGTGATGCACCAAATTTAAAAAAAAAAATCCTATTAATCCAAAACAAAAACAAGGGTATCTCAAATATCTCTCACTCACACAATCTCTTACACTAGCTTGTTTTGCATAAATGATTCCATGTAAAGCATCCTAGGCAAGGGTAAAGCATAGAGGAATGGTAAAAATCACACTATATCCCCACCTATGATTGAAATAACATAAATTCAAACATTAAACCACCTTAAACCACCTTCAAAATGGAAAGAAAGAGAGGATAAACACAAGGAAGAAGACCTCTTCACAAGGGAGTCATGCACAAATTATGTAGAACATAAAGTGTTATCAAAAAGATAGGTGAAATAGATGATATTATTGATTAAAATGTTGTTTCTTATGAATTTTGATAGGGTTTAACCTTGTCAAATAATATTATATCTTAAAATGAGAATAAAATGAGAGATGTGTCTAATAAGGGAAGAGAAAGAGGAGGAGAAAGAGTTTGATCCTCCATATAGTGTTTTGTATTGTTGATGTCATCATCCACTAGTTGGAAAAAAGTCTCCATTATTATAGAAGGCTTAATAAATGCATTGAGTTTCTTTTCAGACCCCCTACACTCCTCTTAACCCACTTGACTCTCCTTGTATTCCACATCTCCACTTCCTCTTCTACAAGCCTCTAAACACTTGATGGTTAGTCATACTATAATTTGGTGTTTGGTAGACCTTGAGGGTTTATTTTAATGTCATCCTTTCCTAACTATTATTTTCTCTTTCAACCTACAATAACACCATGAAACCTAAAAGTATGAGTTTTGCTTTGCCTTGGCCCATATAACATATATTGAGGAGTTATACCATCATGATATCTTATTTTGAACCTACCAAGACCTTTAAGGGCATATACATGTGTTTCAAGGTGCTTTCTCATGTCTTTGATGCTTGTTTGACCATTTATGGTCCCTTCAAAACCTACAAATATTTTGGACTTCATTAATGGAGGTCTTCAAGCTCAAATCTTTCTTCATTGATTTCTATATAAGTCCCATTCAGGGTCATTTTAACACCATGGTATCCATTTTTAGACCTATAGAATACTTCCATGCCTCTACCATGCATATAAGGATGAAAATGAAGTTTTAGGCCTCCTATAAGACCTACAATAATGGTAGAAACCTCCATTAAACCTGAAAACATCACAAAATCATTATAAATCTTGGTTTATTCACCCTTTATCTCATAAAATAACCCTAAAACCCCTTATTAATGACCCCTATAGTCATATAACAATGATTTATGTCTCATTAGACCTCCTCCATGCCATTAGACAACTTCCTCATTCAAAGACCTACAACTATGATCTTTTATAGGCTATTTTGAGCCTAAAAATCACCCACACATGCCAAATAGTGACTCAAATTGGTGTTATTGAGACATTTGAGTACCATCCTAACCATTTCCAAGCTAAACAAAGTCATATAAGTTCCCTTAGACCTTCATTTTCTCCATCTCAGCAAGCATGCAGAACACACCATAAGAGTCTGTAACTTGGTGGATGTTAATTATTTAAGCTTGGAATGGGTTTAAAAAGTAGTTTAATATATTAAACATGATGTAATGGACATCCAAAAAAAATTTCAGATCTTAGTTCCAAGTATAACTCTTAAAAATGCAATCTTTGTGCTCTCTTGAGCTTTCCAAGCCAATACAGTTGCCTGGAAGTGATTTTCTTCACATGGAGATAATATTAGATTGTTTTTAATTGGATTATGATATATTAAAACCTATAAATGATTTATAAAAACTATCAAATCAATTGTTTTCTTTTTAAATACATGGAACACTCATTTCCAACTCCATGTGTGAGCAAGCAAGTGTGAATCCTTGACATGCTTCTTCAATAGACCTATTATTTGCCTTTTTATATCTTCTAAAGTATAGTATGGGAATTAAAAAAAAAATTAAAACTGAAATTATATTAAAAAATAATTCCATTCAAAATTTCAAGTCATTTCATTAAGTATAACTCAAAATATGCATCTTTTGGAGTTGCCTCAACTTGCCTTGTCTCATTTTTAAACATGTGTAGCTTTGAATTTTGCCATTTTATTAAGTTTTATGAGGTGAAAATACTTAATTATTTTTAAATTATGACAATTATTGAACCCCAAAACTATTAAAATCATTTTTTGGTCATTTTCAACCATAAAAACATCCAAAATCACCCAATTATAACTACAACACACTCAAAAAGTGAGAACCAAGAAACCTTGGAAGAGAGAATTAGGCATATATTTAGACTTATAAGGTATAAATACCTAATTATTTTTTAATTATGACATGTAGTGAAAAATAACACTATTCCAATCATTATATATCATCATCCAATCCTTTAAAACACTTAAACACACCTTTTCTGATTGTCCCCACTTGCATGCTAAAACCCTAAAACTTGCAAATTTGAAGTTGTCCAATTTTTTCATTAAAAAATTATTGAATAAGGTGTATAAATTTCATTTATTCCAAATTACATATTACACCATTTTTTTTTAATCAAAGAGCATAAAAAATGCAATTCATATCCCAAAACTGAGTTGTGAGGGTTTAAGAAGGGTTTTACTCCTTAGCGATTGTTCATAAAGTTGAAAGCATATAAATTTTGATAAATTAATTAAAGGAATTAATTAAAACCCCTTAAAACTCCAAAAAAAATATAATCCTCCCATTAAACATCTCAATCATGTGTTAAGCATAATAAAATCCATCTTGAGCTCTTAGTTGCATGTTTGTCTAATAGAGTGCATTTTGGCCTATAAAACCAAAATTAATTTTGGAAAGGCTTGGGAACATTGATATATATTATGAAAAAACTTACCATTCCTTAAATATCTCACTCCATTATTTGGAAACTTCACTTATGGCAAAAACTACTTTGGTCACCTATGAGTGGGTATAGGCTTCCTAAGGTCCTGTAAGGGGTTTGGCTCCTCTAAAATTACTTGAGGCCTTAAATGGATTTTTTTTAATTTATAAATAGTCCTTAAATAATTTTATTGGACCATTTTAGACCCATTTAAACAACTATATTAACCATTTCATCTTAGGATTAGCTTTGGTAGACTTGTAACATTTGTTACTTGGTGGTGTGTGTGGGTGTCTTACGCTAGTTTAGGCACCTTAAGATCTTTGTGGATATTATCATATTTGTGATCATGTAGAAATTTTACCTATATTAATTCTTGATCATTATTCAAGTTAATCAAGAAAATTTTTTATCTAAAAACTGAAAATGCAAGTGTAACACATTCAAATAACACACTATTGCATTTAAACGATCTACTATTTCTCGAATTTTTTGTTTAATTTTTAATAATGAAATAAAACCCAGAATTAAAATTAAGATTAGAATTAAAATAAATAGTAGATAAATTATAATAATTCAATATTAAATTGATAATTGAGTTTGGCTTCAATAGCCTACATCTCCAGGTCCATTTAAAGTGAGGACCGTTTCCATTAATTTTGTGCAACAAATGGATTACAAAATCAATAAAAGTATTCAATTCGCCTTCTCTTCTCTCTACTTTCCTATAATAATATCTCTTAGACCTATCAATAATGGCCCAAGGTCGTACAAGGCTTAATTAATTCTCTAACCTTCTTAATTCTTTTACACAATCAGCTGAATAATACCCTTCAAATGCAAGTTCACTCACTTTATAACACTTACAAGTCCATGGCTCAAGCAGTCAAAGCTTATCAATTTTGCACAATAGGTGAAAAGGTTGAGTCCTTCAGCCTTCCCTTTGGCACTTTGGTCTTATATTTATCCCACATTTGTTGTGGGAGAATGGATTGCATACTTTTTAAAGGTTGATGCCACCTTTATATATGTCGATGTCCCTTTTGAAGGAGACTTAGGTGCTAAGCTTAGCTTAATCCTATACTTAGACTGATGTTGGAGAATTTTGGGTTAGCACATGGTCTTTGTGTGGCATGATGGGTTGGTGTGGCAGATTTGGTTTGCTTATGACTCTTTACAAATCTTTAAATATATATCCCACATTGATTGGGTTTCTACAGACTTTGTAACTTAAATACAATGTCACAAATAATGATACATGAAGATTAGGAGGCCAAGGCACCCCTCCACAAGAGTGTTCTGACCCTCATTGAGGACCCTTAGTGAGAAAATAGTGGGGCCCATGGATCCTAATATGACCACCTGTCAAAGATCGGAGGCTATCAACAAACCAAACACCAAACCAATTTTTTTTTGCACAAATTCAGATTGCCACATCTCAAATTATTATTGGACCACTTGGCATATTTGAATAATGCCACATCACTTTTTTACACTCATTATTTCCTTGTCATAAGAAAACTTCAATAAGTTATATCTCAAGCATCTAGACTCTGTTTTGCATTTTAGAAGAAGCGTCAGAAAGCTCTCGATGAATTTTTTGATGTACAAGTGGTTCAACTAGAAATTGAAGACTTTAAAAATGGAATGGTACATGGTGCAAAGGTCAACCGCTATTAAATAATACATTTAGACCTACAACTAATTAGCTGCCATTAATGGAGAATGGTAACTTTACTCAAAAACCCTCAAAAATTACTTGGACATTCATGTACACAACTTCTTTATCTCAAAGGTTTATTTTTCATAATTTTACTGTGACAAATCTTTTGGGAACCTCATTCACTCCCCAACACTTTGTTTCATTTTTTAAGATCTTACTAACCCTATCTCCTTATCTAGAATAATCTAGATGTGACCTCAACAAACCAAACATAGTTTTAAGTAACCATTTGGACCTTAATTATTTATGAACCATTGCATCATTATAAACATAAGGTAAACATTTTTACTCCACCCTTATCTCTCTCCAATTAGGCCTCTTTTAGGATTATGAGCTTGAAGATATAATTTTGCCCTTTTTGAGCTCGCACACATGGGAAACCTCCTAAAAATATTTTATTCAATTTTGGGGGGATTTTTTTCTATTTAATATAAAATTTGGAGGTTTAAAACCTCATGCACATGTGCAAACTAGAAAATGTTCATGAGGCTAAAGTAGGAAAAATGCCTTATTCTTCGCTCAAAACCTCCCCCTCCAACTCCAAATGATTTGAATGAGTCTAGAAACATCATGGAGGGATTAAATTTTTAAATGGGGTAAGGTAAAGTTAAAACCAATTTGACTTCTTCAAAAATGCACTTTTGCCTTTTAAATTTCTATTCAAAATGCTCTTCAAGTGACATAATGCACTTTTGATGGTTTTTTAATCACTTTTGGTCCTTATGGCCTCATTTTTTATCCCTTTAAGGATTTTATAGTTGTATAATTTTGTCTAAAACTTCATTTTTTCCATTATATGGTGAATAACCTTGAAATTTTGATTGATCTAGCACTTGTAATATAAAACCCCACTTTTAAGCATTTACCTTAAAATTTACAAACTTACCTTAAGATTTCTTAAAATATTAACAAAAAGGTTAATAACATGAAGTATGGACATTAATATTATCTCCTCTCTTCACCATTGGATCATCCATTGTAATAGGCTCTTGAGATAGTTTATTTCACCATGCCAAGACCCTTCAAGATAGTGTACTACATCATCAAGTTGTGACTAAAAAGAGATTAGCCATCAAGTAAATAGATCAATGAATGGTTTGGGAGAAAAACATTCCATCTAGGAAAAAAATTTGTATGTAGGCCAATTTTGGCCAACATTTCTAGTGAACTCCTGAGATTGTATGCCTATTTATGAAATAGACTAGTTGTCTTAGTCTGTTTATTGGGCTTATAGAGTCACAAAAATATTCTTCAAATGAGAAAAAGGCTATCAAATTATAAAATAAACTCTAAAAATAATAACAAGAAACAAAAAATAATGTGCTCAAAACACCTAGGGAAGGGAAACACACAATAGAAGAGGATGTGCATGAAGCACTTAAAGGAAAACAACATCTAATCTAATATATAAAATGGCTACAAACCACTTCAAATAACAAGGATTTAGATGAATCCCATTTATTTGGATGGGTAATACCACTACATCCATATTGGCAAGATAAAAGGCATTGTGTTTTTTTTACCCATGAATTAGGTAGGGTTCAATCAAGAAACTATCAAACTTTGTATGATTATCTATTTTGTCCCTGTTAGCATCCCACTTCAAGACTAAATCACCTTCTTTGAAAACTCTTTCCATGGCTCTCTTATCAAAATCATTTTTTAATTGAGCTTAATGTGATTCCATTTTATTCATTGTAAGTTCTTTTATTTCTTTGAGATCTATGAATTCTACCATTCTCACACCCATGTGTTCACTTTTCATCAACTCAAGTTGATGAGCTAGCTCCAAAACTGGTAGTTCAAAAGAGATGGGTAATTTTGCCTCTCTTCCATACATAAATACAAATTTTTAGTTTCCAATGGCACTCTTATGAGTCACCCTATCATCCCAAAAGGTTGTTCTTATCTTGGTATGTCATACTCTTTGGTTCTCCTCAATGGTCCTCTTGATTATCCTAATAAATTTCTTGTTTGTTAATTCAACAATCCCATTACCCTGTGGGTAATGTTTGATGATGTGATAAGGTAGATACATAAATGAATATCCCATTTACTTATTTTCATTCCAAGGCATTATCTAAGATGATAGTGGATGGTACCCCAAAAATTGTCACAATGTTATCATAGAAATCCAACACTATTGCAATGTTAACCTCTTTTAGAGAAATAACCTCCACCCACCTAGTGAAGTAATAAGTGGTAGTGAGTACCCACTTGTTACCTCCACTAGAATGTGGGTTTATCATACCTATGAATTCAATGCCTCACTTCATGAAGGTTTTCTCTACTTGAATGGGGTTAAGAAGAAGGGCTACTAGTATTTGTTTACCACTAAAAAGACCAGACTTTTCACACTTCCTAACCATGTGTAGGCATATTTGAAAATATTGGACCAATATTAACCATCCCTCATGATTTATGTTATTATATTTAGATAAAATTAGCATCTTGTATGTCCATCATGGAACTGATCCAAGAGTCTATTTAGTCCTATCCATACCTTAAGGATACTCACCTGTCATTAATAATATAATCATGTCTTTCATTCAATCACTAAAGGGTAGAGGTGAAACTGCTTACAAGCCATCTACCATCACTATAGAAGCATATTTTTCTTCCTATAGGTCAGCAACCAAGTGATCAAATAAACCCTTACCTCTCACTAAATTAGTAACCTTGATCTCAATGTCATACTCCATGACTTTGGTGATCCAACTAGACCTCATATTATTTAGATCTCCAATCAAGAAGAAATATCTCACACTTGTATGGGAGACTATGAGATGAATCTTATTGTTTGACACCATAAGTCTAATTTTTTTCATTGATCTCACAATCAATAGAATTTGATTTTCAAAAAAATTATACTTCTATTCATATCCTTCAAGTCCTTAACTAAACAAATATATTGGTTGCTCAAGACCTTCTTGATTCTATTGCATGAGCATAGATAATATGTTATCCACATTAGCAAAGTCATATAGGTATAAATATCTTTAAAAATTAGTGTCCAATATAGTCTGTACTTGTGTAATGGGTAACTTGATAGACTCAAAACCTGCATTTCCTTCTTTTGACCAAGAGAAGAC
This sequence comes from Torreya grandis, assembly GCA_037957365.1. Taxonomy (NCBI): domain Eukaryota; kingdom Viridiplantae; phylum Streptophyta; class Pinopsida; order Cupressales; family Taxaceae; genus Torreya; species Torreya grandis. The sequence goes on from JARHVA010008393.1 coordinate 71,345, forward strand.
TTGATTATTCTTCAACATTATTATTATAGGCTTGACCAAATGTGCAAAATTAGGTATGAATATTCTAAAAGGATTATCTTTCTAAAGAAGATTTGAATTTATTTCTTGTGTTGAGGCAAAGACAAGGCCAAAATGGCACTTATCCTCTTAGGGTTAATAATTAATCCTATTTTGGAGATAACATGCCCCAATAGTTTTCCTTCATGAATAACAAACAAACACTTTTAGGGGTTCAAAGAAATTCCAAACTCTTTACACCTCTCAAAGATGAGTCTCACATGGTTTAACTAGTCACTTGCCTTCTTCGACAAAATTGTGATATCATCCAAGTACATAATCACCATCTAATTAAGTAGACCCTATAAAGCCATGTCCATGTCTCTTTAGAATGTGGCACCAGTATTAGAGACACAAAAATGCATCTTCTTATATGAATAATTGCCCCACTTGGTCATGAAGGCTATCTTGTACTGGTCTTCCTCCCTGACTAGCACCTATTTGTAACTTGAATACCCATCCAAGAAAGAGAAATGTTTTAAAATAGCCATCATTTGGAGGAGTTGATCCATGGATGGAAAAGGATAGTGATCCTTCAAGGACACATTGTTCACATCCTTGAATTCAACACACAATTAAATCTCACCACTTTTCTTCCTTACAAGTACCAGGTTAGCCACCCATGAAGAGTGTTTAATTGGAAAGATAATGTTTGACTCAATAAGCTTCGTCAACTCTCTTCTCATGATTACCTTTATCTTGGGTTTGATATGCATCTAATTTTACATCATAGGATTTGATTTTGCATCTAATTTGATGGTATGTTGAACAAGTTGAGGGTCAAAACCCCTAAGATCAGTGTACTCCCAAGCAAACACATCTACAAACTCCTTACAAAGTGAAATGAATACAACTTTCATAGCCTTAGTATTGACCTTCCCAAGTTTGAGAAATTTGTCTTGGAAGATGATAACTCTTTGATGGTTCTCTTCACTAGTAGACAAGCATACATTGTCCTTCCTTATGAAATCTCCCTCATGGAAGATGCTCTCAAGGGTGACTAGCCCCTTAGGGAGTTTTATTATTTCAATTAGAGAATCTGATCTCCATACTAATTTTGTAACTTGTTCTAATTTTAAGATAAAAATTTAGCCTCCTGTTGTAAAAATCAAGCAATTTACTTATCATTATCAAAAACCTATGAATTAGCTTCATTGTCAAGAATGGATGGTCTTGAAATAACCTTAACATGTGACTAATTTTTTGATTTACTCAACTCAGCCAATATATCAAATTGGGCCCCCACTGATGTTAATATGTATTCATTCTTTTTGTTCTCTCTAGGCACACTTTGGATGTTGAAGGCTTCAAAATATTCCATTATATCCCACACCCTATGCTTATAATACTTCATAAAGGGGTTCTTATTTTTATTTTGGATTATACATGATTGATAATGATATCACTATCTCCATATACCACTTCCCTCCATGACCTTCCACCAAAATCTCTCCCATATGGCCGATAAATAGAGCCAAAATGGTAATGCTAACCTCTATAAAAAAAAATCATGGCATAATGGCCACAAATTTTATAAAACCCTCCATGATGGCCAGTAAAATAATTTCAGTAGAGATTTCCCCCTCTTAGGTTCCAAAATAATGAGCTTGAAAAACAAAATCCAAATGAACCAAAAATTCCTAAAGAAGTCTCTTGACTCACTTCATTGAATTTTGAGTTAATTCCATAGACTATAGTCTAACACCACATCAAAATCAAAAATAAATTTAAGTCCCATGGTGGTTTGAGGTCCTTTTTCCAATTCCAATATCTAGTCAAGTCTTGATTAAGTAACATCTTACATTTCCATCATGGAACTGATCCAAGAGTCTATTTACCTGATTAATGACTATGCACCTAAGCAACACTTCATTGAGGTCTTTCCTAAATAGTACCCAATAAACTAAGGCATAAGGTATGGATTGAATTCTAAAGTATCTTCTTTTAGTGCTATCCATACCTTAAAGATACTCACCTGTCATTAAGAATATAATCATGTCTAACATCCAATCACTAAAGGGTAGAGTTGAAACTGATTATAAGTCATCTACCATCACTAGAGAAGCCTCTTTTTCTTCCTATAGGTCAGAAAAAAAGTGTTGAAAATCTTGTCATTGATGTCAAAAGTCTAGCATTATTGGTGATAAAGGCCCCATTGCATTTAATGATGTTTTTAATAGATATATCTTGGCTAATGTGAGTTAATATTTATTTAATATTAACAAATATATTTTTGGTTTCATATGAGACAAAAGAAGGGCCCATGGAGAAGTCAAAGAGCCATGGTAAAGACAAAAGAAGGATGGGATGCATTATCCCATGAAGAGTCATCTTAGGGAATTCTAAGAGTCACCAAGTGAAGACAAAAGAGGAAGGGCACAATTTATCATGAAGGGACACTTTGAGGAATATGAAAAGTCACCAAGATAAGGACAAAAGAGGGAAGGATGTTTTTGATCATGAAGGGTCACCACATGACTTTTCAAAGGCAAGGATATGAAGGGTCATACAAGTTTGGCACCATTTTTCATGAATATTAAAGGGTCACAAAGGGGGAAGGTCAAAGGTCATTTGGAAAGCTATAAATAAAGGCTTAATAAGCCATTTGTAATGTTGTGTGAGAGGTTGATTTGATATTGTAATATCTAGCTTAGAAGAGAAATTGTGAGAGATGAATATGATTTGTATTTGTTATATCTAGCTTAGAAGAGCAAAGGTGAGAGATAAGAAAGAGATGTTGTAATTAACTAACATTTGTTGAGATAGCAACATTGAGAGATAGTTATGTGGTATACATAAAGGGGTTGGTGCTCCTGAGGGTTGGTGCTCATGAATTGTTGCTAGGTTGGTGCTCGACAAAGGGGTTGGTGCTCTTGTGGGTTGGTACTCATGAATTATTGTTGGGTTGGTGCTCGAAAAAGGGGTTGGTGCTCCTATGGGTTGGTGCTCATGAATTTTTGTTGGGTTGGTGCTTGGCAAAGGGGTTGGTGCTCATGAATTGTTGTTGGGTTGGTGCTCGGCAAAGGGGTTGGTGCTCCTATGGGTTGGTACTCATGAATATTTGTTGGGTTGGTTCTCAGCAAAGGGGTTAGTGTTCTTGTAAGTTGGTGCTTGGGAATATTGTTTGGGTTGGTGCTCATTCATATACTTGATATTATTCTCCATGGTTTTTCTCACATTGGGTTTCCACATTATATCTTGTGTCTCTCAATATCTTGTGTGGTGTTTATTGTTTGAGTTTTATTGCATATCTTGAATGTTTGATTAAGTGGAATTTGGTTAAGGGAAAGTTTTATAAGATATATGATATATTGATTCACCCCCCCCCACTTTTAGTATATCCCATGCTTAAAAATTGGTATCAGAGTAGGTTCCTTTCTGAATAGTTTTATAGATTGAAGGTAGATCGGGAAAGCATGATGGCCAGGTCATAGGAAGGATTTTCTACAAATAAGGAACATTTGTTTGATGGGATGAATTATGCTTTTTGGAGCATGAGAATGAAGATTTATTTGATGGCCCTTGGATTTGACATATGGAAAGCAGTGGTGGAGGAATATGAAGAGCCACAGACATTTGCAATTACTCCAGCAAAAAAAAAGGCAAGTGAATGTAATGCTAAAGCTTTAAATGTTATTTTATGTGGTTTATGTAACTCTAGATTTGTTAAAGTTATGCAATGTGAATCTACTCATGAAACTTGGGTAAAACTTGAGAATATTTGCAAAGGTGATGGAAAGGTTCAGCAAGCTAAGCTTCAGACTTTTAGAAGATAATTTGAAAGTTTGAAGACAGAAGAAGAAGAAGATATAGCAAGTTATCTTTTGTGAGTTGATTAACTAGTAAATCAGATTCAAGGTCTTGGAGAAATGTTGGAAGAGTCAATGGTGATGCAAAAGGTTTTGAGATCTATACCAATGAGATATGATGCAAAGGTTTTGGCAATCAAGGAGATGAAGAATTTAGCCAAGCTAAAGATGGATGAGATTCATGGTATTCTCATGGCATATGAGATCATGAAAAACAAGATAAACCCTCAAAGAGAGAAGCAGATTTCAAGACATCAAAGAAAGAAAAATCTATGATTCAAGAATCAAGTGATAGTTCTAATGATGATGAAGATGACAATGGAGCACTTTTCATTCGCAAGCCAAAAAGGGGAATAGGTAAATATCAAGTAAAATTACCTTTTAAATGTTTTAATTGTGGAAAGATTGGACATTTTTTAGCTAGATGCCCAAATAAGGGTAATAATGATGAAGAAGATAAGCCTACATATAAGAAGAATTTCAAAGGCAAAAAGGGATTCAAGAAGAAGAGCCTATATTCTATGGACCCTTGCTCAGTCGAAGATAGTGGAGTCAATGATTCAGAAGAAGAAGAGATTTTATTCATGGCCATACATGAAGATGATCAAGAAGAAGAGGAGGAGGAAGCTGAAGTGAATATGGAAGGAGAACTCATTTGTGCCCTAGAAGAGTTAAAAGTTGTTGAGAAGAAGAATCAAAGATTAAAGTGCTAAATGAAGAAGAATGAACAAGAGTCAAAGGAAATGATTGAAGATCTACAAGCACACTTTGAAGAAGCCAAGAAGAATGAAGAATATCTCACATCATAGTTGGAAATAGCAAGAAAATAATGTGAAAGTCAAAAGGAAAATTTAGATAAGACAGGGATCGAATTTGAAAAGAAAAAGAGCTATGTTGAAACTCTTACAAAAGATAAAACAAAAAGGGGAGAAGTGAAGAATACAGAGGACATTTCAAATAGAGAAGGTTAGAGGGAACAAAGCTACAAAAGACAATCAGGTCAGAGATATATAAACAGGTCTTATTTTTATGGCTATTTTTATTGTAATGGATATGGTCACAATAAATTAGAAAGTAGAAAAAGATCTAACAATTTCAGAAATAAGGAGAAGGAAAGTCAAGTAGAGTCAAGCAGAAGCCACAACTTTTTTGCTCCTGTATCAAGCTTTGATGAAGAGACCATAGTATGCTACAAGTGTAATAACTTTAGACACATAGCTCAGTATTATAGAAGTGTGTTCAATTTTATTTAGAAGGATTAGAGTTTCAAAGCTCCATTCATCAAGAAGAAGGTTCAGACATGTTCATGGCAAAAGAAACAACTTAAAGATTCTATGATGGTTCAGACAGCTCTGCATGTAAGAAATAAAGATCAGCCATGGTTAATTGATAGTAGATGTTTGAGGCATATGACATGAGATAAAAGTAAGTTCTTAACTCTAAAGAAGATCAATGGTGGCACAATGAGATTCAGAGATAAAACCACTATCAGGATAGCTGAAAAAGGTACTTTGAGTTTGGATTATGGTAGAACCAAGACTAAAAATGTTTTCTATGTAAAAGGTCTTAAGCATAATCTATTGAGTGTTAGTCAAATATGTGATCAAGGATACACATTAAAGTTTCATGCTGAAGGTTATGAGATTAGAAAAAAATATTCAAATGAGTTTATTGCAGATGCTTAAAGGATAGGGAAAAATGTGTATGTATTGTCAGATATCTTCTCAAAGGCACAATAAAAGGACACATTCAAAGATCTGTGAGAGGAGTTGGGAGTAATTTATATTACTTCCTACCATTGATGTTTAGCATCAGTTGAGGAGGAGCTAAGTGTTAGCTCTAGGTAGGCCCTTTGCCATTGATGTCAAAGGGGGAGAATAATAGGTACAATTACAGGTGAAAAAATAGGTATAAGGAATAGGTACAGGTTGCTACAGTAAGGGGGAGTTACTGTATGTTTTTAGATGATAGTATGTGCAAGTGACAAGATGTGGTAATTTTAATATTGAGGTTGCCATCAATGACAAAGGGGGAGATTGCTGGAAATATTGTCATTGATGTCAAAGGTCTAACATTATTGGTGATAAAGGCCCCATTGCATTTAATGATGTTTGTAATAGATATATCTTGGCTAATGTGAGTTAATATTTATTTAATATTAATGAATATATTTTTGGTTACATATGAGATAAAAGAAGGGTGCATGGAGAAGTCAAAGAGCCATGGGGTAAAGGTAAAAGAAGGATGGGATGCATTTTCCCATGAAGAGTCATCTTGGGGAATTCCAAGAGTCACCAAGTGAAGATAAAAGAGGAAGGGTGCAATTTCTCATGAAGGGAGACTTTGAGGAATATGAAAAGTCACCAAGATAAGGACAAAAGAGGGAAGGACATTTTTTCTCATGAAGGGTCACCACATGACTTTTCAAAAGCAAGGATGTGAAGGGTCATATAATTTTGGCACCATTTTCCATGAGGATTGAAGGGTCAAAAAGATGGAATGCCAAAGGTCATTTGGAAAGCTATAAATAAAAGCTTGAGAAGCCATTTGTAATGGGTGTGTGAGAGGTTGATTTGATATTGTAATATCTAGCTTAGAAGAGCAATTGTGAGAGATGGATATGATTTGTATTTGTTATATCTAGCTTAGAAGAGCAAAGGTGAGAGAGAGGAAAGAAATGTTGTAATGAACTATCATTTGTTGAGATAGCAACATTGAGAGATAGTTGTGTGGTATACACAAAGGGGTTAGTGCTCATGTGGGTTGGTAATCATGAATTATTGCTAGGTTGGTGCTCTTTTGGGTTGGGGTTCATGAATTTTTTCTAGGTTTGTGCTCATCAAACGGGTTATTGCTCTTGTGGGTTGGTGCTCTTGTGGGTTGGTGCTCATGAATTGTTGTTGGGTTGGTGCTCTGTAAAGGGGTTAGTGATCTTATGGGTTGGTTCTCACAAATAGTTATTGGGTTGGTGCTCAACAAAGGGGTTGGTGCTCCTGCAAGTTGGTGCTTGCGAATATTTTTTGGGTTGGTGCTCATTCATATACTTGAGATTGTTCTTTGTGGTTTTTCCCACATTGGGTTTCCATGTTATAGCTGGTGTCTCTCTCTATCTTATGTGGTGTTTATTTTTTGAGTTTTATTACATATCCTGAATGTTTGATTAAGTGGAATTTGGTTAAAAGAAAGTTTTATAAGATATATGATATATTGATTCACCCCCCCCTCTCAGTATATCCCATGCTTAATAATTGGTATCAGAGCAGGTTCCTTTTTGAACAATTTTATAGCTTGAAGGTAGATCAGGAAAGCAAGATGGCTGGGTCATAGGAAAGATTTTCTACAAATAAGGCATCTTTGTTTGATGGGATGAATTATGCTTTTTGGAGCATGAGAATGAAGATTTATTTGATGGCCCTTGGATTTGACATATGGAAAGTAGTGGTGGAGGAATATGAAGAGCCAGAAACATCTACAATTACTCTAGCAGAAAATAAGGCAAGTGAATGTAATGCTAAAGCATTAAATGCTATTTTATGTGGTTTATGTGAATCTGAATTTGTTAAAGTTAACCAATGTAAATCTACTCATGAAACTTGGGTAAAACTTGAGAATATTTACAAAGGTGATGGAAAGGTTCAGCAAGCTAAGCTTCAAACTTTTAGAAGACAATTTGAAAGTTGAAGATGGAAGAAGAAGAAGATATAGCAAGTTATCTCTTTCGAGTTGATCAAATAGTAAATCAGATTCAAGGTCTTGGAGAAATGTTGGAAGAGTCAAGGGTGGTGCAAAAGGTTTTGAGATCTCTACCAATGAGATATGATGAAATGTTTCGACAATTGAGGAGATGAATAATTTAGCTAATCTAAAGATGGATGAGCTTCATGGTATTCTCACGGCATATGAGATGTGGATAGAACAAGATAAACCCTCAAAGAGAGAAGCGACTTTCAAGACATCAAATAAAGAGAAAGCTAAGATTCAAGAATCAAGTGATAGTTCTAGTGATGATGAAGATGACAATGGAGCACTTTTCATTTGCAAGCTGAAAAGGGGAATAGGTAAATATCAAGAAAAATTACCTTTTAAATTTTTTAATTGTGGAAATATTAGACATTTTTCAGCTAGATGCCCAATTAAGTGTAATGATGATGAAGAAGAAAAGCCTACATACAAGAATAATTTCAAAGGCAAAAAGGGATTAGAGAAGAAGAGCCTATATTCTAAGGACCCTAGCCCAATCGAAGATAGTGGAGTCAGTGATTCAGAAGAAGAAGAGATTCTATTCATGGCCATACATGAAGATGATCAAGAAGAAGAAGAGGAGGAAGCTGAAGTGAATATGGAAGGAGAACTCATTTGTGCCCTAGAAGAGTTAAAAGTTGTTGAGAAGAATAATTGAAGATTAAAGTGCTAGATCAAGAAAAATGAATAGGAGTCAAAGGAAATGATTGAAGATCTACAAGAACACTTTGAAGAAGCCAAGAAGAATGAAGAAGATTTCATAGCACAGTTGGAAATAGCAAGAAAAGAATGTGAAATTCAAAAAACAAATTCAGATGAGATAGGGATCGGATTTGAAAAGAAAAAGAGCTATGTTGAATCTCTTAGAAAAGAGGAAACAAAAAGGGGAGAAATGAAGAATATAGAGGACATTTCAAATAGAGAAGGCTGGAGGGAACAAAGCTACAAAAGACAATCAGTTCAGAGATATACAGACAGGTCTTATTTTTATGGCTATTATTTTTATTGTAATGGATATGGTCACAATAAATTAGAATGTAGAAAAAGATCTAACAATTTCAAAAATAAGGAGAATGAAAGTCAAGTAGAGTCAAGCAGAAGCCATAAGTCTTTTTCTCCTCTATCAATCTTTGATGAAGAGACCATAGTATGCTACAAGTACAATATCTTCAGACACATATCTTGATATTGTAAAAGCATTTTTGAGTCAGTTTAGAAGGATCAAAGTTTTAAAGCTCCATTCATTAAGAAGAAGGTTCAGACATGTTCATGGCAGAAGAAACAAATTGAAGATTCTATGATGGTTCAGACAACTTTGCATGTAAGAAATAAAGATCAGCCATGGTTAATTGATAACAAATTTTTGAGGCATATGACATGAGATAAAAGTAAGTTCTTAACTCTAAAGAAGATCAATGGTGGCATAGTGAGATTTAGAGATAAAACCACTACCAAGATAGCTAGAAAAGGTACTTTGCATTAGGATTATGGTAGAACTAAGACTAAAAATGTTTTGTATGTAAAAGGTCTTAAGCATAATCTATTGAGTGTTAGTCAAATATGTGATCAAGGATACACATTAATGTTTCATGTTGAAGGTTTTCGAGATTAGAAGAAAAGATTCGAATGAGTTGATTACAGATGCTCAAAGGATAGGGAACAATGTGTATGTATTGTTAGATATCTTCTCAAAGGCACGATAAAAGGACACATTCAAAGATCTTTGAGAGGAGTTGGGAGTAATTTATATTACTTCTTGCCATTGATGTTTAGCATCAATTGAGGGGAAGCTAAGTGTTAGCTCCAAGTAGGCCCTTTGCCATTGATGTCAAATGGGGAGAATAACAGGCACAGGTGCAAAAATAGGTACAGGGAATAGGTACAGGTTGCTATAGTAAGGGGGAGTTACTGTATGTTTTCAGATGATAGTATGTGTAGGTGATAGGATGTGGCAGTTTTAGGATTGAGGTTGCCATCAATGGCAAAGGGGGAGATTGTTGGAAATATTGTCATTGATGTCAAAGGTCTAGCATTATTGGTGATAAAGGCCCCATTGCATTTAATGATGTTTTTAATAGATATATCTTGGCTAATGTGAGTTAATATTTATTTAATATTAATGAATATATTTTTGGTTGCATATGAGACAAAATAAGGGCCCATGGAGAAGTCAAAGAGCCACGGGGTAAAGACAAAAGAAGGATGGGACGCATTTTCCCATGAAGAGTCATCTTGGGGAATTCCAAGAGTCACCAAGTGAAGACAAAAGAGGAAGGGTGCAATTTCTCATGAAGGGACACTTTGAGGAATATGAAAAGTCACCAAGATAAGGAAAAAAGAGGGAAGGACATTTTTTCTCATGAAGGGTCACCACATGACTTTTCAAAGGCAAGGATATGAAGGGTCATACAAGTTTGGTGCCATTTTCCATGAGGATTGAAGGGTCACAAAGGGGGAAGGCCAAAGGTCATTTGGAAAGCTATAAATAAAGGCTTGAGAAGCCATTTGTAATGGGTATGTGAGATATTTATTTGATATTGTAATATCTAGCTTAGAAGAGCAATTGTGAGAGATGAATATGATTTGTATTTGTTATATCTAGCTTAGAAGAGCAAAGGTGAGAGAGAGGAAAGAGATGTTGTAATTAAATATCATTTGTTGAGATAGAAACATTGAGAGATAGTTGTGTGGTATACATAAAGGGGTTGGTGCTCTTGTGGGTTGGTTCTCACGAATTGTTATTGGGTTGGTGCTCGGTAAAGGGGTTGGTGCTCAGCAAAGGGGTTGGTGCTCCTATTGGTTGGTGCTCATGAATAGTTGCTAGGTTGGTGCTTAGTAAAGGGGTTTGTGCTCCTACAAGTTGGTGCTTGCAAATATTGTTTGGGTTTGTGCTCATTCATATACTTGAGATTGTTCTCCATGGTTTTTCCTACATTGGGTTTCCACATTATATCTGGTGTCTCTCTCTATCTTGTGTGGTGTTTATTGTTTGAGTGTTATTGCATATCTTGAATGTTTGATTAAGTGGAATTTGGTTAAGGTAAAATTTTATAAGCTATATGATATATTTATTCACCCCCCTCTTAGTATATCTCGTGCTTAACACCAAATGCTCACACAAACCCTTACCTCTCACTAAATTAGTAACCTTGATCTCAATGTCATACTCCATGACTTTGGTGATCCAACTAAACCTCTTATCATTTAGATCTCCACTCAAGAAGAATTCTCTCACACTTTTATGGGAGACTATGAGATGAATCTTATTATTTGACACCATAAGCCTAATTTTTTGCATTGATCTCACAATAGCTAAAATTTTATTTTCAAAAAAAGTATACCTCAATTCATATCCTTGAAGTCCTTGACTGAAAAAATTTATTGGTTTCTCAAGACCTTCCTGATTCTATTACATGAGCATAGATAATATGTTATCCACATTATCAAAGTCATATAGGTAGAAATATCTTAAAAAATTATTGTTTAATAGAGTTTTTACTTATGTAATGGGTAACTTGATAGCCTCAAAACCTACATTTCCTTCTTTTGACCAAGAGAGGACTTGACTATTCTTCAACATTATTATTATAGGCTTGGCCAAATGTGGAAAATTAGGTATGAATCTTCTCAAAAAAATTATCTTTCCAAATAATCTTTGAATTTATTTCTTGTGTTGAGGCAAAGACAAGGCCAAGATGGCACTTATCCTATTAGGGTTAATTATTAGTCCTATTTTTGAGATAACATGCCCCAATAGTTTTCCTTCATGAATAAAAAACACACACTTTTAGGGGTTCAAGGAAATTCCAAACTCCCTACACCTCTCAAAGTTGAGTCTCACATGTTTTAAGTGGTCACTTTCCTTCTTGGACAAAATTATGATATCATCCAAGTACACAAGCACCATCTAATTAATTAGACCCTATAAAGCCATGTACATGGCTCTTTAGAATGTCACACCAGTATTAGAGACACAAAAATTCATCTTATTATAAGAATAATTCCCCCACTTGGTGGTGAAGGCTATCTTGTACTGGTCTTCCTCCTTAACTAGCACCTAGTTGTAACCTGAATACTCATCCAAGACAGAGAAATGTTTTAAACTAGCCACCATTTGGATGAGTTACTCCATGGATGGAAAAGGATAGTGATCCTTTAAGGACACATTGTTCACATCCTTGAAGTCAACACATAATTAAATCTCACTAATTTTCTTCCTTACAGGTATTAGGTTAGCCACCCATGAAGAGTGTTTAATTGGAAAGATAATATTTGACTCAATAAGCTTGGTCTACCCTCTTCTCATGATTAACTCTATCTTTGGATTGATAGGCCTCTAATTTTACATCATAGGATTTGTATTTACATCTAATTCAATAGTATGTTGAACAAGTTGAGGTTAAAAACCCCTAATATCAGTGTACTCCCAAGCAAACACATCTACAAACTCCTTACAAAGTGAAATGAATACAAATTTCATAGCCTTAGTATTGACCTTCCCAAGTTTGATAAATTTGTCTTGGAAGATGATAACTCTCTGATGGTTCTCTTCACTAGTGGACACACCTACCTTTTCCTTCCTTATGAAATCTCCCTCATGGAAGATTCTCTCAAGTGTGACTATCCCCTTAGGGAGTTTTATTATTTCAATTAGAGAATTTGATCTCCATACTAATTTTGTAACTTGTTCTAATTTGAAGATGAAAATTTAGCCTCTTGTTATAAAAATTAGGCAATTTAATTGTCATTATCAAAAACCTATGAAATAGCTTCATTGTTAGGAATGGAAAGTCTTGAAACAACCTTAACATGTAATTAATTTTTTGATTTACTCAACTCAGCCAATATATCAAATTGGGCCCCCACTGATGTTAATATGTCTACATGATTATTGTTATCTCTAGGCACACTTTGGATGTTGAAGGCTTCAAAATCATCTAATATATCTGACACCCTATGCTTATAATACTTCATAAAGGGGTTCTTAGTTGTATTTTGTATTCTTACATGATTGACAATGATTTCACTATCTCCATATACCTACAATTGCTTGATTTTCCTCTTTCTAGCCCATTAGAGGCTATGAATAAGGCCTTCATATTCAACTACATTGCAAGAATAGATAAATTGAAAACTATAAGATGAATAGCACTTCTCATTAGAGGGAGAGACTAGCATAACACCTACTCGTACTCCATTGTTTTCTCCTTGATCCATCAAAAAACATTTTATAGATTTCATTAGTCTCATTTTATGGCCTAGTAAGGGATGGTATAAACTCATTATCTTTGTGCAAGTAGTATACTTTAATATCTATTTCTTCAATTCCTTGAAAAGGGTTAATTTGTTTATTCTCATTCCATAACTCATCCAAAATAATATTAGGTATCACCTCAACATGAGTGTCTAGCTCTTGACCAATAGGGTGGTCTTCCTTATCTAGGATTGTGTAGTTGATATTTAGGTTGTTTGTTTGTAAGGATCAATGTGAAAATTTGAAATTGGTTCAGACTTAATGGGCACCTTGGTTATATAATTTGTCTTAAATTCCATATAGGACCAATCTGCTACTACGTAACCCCTAATTTTGGTGGTGAAGTCTCTAGATAGGCATAGAGAAAAATGGGTTGGTACCTCTAAAACAATCACATCTCAGGCCACTAAAACATTAGGATAAGCATGGAGGGTTAAATTTGAACATTTTATAATACGATATGGTTTATTATAAGATCCATCAAGCTATAATACCTTTTAGAGAGGGGTTCATATTTCAAAACAAGTTGATCTGCTATTTATTTAGGAATCACTAAAATGCTTGCCATACTATTGACTATGAAGTTGTGTATCAAGGAGTTACCAATGATCAAATAAATGTATAATGGAGGAAGTTTGATTACCTTTTTTGATCACCCTTAATTAGTTTTGATTGCATTAGTTAGGACCACATTCTTCTTTCTTGGTGGCTTCTCTAAAACATTGATTTTTGACAAGCCTTCTTGAAGAAGATCCACTTGACCAAGTATAGAAAGCATTTACCACATATGGACACTCAAATTTGACTTATTCATTTTATCAACAATGTTGATATGTGCACACTAACATTCACTTGTAATTTGGGAGCTAGAATAATGCTTTGTACTTGTGAGTTTTGAGGTATAAATGTACCTCCTTGGTTTTAATTTTTATGAGTTGTTTGATCTTTTAGAGATGCATTAGGATCATTTAGATTTGAAAATAATGGAGGAAGAGTATAATACCCTATAATTGCTTCTTGACTGCCCTCTATGGTCCTTCTCTTGATCCTTGTGTTGATTGTCATAAGAATGTTTGCTTGGCTAGTACTAGCTTATTTATTGAAAGAATAACACTCCTTTAGTTGGTAGTTCACCAATGTAGCATCCAGCTTATTTTATCCCTCATTATCCCCTTAGCCTTGTTGAGGCTCTTTTGGTTTAATCATCATAGGAAATTTTACATTTTGTGCCATTAAATATTTGTTAAACACATACCTAGCACCCTATTGCCATTACTCATTGAAGCCTTGGTTCAACTCTGCATTTGGGGTGATAGCCTAATTGTAAGATTGATTCTAAGTTAAAAAACATTGACCTTATATTGAAAGGTTGTTTTGAATAAGGACCAAGGTCATAAAAGTACTTGTAGCATTATGATTTTAGTTTTTACTTCGTTTAACATAGGTGAGATGCCCTTGCCTTTGAAAATTAGCCTTAAAAGGTGGATTATTGGATCGATAGGGTTGTTGAGGATGATATGGGAGATGGTATGGTCTATTAAATTGATCTTATTGCCTATTAATATTCACTAACTCATTTATAAATGTTTGGAACATGTTCTTGAAATTTAAGAGTTCACTATACTGACTAGTTGAAGCTTTGCCTTGTCTTAGTGCAGTTATGGTAGCAAGTGCTAACAAAGGAGGAATGACAACAAGAGGAGGAACAACATCATGAAGTGTTTGAATATTGGGGAACAATTTAATAGGAGGCATAAGTGTTAGTTTTCCATCTTGTATTAACCTATTCTCTACCATGATTTCATCATCGTAAGCATTAGGTAATGTGCTTCCCCTCATTGACTATATCATAACTACACTATCACTATTGAGGGCCCTTAAATAATAGAGGAAAGCATAATTATGATTAGGCTTGAAAAGTAATATAATTATATCTCATGTTTTCTAAAACCTTTTATTAAAATTCTTGCATGACCTCTTGAGGAACTTTCTTGATTTTTGTCAACTACTCTGCTAATGACAAGTTATACTCTTGTCTTCAAACCTCTTACAAATTTTATCTCAAAACCTATAATTCCTTTAAAATCCATTAATAGAGGTCTTTTGACCACTGATGTCATAATCCTCTAGTTGTAAAAAGGTCTCCATTATTCTATAAGGCGTATTAAATTCTTTGAGTTTCTTTCCCAACTCTTTACACTCCTCTTAACCCGCTTGACTCTCTTTCTATGCCACATCTCCACTTGGTCTTCTATAATACTCTAAACACTTGATGGTTAGTCATGCTAGAATTTAATGTTTATTAGACCTTGAAGGTTTATTTGAATGTCATATTTTCTTAACTATTCTTTGTTCCTTCAACCTATAATAACACCATGAAACCTACAACTATGTGTTTTTCTTCACCTTGGCTTACAAGAGGCCTCTTGAGGTGGTAGACCATCATGATAAATTGGTTTGAACATTCCAAGACATTTAAGGGCCTATACATGTTTTTTCAATGTGCTCTCTCATGTCTTTAATGTTTGTTTGACCATTTATAGTCTCTTCAAAACCTATAATTCCTTTAGAATCCATTAATGGAGGTCTTCAAGCTCAAACCTTTCTTGATTTGTTGCTATAGAACTCCCATTAAAGGTCATATTGACATAATGATAGATATTTTGAGACATTTAAAAGGATTTTATACATCCATAACATGCATATAAGGATGAAAATGAATTTTTTGGCCTCTTTCAAGACCTGCAACAATGGCGGAAACCTCCATTAGACCTAGAAACATCAAAAAATCATTATAAACCTTGGGTTATTCACCCTTTAGATTATAAAATACCATATAAACCCTTGGTAAGGTCCCATAGTGCATATAACAATGATTTATGTCTCATTAGACCTCCTCCATGCCATTAGATAACTTCTTCATTCAAATACATATAACTATGAGCTTTTTTAGGCCATTTTGAGCCTAAAAATAACCCACACGTGCCAAATAGTGACTCAATTTTGTGTTTTTGATACCTATAATTACCATCCTAACCATTTACAAGCTAAACAAGGTCATTTTATTTCCTTTAGACCATCAATTTCTCCATCTTGACATGCATACAAAATACACCATGAGAGCTTATAACTTGGTGTATCTTCATGATTTGAGAGTGTAATGGGTGTAAAGAGTATTTTAAAATATCCAAAATTATTTCTTAGAGCTCAAAACAAAATTTCAGCACTTAATTCTAGGTATAACTCTTAAAAATGCAATCTTTGTGCTCTCTTGAGCTCTTCAAGCCAATACGGTTGCCTAGAAGTGATTTTCTTTGCATGTAGCCAATTTTGAATTGGTTTTAATAGGATGATGATTTATATAAAAAAAAATCATGATTTATACATACTATAAAATAAATTTTTACCTTTGTAAATACCTGAAACACTCATTTCTAACTCCATGTGTGAGCAAGCAAGTGAGAATCCTTGACATGCTTCGTCAGCAAACTTGTAATTTGTTATTTTATATCTCTTAAATTGTAGTATGGTAAATAAAAAAATATGAAACTTAAAATACATAAAAATATATCTCCATGTCAAATTTACAGTCATTTCATTGAGTAGAACTAAAAATATGCATCTTTTGGGGTTGCCTCAACTTACCTTGTCTCATTTTTGAACATGTGTAACTCTGATTTTTTCCATTATATTGAGTTTTATGAGGTATAAATACTTAATTAATTTTTAATTATGACTAATAGTTCCTCTAAAAATTATTCTAATCATTTTTTGTCATTGTCAACCATAAAAACCATTAAGAATCACCAATCTAGACCTGCAACATACTCTAAAAGTGAGAACCAAGAAACCTAAGAAGAGAGAATTAGGCATATATTTAGATTTATGATGTATAAATACCTAATTATTTATTAATTTTTACATGTAACTACCCATACAAATATTAAAATCATTAGATAACATCATCCAATCCTTTAAAACTCTTAAAAACACCTTTTCTGATTGTCCCCACTTGCATGATAAAACCCTAAAACTTGTAAATTAGAACTTCTCCATTTTTTGAATGAAAATTTATATTTATTAAGGTTTATAAAGGTCATATATTCCCAATTATATCTAAAACCACATTTTTTGTATAAAATAACTCAAAAAATGCAATTCATCTCCCAAAACTAAGTTGTGAGGGTTTAAGAAGTGTTTTACTCCTTAGCAATTATTCATAAAGTTACAAGCATATACCTTTTGATAGATGAATGAAATGGATTTAATAAAAACCCATAAAACTTAACCAATAATATAATCCTCCCATTTAACCTCTCAATCATGTGTTAAGTATAATAAAATCCATCTCGAGCTCATAGTTGCATGCTTGGTTAAGAGAGTGCATTTTAGCCTAAAACACCAAAATTCAGTTTGGAAAGGCTTGGGAAAATTTATATATAGTATTAACACATTTATTATTCCTATTATATCTCTCTCCATGATTTTTAATCTTCAATTATGGAAAAAACTAGTTCGGTCACCTGTGAGTGGGTATAGGCTTCTTAAGTCATACAAGGGGTTTGGCTCCTCTACAATTTATTGAGGCCTTAAATGGATTATTTTATTGATTATTAATCCTTAAATAATTTTATTGGACAATTTTAGACCCATTTAAACCTCTGGATCCATGATTTATTCTCGGAATTAGCTTTGGTAAACCTGTAACTTTTTGGCTTGGTGGTGTGCATGGGTGTCTTAGGTAGTTTATGCACCTTAGGATCTTTGTGGAACTTCTAATATTTTTTATCATGTATAAATTTTACCTATATTCATTCCTAATCATTATTAAATTTAATCAAGAAACCTTTAGTGTACTTAAATAGGGCATTTAGACCTGTAACTAATTGGTCACCATTAATGGAGAATGGCAACTTTATTAAAAAACCCTCAAAACTTGCTTAGACCTTCATGTACACAAATTCCTTGTATCAAAGGTTTATTTTTAATAATTTGAATATTAAAACTCTCTTATTCACCTTATTCACTCCCCAACACTTCAATTCATGCTCAAGGCTCTTACAAGCCCTATCTCCTTGTAGCCCTGAAATCATGCAAAACTCCTTTTCTAGTGCAATCTAGAAGTGACATCAACAAATAAAACATAGTTTTGAGTATCAATTTGGCCCTTAATATTGTTTACATTGTTTCATCATCATAAACTAAAGGTAAACATGTTTAATCCACCCTTCTCTTTCTCCAATTAGGCCTCTTTTAAGCTTGTGAGCTCCAAGATAGAATTTTGCTCTTTTTGAGATCCCACACATGGGAAACCTCCTAAAAGAGTTTTATTCACTTTTGGGGGGGATATTGTGTTTTTTTATACCAAATTTGGAGGTATAAAACCTCATTTACATGTGCAAACCAAGATATGTTAATGAGCTTAGACTAGGCAAAATGACTTATTCTTCACTCTAAACCTCTCCCCTCCAACTCCAAATGATTTGAATGAGTCTGGAAACATCATGGATGGATTAAATTATCCAAGGGGGGAGGGAAATTCAAAACCAATTTTACTTCTTCAAAAATTCACTTTTTCCTTTTAAATTTCCATTTGAAATGTTCTTCAAGTGACTTAATGCACTTTTGATTATTTTTATCACTTTTGGTACTTACAGAATCATTTTTAACCTTTGAAGGATTTGATAGTTTTTTCATTTTTTCCAAAACTTCATTCTTGTCATTGGATTTTAATAACCTTTAAAACTAGCATGATCTAGTTCTTGTAGTGTAAAACCCCACTTTTAAGCATTTACCTTAATGTTTCCAAACTTACCTTAAACTTTGCTAAAAGCTTCACAAGAAGGTTGAGAACATGAAGTAGGGACATGAAGCTTATCTCCTATTTTCACCATTGGATCATCCACTGCAATAGTCTCTTGAGATAGTTCATTTCACCATGCCAAGACCCTCTAAGATAGTGCACTGCATCATCAAGTGATGACTAGAAAGAGATTAGTCCTCAAGGAATGGTTTGGGAGGATTGCATAGTCCATCTAGGTAAAAGTTTTTTATGTAGGCCAATTTTGGCCAATAGGTTATCTATAAAAAATACACACAAGTTCATTGTATATACATATATATTTCAAACACTTAGATAAATACAAAATTTATTTATCATTTCATTTGTTTCCCCAAATTACTTTGACAATGCATTCATATATGTATTCACTATATTTTTTTAAAATGATAAACCTGTATACCTTTTACATATACATTCAAAATTTAATACAAAGATACATATCACTATATATTATCCACTAATCATATGAACTCTATGATATGGTATTTGTATCAAATACATACGTATAAATTGATGCATTAAATATCTTTATACATAGTCAAATAATCATCACATTTCATATAAAAATTTGTCAAATTCCACACAAAATTTTATTAACTTCACCTACTTGGAAAAATCATCCAACACTAAAAGGGCACGATTTGGACAAAATTCACTTGGATTGATCTCATTCCTCCTCCACACATTGCCATTATCTCCCCCACTTTGCTCTCCTCCTTCTCTCCTTATCCTTCTACTTCACCCCACTCTTCCTTCTTTTTTCCATTGCATGAATATCTTTTTTTTTCCATTTTTCTAAAAACTTTCCTAAGTCACCAAGATTTCTACTTTTTTTCCTTTTTCCTCCAAAACAAAATCTTGCCACTTTTTCTCAAAATTCTTTACTCTAATTCACCCAAAGAAAAAAAAGTAAAAATATTTGTTTTATTTGTTTTATTTCCTGAATGATGTTTTTCCTATTTATATATTTTTTAACTTTATAATAACAATTAACTCATTAATCATTAACTTTGGATTAACACATTAACTCTATTATTCCAAACAATGTCTAGGTTTAGTTTTTAAATTAGCTTAGGATAAAAATATAGTTTTTTTACTATCTTAGTACAAATAAATAATCATAATGACTTAATATCAATATGACTAATATAAAGTAATTTGCATTCCCTTATCAGAAATGGTAAATCACACACTATTATATCAATCTAAATTATAACAATGTAATCATTATTATTACTAGATTATGTAAGTTATCTACATCTTTTGTTATCTATATACATTAAGGCATTTAAGCCACATAATGATAGTCCTGAATATCATAAAGATAACTAGCTAATGTTCTAAAAATTACAAAGACATGATGGTTAGTTTATATACAGTAGTACCAAATACTATTCATGTAATTTTACATTCTAAAACAATATTAATAATCATGACATAGACACATAGTAACATTATACATCCAAATATACTTATAAAAACCACAACATAATCACATGAGATTAATTCCACATAATCATTAAACTAAGATAACACATAACTAACATGCATAAAAAATTATCTAAATACAGACAACATAAAAAAATATACTAACATTGACCATTTAAACTATGCATATAATGAGTGCCATGAATGTTGTGTGTGAATGTGTTCTATTTATTCCTCTATCATCCCCAAATACCTCCATCTACTTCACCCTCTTTGATGATGCTCTCCCTCCACCAATATATAGTGTATGAATCTCTCTTATGCCAAACTCATGATGAGAAGGTAGTTAGTTCATAATATCATGACATATATATCATAAAATACTTCTATAATAACAAATCAACATGATCATAATATACACTGTCTCTTCTATAAAAAATTTGGTTCTAGTTAATGGTGTACCTAGAGGGTTTTTCTCATCTGTGAGAGGAATCCACTAGGGAGACCCTCTCTCCCTATACTTATTCATCATAATGGTAGAGGCACTAGCAAGATACATACAAGCAGATATAGCCTCAAAAAAGTTAGTGGGCATCAAACCTGCCTCCTCCCTTTATCCTATTGTAGTGTAGTAGTTTGTCGATGATACCATCTTTTTTGGCATCTCCTCAATGATTGAAGCTAGAAGATGGAAGAATATCTTAAATAATTATGTCATAGAGTCTGGGCAAAGGATAAATTTCCAAAAAAGCAATGTGTATTTCTTCAACACTCCTAATGACCTTAGACATATAATCATTGATATATTGGAATGTGTTGAAGCTACTCTACCAACTACCTACCTGGGTCTCCCAGTCATAGTCAAAGAGGTATCTCCTAGATTTTGGAATGGAATTGTGGAAAGAATGTAGAGGAAACTTCTTGGTTGGAAAGGGAAACTCTTCAGCAGTGCTAGCAAACTGCAACTTCTTCAGGGCTCTCTGTAAGGGATTCCTACATATTTCCTATCTCTCTTTAAAATTATTTCATATTTCGATGACAAATTGGAACAAATTCAAATAAGATTTCTATGGATGGGGCTGGAAGACAAACAGAGAATGTCTTTAGTTAGATGGGAAAAAGTGTGTCTTCCAAAATCTCATGGTGGACTCAATATTAGGTCTATTAGGAACATGAACAAAGCCCTTCTCTCAAAAATTAGTTGGAACCTGATCCATAAAAATAATGATTGGGGGGAAATAATGTATTCTAAATACATGCATAACACTGATGATTCCAACTTTATTCAACAAATGGGATTACCCCAGGGATTTGTGATATGGAATAGAATGCTAAAAAGCAGAAGCCTTCTTAAGCAAGGAATTAGATGGAAACTAGGAAATGGCTAGCATATTAAATTTTGGGATGATATTTGGTTAAAGGACAAGGCTCTCATCACACAAGGAAACTATGGAGAGATTGCCAATTTGGCTACTTAGGTTTTTGGAGATAGAGTCAGTGATTACATGGAAAATAACAATGGTATGCAGAGATGAAAAAATCTATTGGACTATTGTGATCATCAGCCTGAGCTTTTCCCTAGAGTTTGGGAGATCCAATAGTGCATTCAGGGGATCAGAATCCCTCTCTTCCCCCGTGAAGATGAATAGTACTGGTGGCTAGATAAGAATGGATCATTTTTTGTCAAGTCTGCTTACCATCTGCTGATTCCTGAGGCTCAGAATAAAGATGTATGGAAAAATGATTGGAATTATAAATTTATCCCAAAAATTAACATGTTCTAGTGGGTTACTACTCATAAAAAAATCTTAACATAGGATAACCTTCAAAAGAGAGGGTTTACCCTGGTTAACAGATGTTTTTTGTGTGGTACAAAAGAGGAATCAGTTTCACACCTCTTCATCCACTGTGATTTTGCCCAAAAATTATGGGGCATAATACTTAATAACTTTGGTATTGAATGAGTCTGTAATACTGAACTTAAAGAAGTAATCCTTAGCTAGAATCCAACCTTCACTCATCTTTGGCTTATGGAATTATGGAATCAAACTCTACCCTATTTGAGTTGGATTTTATGGAAAGAGTGCAACCATATAATATTCAGGGACACTGCTAGAAATACATCTCAGGTGTTTCATTCCTTTGTTAAGACCCTTATGGAAAGTGTCACCATAGCCCATATTCATCTATGGAGAAACCCCTATCTCAAATTGAAAATTTCAGCCAAATGTAAGGTTTTAAACCAGATCCCTGAGTATAATAACTCCAAAATTATACAAAGACAAAAAACTAAATGGATTCCCCCAAAGCCTAACTAGATGAAAATCAACTTTGATGGGGCATCCAAGTCTGATGGTAAAGCTAGTGGAGGAGGAATTATAAGAAATGATAAAGGATGGATGATTGCTATCTATGTTGGTGGAATAGGATGCCAGAGCAATAACTATGTTAAAGCAATGGCTCTCTTATGGGGGGTAAAATTGGCTATATCCCTAGGAATAAGGAACTTGAGTATACAAGGAGACTCTAAAATGGTCATAGATGCAGTTAATAAAACATTAAATGTGGAAATTAAGATAAAAGATATCATTACAAATATCCAATTTCTTTTTCAAAAATTCTCTGGAGTGGAGATTTCTCATATTTATAGAGAGGGAAACAGTGTTGCTAATGCCTATGTTAATCTTGGTCAGCAATTTTTAGGTTGGAGGGTATGGCACCAAGGTGTTCATATTGCCTTAAACATTAGGGATATTATTCAAAAGGAGATGATTTGTCAAGGATGAGTCAAATTTATGAGAAGGATAGCTCTTAGAGATGGTCCATTTGGAGGGGGTCGTCATAGATTTTGGAAGTTGATAACTTTTGTACTCTTTTGACAATCATTCATGATTTATTATATCAAGAGGTTAAGGTGTGCATGTCTCATTATGAAGATAGATGGGAAATGATTTCCAAGCATGGGAGTAGACAACGTCATCTCTGGAGGGTATTTCAAATTATGAGCCATCACATCTTCATTATGCATAAGTGGAAGCAAGGGTTAGTAACAATTTCAAAGTTGAAGGCTAAATTTAGGAACTCCATGGGGTGGGTCTACAAATCCAAAATGGGAGGAGACCAAATTTGAACAAAACTAGTCTCCTGTTGTGAATTCAAAGATAATCCACTAGTTTGGCATTACTATAAAGAAGGGGGAATCAGCCCATATCTGGAAAGGCTTAATGGGTTCGATGAAAACTTGTCCTAGCAATTTGTGAGATCCTAGTTAAATAAGTGAGTCATAGTTGGTGGAATCAATTTTGAGATCTCTAAAAAGGTGATTGTTATGGCTATAAGAATGACCATGTAGGGGATAAAGCTTCAAAGGAAAACAAAAATTATGGATCTTTCAAGTTATAAATTGTTCCTGGGAGAAGGAGAAGAACTTGTCCCTTACCAAGGAGTATTCGAGCATGCTAAACTACCTGAGCCATGGGATAGAGTGTGCTTCATTCTCATGAAGTACTTCATGCTCAAAGGTTGATTTACCAGGTTCTATAATTACCATCTCCCTCTATTAAATCACTTTAGGTGCAATGTTATCATTAGTTTTCCTTTTTACCTACTCTCCTCTTTAGAACACTCTGTCCTTAGGGTGAGAGTAAAAATGTCTAAAAAGTTGGATGTGAACCCTATTCCCTTACACCAGGGACTCATTTTATATTTTTAAAACTTTCACCAAGCCCTTGAGCCATCCAAGACTATCAGAATTGATAGTGGAGAAATTCCTTCCAATTTGGTGTCTGGTGATGCTATCGATGATTTTTCCCCTGCTCCTACCAAAACTAAAGATGTTTCTTTCTCCACCCCAGAAGAAACCCCTGTTGACACCTCTGGCTCCTTTGTGAGCAAGTAGGGTAAGAAGAGGAAGGTTGATGCAGAGGAAGAGAATATTAGGGAGACCACTGAGGGGACCCATAAAAATCTAGGTAGGGTCATGGGGGGTCAAGGTGGTAAATCTTATAAGCCTTCTAAATTTAATAAGGAGGGCTTCTCCTCTGAAGTTTGAAGGTTGGGGTAGATTACTAGTAAACCCACCCTGAAGGCCAAACTTATTGATTATTCAGAGAGTGCTTCAGAGGAAGTAACCCAGGGGAAAGAGTCTAAGGAATCAAAAATCTAGGAAAATTTTTAGGACACTGGAGGGAAGCAAGAGACTAGGGATTTTGAGGTTACTGAGGAAGATGGTGTTGACACTATGGAAACTACTGATAAAAATGGGAAAATGTATGTTGAGGAAGCTGGCAAGGAAATTGAGAATGAGACTGATTGGAAATCTAAAATTGGTGCCCTGAAGGATTGTATTCAGAAGCTAGAGTAGAATTTCACCAAGGGGCTCTGGAATACAATTCTCCTAAACATGTATATGCTAAAAGAAGTGGGTAATACTGGGCCTGTTGTCAATGCAGAGAATACTGAGAAATTTAATGATCTTCTCAAATCAATGGGTATGTAAGGAGAGACCCCCTGACTCTGGTCTTTCTATTTCTTTGTTATTTTGTTTTTGTGTCTATTGGTTCTTAGCTAGTGTCGTCATCTCTTAAAAGGCATATTTTGTTTGATTGCCTTCTTGTCTTTTTTCTCTGTGAAGGGTTCGACCCCTGGTTTACTACCTTACCTTATCAAAAACATGATCATAATATAATAATATACCATATAGGTAAAATCATATCAATGCAACCATATAATCAAATCAACATTCAATTTTATCATAATAACATATGAATTACAACTTAGTTAATAATAATCAAATCAAATTACCAAACATAAAAATCCATAGATGTTCAAGTAAATTTACTTAGTGAAAAATTGAGATGTAACAATTCCAAAAAGTAGACACTCACTATCCCAAAAAATAACCATACAAATATTTCCACTAAAATAAGACTAAAACATTTGACATTCAAGTATTGAATCCCAAACTAAAATCATTATATAATAATAAAATAATCAAGATTGCATCCAAAACCCTTGCATACAAAAATTGTTAACAATCAAATATTAACAAAAGAGTGATCATAAGATCAAATGAAATTCATCTTGAATTCTATATCTCATTTTAAATTAAGATGAAGGATATAAACTTTACTCATAATTTAAAAATAATTTTGAGGGTTAAAATAAAGCTTAAAGACTTCGAAATTCAACCAATAATATGATAAAACCCTCATCATTAGCTTCCCAAATTTTCAACAAGAACAATGATTGAAACATCAATAAAACTCATAGCCTTTCAAAACAATCTAAAAATAATTAATTCAGCTAGGTGACCTGAATATTGACAAGATTCAATGCTTCCTAAATACTAAATCCATATAACACCTAAGTATTCAACATAAGTAGGGTAATGATTAAATCAAGAAAGAAAGACATTTAAAGTAATGATTATATTATCATGCAAAAAACCAAAATGAATGAAGAAGTCTATGCCAATGGTTTTCAGATTGATTAAATAACTAATTACAAGTTTATACATAGACTTCATACTTTCCCATGTAAAAACAAAATATCAGAGAAACCTCATAATATTCATTGAAATAAACACATAAAAATTCAATAACTTTACTTACTTAGACTCCTAAATTAAAATGCAATAGTTTGAATACATTCTTTAGTGCACCCAAAAAAACTTGCATGCCAATATTTTGGCTGAGCTACCTCAAAAATACCATTTCCCTCCATGACCTTCCTCCAAAATCTCTCTCATATGGCCAATAAATAGAGCCACAATGGTAATGGTAACCTCTATAAAAAACTCCATGGCATAATGGCCACAAATTTTACAAAACCCTCCATGATGGCCACTACAATAATTTTAGTAGAGTTTCCCCCTCTTGGGTTCTAAAACAATGAGCTTGAAAAATAAAATCCAAATGAGCCAAAAATTCTTGAAGAAGTCTCTCAACTCACTTCATTGAATTTTGAGTTAATGTCATAGACTATAGTCTAACACTACATCAAAATAAAAAATAAATGTAAGTCCTATGGTGGTTTGAGGTCCTTTTTCAAATTCCAAGATCTAGTCAAGTCTTGATTAAGACTAAGACAAAAAAACATGCCACCAATAGCACTAACTCACAATGCAACCAAATGACATAATCAAATCCATAAAAGATCAAGTCAATTTAAGCAAGCATTCAACATTAGTCAACAACTAGGAATAAAGACATGATCTCTAAAGGATATATAAAAATCAATTAAAATGTTAAATAAACCAAGGCACTCAAGAATTCTCAACACAAAGTGGAAAATCATCACAACATGAAACAACTAATGATGGATACAAGATGACTAATAATAGTCATAACAAGATAACAACTGAGAAAAAAAACACTCACAAGTGAATAACTAATTAAATCAAACAAAATAGTGAAAAAAGAGTCTCAAATTTGTTTTTGAAGATCATGAGATTATCTCTTGTCCATACACCATGTCCTAGCTACTGAGATCTATAGGTGGCCTAGCTCATTGTTCCTATCCTTGTGGTCACCAAATAGACCATTAATAGTATATGGGCATGATAAGAATAAAAAATACACTAATCATCATAACTTAATCAATAATAATTCAAATTATATTAAATCAACTTAATATAATTAATAAAATCATTAATAATCAAGTATCAATGCAAAAGTTCATAACATCATCAATAAATCAATAAAATAGTAATGTCTCAATAAAAAACTAAACCACAACTCAACTAGCTAAATCACATCATAAACCTCAATAATATATCACAATGTAATACTAAATCAAAGGAATAAGATCAAATAATAACCATGAAACAATCATCAACTGAGTCATAACATAGTACTACCAAAGAGTGCTAAGTGTCAAATATCTAAGGTCATGGCATCCTCCCCACTTAAAAAGGAGCCATCCCAGTGACTAAAATAGATAAGGATAGTGTTGTATAAAAATAATTTCATCTTCCCATGTAACACTTTGTTTAGACAAAGGATCCCATTAAACCAAATTTTAAGAAATTTTATGATTTCACAATCTAATGTTGCAGTGGTCTAATATCTTCACTGGTTCTAACTACATCTGTTCCTCCTCCATAACCTGAAGATGAGTCTAATCCAAAACATGATAAGGATCAAGTATATATTTTCCCAATAATGCAACATGAAAAATATCAATAATTCTAGACAAAGGAGGTAGGGCTAATTGATAGGCAACATAATTGATTTTTTCTAAAATCTCGAAGGGTCCAATAAATTGTGTAGCCAATTTGGATTTTTTTCCAAATTTTATTGAACTTTTATGTGTCCTAACATGCATAAAAGCTTTGTCACCTACTTTATATTCTCATGGTGACCTCTTTAAATTTGAATAATTTTTTTGTATGTTAGTGGTAAATTTTAGATTTTGCCTTATGTTTTCCATTTTTTTATCATATTCCTACAAAACATTAGGACCAATAATAGATCTATTTTTTACATTTTCCCAACCAAGTGTAGTTTTACAGTTATGCCCATATAGAGTTTTGAATGGACCCATTCTAATCACAAAATGATATGTGTTATTATAAGCAAATTCAACTAAGTGTAGATAATCTTCAGACTTACCTTGTTGATCTATCACGTACATTCTTAACATGTTTTTTTAATATGATTAAGTCTTTCCATTTTAGCATTAGTTTGTGGGTGGTAAGAAGAACTAAAATTTAGCCTTGTCTCAAAAGCAGTAGTCAAGGTTTTTCAAAATATTGAGGTTAAAAAATTATCTCTATCAGAGATAATGACTTATAGCATGCCATGTAGCCACACTATTTATTTACTAAATCATTCAAAAAACACATGCATTATAAGTTAAGTTTCTAGCAATGAATTATAACCAAAATAGTAACATGTTTATGTTATAACACAACTAGATATTGAGAGGGGGTGAATCAGTATATCAATTAAACTAGTCCTTTAAGTACTTTTGATGCAGATTAAAATATATATGTGGATAAAATAAAATATGTGGAGATCACATAAACTCAAATAAACATGATACTATATTTATACATGGAAAATACATAGGGAAAAACCTTAGTGAGAATAGAATCTACTATTCTAATCTATCATCATAGTTTAAAGTCTCACTGACAAACCTCACTGGTTACACATTTAAGGACACCAATCCTAAGGAGACAACAATCCCCTTATTTAATAGCTTCAACTCTAAGGAAGAACCCACTCCCTAATCTGATCACCCACTCAACTTATCTAATGACACCAACCTATCAAATTATTTTATGGAGATACAACTCTAATATACAAATCAAATTCATACATGAATCTAAATCTTTATTATTTGTTACAGGTCTAATCTACAACTGATCATACTCTACACATTCTCCTTGTGCCTTTATTATTCTCTACCCTTATCTATCCATCTGGTTATATTCTAGATATAAATTTATTTGACACACTTCATATTTTTTCTCTGCTCTTCTATGTCTCCATATTCTTTATTTTTCATTATTTGATGGCTTCACCAACCTTTTTCTTTGCCCTAGATATCATATATTAAATATTTGGTCTAGGGTTACATATCTTCTATATGTTCACACTCATATTGTAACACATCATACCAATTATAGACTTTAGTTCATTATGACTTGAACTATAAGTTTCTTGCATCTTGATTCCATGCATCACCACCTTAATTTCCTATCTCATTACTATCTATAGTATTTACTAGACTCAAGTTTTGATGCACATGCTCATTAATATATATTTGATTAGTTATATCAATTAATATAATTATTTGTGTCAATATTTATGTCTTAAATTTTATTTCATGTTATAATGCTTGACCATTGGGATGAACAAACCTTTAAGTATCAAGCATTGATATTTACTTTGGCATCACGATCTGATGATCCATATTCAATTTTATCATCTTTAAATTGTTTTCATTCGATCAATATCTGATAGGCTCATTCTCTTTGTTGAATCCTTATACACTTTCTAAAATTATTTTTTTCATATTTAAAATGCATTCATTGATCTTATTGATCCAAACTTTTGCATGCCATTAGATCTCCAAAGATGCACGCTCTTTATCTTTGTCTAGACATTATAACATCAATCTTTTTATCCCATCTCACTACTTCCTATATCTTTGGATCACTTTCACTCTGTCAATATTCTCAAACATGCTTGATCTTTAACTCACCACTATGTCAATAAACATAAATCACTTTCTTCCATCTAAGTCCACTCACTCTATTGGATCTTATTTATATGATCATTCACTCACCATTATATCTTTTGATAAGCCCAACCTTTATGTCTACTTAGCTCTTGAGAGAATGACACTTGGAAATAACATGTACCTTTTGTTATATTTCTATTAGTTTCTACCATTGAGACACTTGGAAATCTCACATTTCTCATTGACCTTTTAAATTAATACCACTTTGTTGATTTACTATGTAGGCTCTATGATTGTAACACTTGTCACTTATGCATTAACTCAGAGGTCCTTTTGACAATTTGACTTCTCTACACTTTGTTGGATCATCTTTAATGGTTAATCACTAGTTGTTGATCAAGATGGGACATAATATAAATTCTAAGACTTAGGAAATATTGAGTCCATTGATCATCACTTGAGTCAGTAATTGCTAGGTCAAGGGGTCAGTTTTGCAACAATAATAAAGGTTTAAATAATAACTTAAGCTACTAGATCTAGGCTATATCTAGTCAACATCAAAATAGAAAGTGCCTTACAAAAATTTATAAGGTACCCTTTAGTGCTTCTCAAATTGTCCTTCAGAACATTAGAGGTGCCCTTCAGTTCATACAAAATGACCATTCAAAACTTTCCAAGTGTCCTTCAATCCTTCTAAAAGTTCCCTTTAGAACTTTCCAAGTTTCCTTCAATCCTTTCAAAAGTGCCCTTTGGAACAATTATTGCAGGATTTTTGTCTAAAGATAATTTCCTCAAAACTTTTGTTGTAAGCTTTTTGGTTGAAGATAATTTCCTTGGAACTTTTGTTGTAGGATTTTTATTTGGAGAGACTTAAACAAATTCCCTAAAATAATTATCCTCAAACACTTTTCCTGAAACAAATGCCAAGTTGAAAAATGGAGTATGGAAACTTAGTAAACTTCTAACTAAGAGGCAAACTTATACATTTTTATTATTTTGTATACTCATCTATATGACTTAAAACTTAGATCATAGAAAATAGGCACAAACCTGATTATCATAGTGTGATCATTTCCTTTAGAAATTGCCATATGCAAAAATAGTGTTATCATCAACCTATGTACTTAGCCATATCTGTCAAAATAAGTATGTGAGAAAAAGGATTCATATGACTATTTTTGTATTTTTATAAACATTTAAAAGACACACTTAGCTCCATGAGGGCTTTGTAACATGTCTGTTCAACTCAACTTCTTTGTCATTAATGCTCTCAGCTTCATGTGGTCTCTATAGCATCTCCATTTAACTCAACATCTTTATCATTAATGATTTAATATATCATGATTTATTTGACATAAATTACAATCCTTGGCACATCAATTACCATGTCCAAAAATCTCCCCCTTTATCATTAATGGCAAGACACCTTCAAAATGACTTCTTACACATTCTAGAACCATCATTTTAATTTTTCCCCCTTTGACATTTACAACAAAGGGTCTCTTTTTTAATGTGTCAACAATATGCTCATGAATGTGTTAAAATACTTAAAAATCTTCAATATACTTATCTATTTCTAGGCATGTGAGGCATTTTCTCCTTCTTTGACATCTGCCAATATGAATTGAGATTGTTTTGATCTTTGGACCTGTCAGGCTTGAACACACTATGAGGAACTCCCCCTAGGTCATCTAAGCCTAGATACTCTATGAACACCTTTAAACTAATTAATTTCCTTTATATATTCATCCAAGTATTAATAAAGCTTATATGAGACTCCCCCTAAACTCATACCCTATCACTAGGAGCCAATGATGTGATGTAGGAGCCACCACTCCCAACTTTTGTCACAGATATTCAAATTATTCTTTGGGAAGAGGTTTAGTGAATATATTTACAATAATATCCTTAGTTGGCACATATTTAATTTTGACCTCTTGATCTAAAACCCTTTCTCTTAAGAAGTGATACTTGATTGATATGCACTTGGTTCTAGAATGCATCACTAGATTTTTTGATATATTTATAGCATTCGAATTATCATAAAAAATAGAAATAGGTGAATTGTACTCAATTTTTATGTCCTTGAGCATTTTATTCATCCATAGTACTTGAGTGAAACATGCCACTACTACATATTTTTCTTTAGCTATAGATAGAGTAACTAACTCTTACTTTTTGCTCACCCATGAAACAAATCTATTTCCATGGAAAAATGCACCACCACTAGTGCTTCTTCTATCATCTACACTTCATACCCAATCCACATTTGTATAAGTTTTCAAAGTGAAATATTCACTTGTAGGGTACTATAGGCCATAGTCAATTGTGCTCTAAATGTACCTTAAGATCCTTTTCACTGCATTGACATATGACTCTTTAGGAGAAACATGAAATCTTGAAACCATGCACACTGCTTGCATGATTTCCATTCTTGATGTAGTTATGTATAGAAAAATAGCTAGCAATGATATGTAAATTATTTCATTTTCATCAATAGACTCATTATCTTTGCGTAGCTTGCATCTAGTTATCATGGGAGTACTAACTATTTTACTATATTCCATTCCAAATTTTTTGAGCATTTCCTTTGCATACTTGGTTTGGTATATGAATATCCCTTTGTCAATTTGTGATATTTATAGATTGAGGAAAAAATAAATTTATTCTAGCATAAACATCTCAAATTCACTTTTTATTTGTGTAGAAAATTCTTTGCACATTTTTTTATTGCTACCACCAAAGATGATTTCATCTACATAAACAACAATTGACATAAGCTCACCTTTTGATTTGAAGTATAGATTATTATCTAAGCATCCATTGTTGAAACCTTATTACTACAGGTAATGGTATAATCTTGAATACCATGCCCTAGGTGCCTATTTTAGACCATATAGAGCCTTATTTAGTCTGCATACATAGTCTTCTTATTCTAATAACTGAAAATCTTTAGGTTGTTTTATATAGACTTTATCTTCTAGGTTCCCATTCAAGAAAGTAGACTTGACATCCATTTAATAGATTTTTAACTTTTTGTAAACAAATAATGATAGAAACATTCTTATAGCTTCCAATCTACAAAATGGAGCAAATGTTTCCTCAAAATCTATCAACTTGTGCATATCCTTTTCACACTAATCTTGCTTTATTCCTTATAACAACTCCATCTTCATTGAGCTTGTTTCTATAAACTCATTTTATTATTATCACATTCTTGTTTGAGGGTCTTGGAACTAATTTCCAAGTTTTGGTCTTTTCCATTTGTCTCAATTATTTTGCAATGGATTTTAGCTAATTCTCATCTTTGTTGGCTTCAACATAGCTTTGAGGCTCAATTTTACACATCAGAGAAAAACTTACTTGCTCCTTGTTCATTATAGCTCTTCTCCTTGTCTGAAATCCTTTATTATTATTTTCAATTATTTTCTCTTTAGGATGATCATTTTAAACAAATATTAGAGGTGATTTTTCATTATTTTCCTTAGCCTCTTCACTATTTACTTCTTCTCCAAGATATAACTCTTCATTACTAATTTCCTTGTTAGGTTCAACATGTTTTATGCATTTTTCAACCTTGACATTGATGCTCTATACTATCTTATGTATCATTTTATTATAGTATACATAGGTTTTGATTTGAGTGGAATAACCAATAAATATTCCTTCATCACATCTTGATTTAAAGCTTCCGAATTTGTCCTCATGTCTCTTGATCTAGAACTTTCTTCCAAACACTCTGAAGTACTTAATAGAGGTAGGATTTCCATACCATAGCTCATAGAGAGTTTTGTCACTATTTACCCTTAGCTAAACTCTATCCAATTTGTATACTTCTATTTGGACTACTTCTCTCCAATATTCATTGGGTAACTTGGCCTCCTTTAGAACGTAGTAAATTTTGATCCCATGCTTCTCATAATATTTAATGAACTCATTTGAGGTGAATTATCCACCTTTATCTTATCTTAATCATTTGATTTTTTCATCCAATCTCATTTTCAGCCATGGCTCTAAAGATCTTGAATCTCTCAAAGGCTTGAGATTTATCCTTCAAAAATGTTTCCCATGTCATTATTAAGTAGTCATATATAAATAACATGAATTATATATCTCCTTTAGATCCTCTTATCTTAGTAGGACCACAAATGTTAATATGAGATAATTGTAAAGGATTTGTAGTTGCATACTCCTTTGTTTGAAATTTGACCCTTGTCTGCTTGCCTAGTTGACATTCCTTGCAAGTAGTATCTACAAGTTTGGTTATCTTGGGCATATGTCTCACACACTTATTTGAGCTTACTTTATCTAGGTTATCAAAGTTGACATGACCCATTCTCCTATGCCATAACCATCTCTCATCAACCTTTCCTATTAGGTAGTTATTTCCATTCACTTTAACAAGATTGTAGATATTGCTCTCAGTCCTTTTCCCTTATGTAACTATTCTACTTGATCTCTTTAGCTTGCAACCTTCTACATCAAATGTGACCTTATATCCATTGTCACACATTTTTTTGACACTTAGTAAATTATGTTTCAATCTTTCAACATAAAGGATATCATGTGTAGGTAGTTTACCATATATGTTTAAGGTTCTTTTACCTTTGATCTTTAATATTGTGTTGTCTCCCAAGCTGATAGATCCTTCATTACATTTTCTCAATTTTGTGAACTTGCTACTATCAACAATCATATTATTTAAGTAACCATTAGTTACCACCCATAAATTTTTCTCCTTGTCATGGAGTGTAGTTTGAGCAATCATCGATTGATTTTTCACTCTCCACACATCTTTGGGTTTCTTATTTATCTTCTTCTTAGAAAATTGTGAACCTTTATTCACACTAGGAGGAATTTCTTTATTTACATTATGTAATTTTAATCTTACAAATATATTTCTACAATTTTTAGCTATGTGACCAAAGTTATTAAAATTATAGCGCAATACATTTGTATCTACTAAGGGTGTAAATGATTATTTTCTTAAAAAATTGATTTTCCTTATAGGTAAAACTCTATTATTACTAGCCTTATAACTAAAATGATTATAGCTATAACAATAACCATAAAAATGTGAGGATTACCTAGTCATAGCATTTCTTTGTGCAGCATGAGGAACTCTTCTAGGATATGGCTTCTTCAAGTTTATCACCTAGGTGTGTCCATCAACATCAACTACCTTTATCTTCTTCTTCTCTTCAATTTTTTTTTATGTTTAGCTTTTTTCACATCATCTATGTTTGATTCTATCTTTGTGTCTTTGTAATCTTTCTCTTTATTTACTCTTGATTCTCTTTCTGCTTTGAAGTTTTCATATAGATTAGTATATGTACTAATAGTGAAACTTTTTATCTTTTCATAGCTAAGACCTAATCTCTCTTTTGAGGGCTTTTGAGAATTGACCAGTTCATCAAGAATGTCTAATCCTCCTATCAACTTCAAAATTTTGTCTATCTAACATTTGGCTTTCTCAATCTCTTTTATCAAGGCCATTATCTCTACTTCAAGCTTCATACATTCATTAAATTTAGATTATAGTTTAATTTTGACTATATATTATATTCTTTTAGCCTCTTCAACTTGTGTCTTTAAGATAATTACCATCTAATCAATATTTTCAAGACTTTTGGACACCTTTTCATTTTATTTTTATTCAAGCTTCTTCTACCTTGAGTTCTCTTTTATCAGCATGTCAATCTCCTACCTCTTATCTGTCAAAGTATTTAACTTGTTCTTGATATATATCTATAGAATTTGATCCTAATGCCATAAATAGGGACTCATTTCCCTCAACCACAAAGGCATAGTCATGATCGTCATTGAAACTATCATTGTCATCCATTGAATCACTATCTCCTTTTATGTATAGACCTTTCTTGATTTTGAATAAATTTTTCTTCTTGGGATATTAGGGTTTCACCTTTTTGATACTCTCTAATTGCTTAGAGTTATCCTTTTTATTATGAGGTAATTTAGTATAAAAATGTCTTACTTTACCATAGTTAAAGCATTTGAAAGGCAACTTACCTTTGTACTTTCTAGATCTTCTTTTTATTCTTCTAATAAAGTTAGCTTCTTCTTCATTAGTCTCCTTAGATCCAAATTTAGGTACTTTTTCCTTTACTTTCTTGGCTACTTTGAATGTAGATTCTCCCTTGAAGGTGTTTATCTCTCCCATTCTCATCTCATAGGCTATGAAGGTCCCATACAACTCATCAACAATGAGTTTATATAGATATCTTGATTCTTCTATTGTATACATTTTAGAATCATACCTTAATGGTAAAGATCTTAATATATTTTTAACAATGATTGATTATTTCATATCTTTTCTAAGGTCTCTAATTGCATTGACTATTTCATCTACCCTGAGGAGGTAGCCTATAATCTTCTCCTCTTCATTCATCTTAAGACTCTCAAACTTGCCTTTGTAAGTTTGTAGCTTGGCTTGTTTTACCTTGGCATCTTCTTCATAAATGCTATTCAATTTGTTCCAAATATCTTGAGTATTTTGATAATGCATCACTTTGAAAAACTTTGTGTTTGATAATCCACAAAGAATAGCATTCTTTTCCTTAGCATTTCTCTCATATTCCTTCTTGGAAGTTTGATCGATAGGAGATATAGTAGGGGTTGTATATCTATTTACTATAGACATCCATATATCAAACCCTAATGAAGATAAGTATGCTTTCATTATTATACTCTACAATGCATAATGTGTTCCATCAAAAAGAGCTGATTTTTTTGATGAATATCCTTCTTGACTATCCATATGTGTTCTCCTTCCAAGATCTACCTAATTTGATTAAGCTTCTATTTGGAACATGTGGCTATGATACCAATTATTGGAACATAACTAGATACTGATAGGGGTGAATTAGTATATCAATTAAAACTAGTCCCTTAAGTACTTTTGATATAGATTAAAAGATATATATGGATCAAATCAAATATGTAGAGATAACACAAACTCAAATACACATGACACAAAATTTATAGGTGGAAAACCCAAAGGAAAAAATCATGGTGAGAATAGCTATTAGAATATACTATTTTAATCCAACCTCACAGTTCAAAGTCTCACTAAAACACCTCATCGATTACACATTTAAGGACACCAATACTAAAGAGACATCAATCCCCTTATTTAAGAGCTTCAACTATAAGGAAGCACCCACTCAACGTATCTGATGGCACTAACCTATCATATTCTTTTATGAAGATACAACTCCAATCTATAAATTAGATTCATACATAAATCCAAATCTCTATTCTTTATTATAGGTCTAATCTACAATTGATCATACTCTACACATTCTCCTTGTGCCTTTCTTATTCTCTACCCTTCTCTATCCCTCTTGTTCTATGTCTAGATATAACTCTATTTGACACACTTCATATATTTTGTATTCCTCTATATCTCTATCTTCTCTATTTTTCACTATTCAATGGCTTCACCAACCTTTTTCTTTGTCTTAGATATCATATATTAAATAATTGATCTAGGTTTCTATATCTTATATGTGTTCAAACTCAGATTATAACACATCATACCAATTTTATATATTAGTTCATTATGACTTGAACTGTAAGTTTTTTGTATTTTGATTCTATGCATCACTACCATAATTTATTGTCTCATTATTATCTATAGTATTTGTTGGACTCAATTTTTTATGCAAATTCTCATTAATATATAGTTGATCAATTAGATCAATCAATCTCATTATCTGTGTTGAGATTTATGGCTTACTCACATGTTCCTACATGTTCCAATGCTTGACCATTAGGATAAATAGACCTTTAAATATCAAATATTGAAATCTAATTTGGTGCCATGATTTGATGATCCATATTTAATTTATTCATATTTAAATCATGTTCATTCGATTAATCTCTGATAGGCTCACACTCTTCATTAGATCCTTATACACTTTTAAACTTTATCTTTATCATCTTTAAAATATGTCTATTGATCTTCCTGATCTGAGCTTCCATGTGCCATTGGATCTCCAAAGATACATGTTCTTTATAATTGTCTAGATGTTAAATGTTGAGATTTTTATCCCATCTCATTACTTCTTATATATTTGGATCACTTTCACTTCTTTGATCTTCTCAAACATGATCAATATTTAACTTGCCACTATGTCAATAAACATTGATCCCTTTATTCCATTTGAGTCTATTCACTCCATTGGATCTTCTTTATATGATCATTTTATCACTATTAAAACTTCTAAAAATCCCAACCTTTATGTTTTATTCGCTCTTGAGAGAGTGAAACTTAGCATTAGTGCATGCCTTCAACATATTACTATCAGTTTCCACCATTGAGACACTTGGAAATCTCACATTACTCATTGACCTTTTGACTTAAGACCACTCTATTGATTTTCTATATGTAATCTCCATTATTATGAAACTTGTCATTTGTGCATTAACTCAGAGGTCCTTGTGACATTTTGGCTTCTCTACACTTCGTTGGATCATCTTTGTATGATTAATCACTAGATGTTGATCAAGTTAGGAAAAAATATAAAGTATAAGACTTAGGAAATATTAAGTCCATTGATCACTACTTGGGATAGTAATTGCTAGGTTAAGGGAGTAGTTTTGTAATGATGATAAAGGCTTAAATAATAAATTAATCTACCAAATCTAGGCTATATCTAGTCAATATCAAAATATAAAGTGACTTACAGAACTTTTCAAGGTACCACTCATTACTTCTCAAAGTGTCTTTTAGAACATTAGAGGTGCCCTTCAATTCATACATAATAACCCTTAGGAACTTTCCAAGTGTCCTTCAATCCTTTTTTAGGTGCCCTTCAAAACATTTCAAGTGTCCTTCAATCCTTTTGAAAGTTCCCTTAAGAATAATTATTGTAGTTTTTTTATCTAAAGATAATTTCCTTGAAACATTTGTTGTGGGCTTTTTGGTCAAAGATAATTTCCTCATATCTTTTATTGTGGGATTTTTATCCAAAGAGACTTAAAAAATTTCCTTGAAACACTTTTCTCGAAACAAATGCCAAGTTATAAAATAGATTAAGTATGGAAAATTAGTAAACTTCTAGCTGAGAGGCAACCTTATGTATTTGTAATAATTTCTATACTCATCCATATGACTTAAAACTTATATCACAAAAAATAGGCACAAACCTAAATATCATAGCATGATCATTTCCTTTAGAAAATACCATATGTGCAAATATTGTTATCATCAACCTATGTACTTATCCATATCTATCAAGATAAGTATGCGAGAAAAAGGATTCATATGACTATTTTTGTATTTACATAAACATTCAAAGTACATAATTAACTCCATGAGGTCTCTGTAACATGTCCATCTAAATCAAAAATTTTTTCATTAATGATCTTAGCTGCATTAGGTCTCTACAACATATCCATTCAACTCAACATCTTTGTCATTAATGCTTTAATAGTTCATACTTTATTTGACATCAATGATAATCCATGGCACATCAATGACTATGTCCAATAGTTTGACTCATGATTTTAGAAAATTAGCTATGAAATAAAGAGAAATAACAACCCACTTACCTTTTGTAACATCATGATGATATAGAATTCCTCCTAGATGGTAATGTTCAACTTTTAGACATTGTCATTTCAAGCATGTAGACATGAACTCATCAAATTTTTATTTCAAACTAGGATAGTAGTACAATTTTTTTAGCTCATGGGTCATCTTTGTGACACCTAGATGAGAAAAGTGAGGAGTTGTATGTACCTATTTTAAAAAAATAAACACAAATCACTTGATTTAGGCACATAAATTCTATTTATTTGCCTAACTAGGCCATCTAAATCATAAAATTTCTTTTCTACAAACTCATAAGTTGAACCTATACTTACCTCTTGGTAGAATTCATCAATACACTATTGTTTTAAAATTTTAGTTTTAAAATTGTTATATAGAACAAAAAAGGCAATGAGATATGTGTATCTGTTGAGTGCATCATCAACATGATTCTCTTTTTCCTTCACATAATAAATATTCATGTCAAAATTACTTAAAAATTATAGCCATATAAACTAGCATGTATTCATATCATCATGGGAAATAAGTATTCTAGGGTACAATGATCAGATTTTATCTTAAAATGTTTTCCCAACAAAAAATGTTTTCACTGATTAAGTGCATGTATAATGGTAACAAATTCAAGGTCATGGGTAGTATAATTTTTTCATGTTCTTTAATTTTATATGACTCATAATCCACCACTTTATCATCTTGGTTTAACACACCACCAAAGCCTTCTTTCGATGCATCATCCTAGATCTCAAATTTTCCATTTAGATCTGGTACAATAAGTACATGTGTTATTGCTAATAACTATATAAGCTTTTGAAAATATTATTCACATTATAAAGTTTAAACAAAATTCTTACCCTTGCACTACAAATAAGTTGTTTTATTAGTTAATATAGAAAAAAATTACATAATAATTCTACAATATCCATGCAATCACATAAAACTATGTACTTCATGTATGTTTTTAGGAGCAAGCCATTCTTGGATAGCCTTAATCTTGTCTAGATCCATATTAATGCCATCCATTGAAATTATGTGACCCAAATAATGAATTTCATATTGATAAAATGTATATTTAGATAACTTACCATAAATATTATGGTTCCTTAACCTTTAAATAACTAAAAACAAGTACTACTTATATTCAGTTACATTCTTAGAATAGATATGTATGCCATCAAGAAAGACTAGATCAAAGTTGTCTAGACAATATCTAAATACACTATTCATTAGGTTCATAAATGTAGTATGTGTGTTAGTTAAACAAAATGCAATTACTATAATCTTGTAATGTCCATATCAGGTTTGAAAATTAGTCTTATGAATGTCTTCTTCCTTGATTCCCAACAAATGATACCCTAATCTCAAGTTTATCTTACAAAATATAGTTGTTTCCTTAATTTGATCAAATAAATCATCAATTTAGGGAAAATTATAATTATTTTTAACGGTAACCTTATTAAACATGTGGTATTCAACACATAAGTGCAAGGTTACATCTTTATTTTTCATAAAAATCATAGGTGCACCCCAAAGGGACACACTCAGTTTGATGTTGCCATTTTATAGGAACTCTTACAATCACTAAAAATAAGCTTTGTTAATGTAGTAGGGATATTTTTATGTTGGAGCTACCCTTGGAATGATATCAATCAAAAAATCAAACTCCCTCCTAGGAGGCAGTTTAGTTAGTTTTTCTAGGAACACATCATAAAATTCCTTCAAAAATGGAAACTCTTAAAAAGCAGTTTCATTTTCAAGTGTTATTTTTTGCATCTAAAAAACATAAAATTTATATCCCTTTCATGGAACCTTTTTTATTTATAATTATAATAGAATATTATGTATTTTATACTTAAGAAAACCTTAAATTTCTAATGCATTTCCCAAGTCATCATAATATGTTATCGACTTATTAAAATAGTCTAAAATGGCCTTATGTTGTTGCAACAAGTCTATCCTAGAATCACATCATAATATAAAAATGAGGTTAAAAATATATTTTATTTGGTCTAAAAACTTACTAAGTTCTATCACTATTTCCTTAAGACATTTAGATATCAATACCCTCTTTCTTGTATCGAATTCAAACTCCTAGCCTTCTCTTAAAGTCACAAGATTTAGTTTAGAATTTTTGATAATATTAAGATAAATAAAATTATCTATTGCACCCAAATAAACTAGAATAGGCTCTGAAAAAATCATTTAATTTTCCTCTAATTTTTATAGAGGTGGTTTGGTACCTTGTATTCATATTATCCATAAATGCATAAACCCTATGGTTGGTTGATTGGCCCATCTTAATCTTTGGATAATTATTTCAATAATGATTATCTCCATATTCCCATAACAATATAGTCCTTTAGGATGCTATAGGAATGATGTTTTCCCCTATGACAAGCACATTTTGATTCCTGTGGTTATAATTTTTCTTTAAAAATCTAATTTTGGAAGAATTTTGATTCTTAAAACTCTTATTTTGCCCTTGAAATTTATTAAAACCATTGGTATTCTTGGTAAATCTATGGTTTTTATCAAATTTCTTAATGTTATTGGGTAAGGGAGATAGGTTTTTGCTTATATACTAATGTATATTATGTTTAAAGTATTACCTCACCTTTTGATGACCTTTCTCTTTCTCTTATGCCTTATGAACATATTCAATGACAACAATCAAAGTCTTAGGATTAGTCATATTGACATCATGCATAAATATTTACTTTAGTCCCAACTTAAATTTTGTCACTTTAGTTTTTTCATCATGCATGTAGTTCATATGATGCAACAGATTCAAATTTTTATTTTCATACTCATTTCCTGTCATATTTTCCTATTTTAATAGTATAAAATCAATTGTTTTATATTCTTTGAAATTTTAATTGAGATATCTCTTCCTAAGTTATATTTCAAAATTATACCAGGTAAGATGCATATGTTGGTATCCCTCTGAAGAATAATAATGATTCCACCATATATCAATAGATCTAACCACCTAATATGCAATTACCTTTGCCTTTACATTTGAGGGCATATTGTGAAAATTAAATTAATTTTATAGGTTAAACAACCATGTATCATTTGTGTCACCTGATTCTTCACCAAAAAAGATTAGTGGAGGAAAAATTTTCAACTCTTTTATAATGGGGTATACCACATTCATAGATGGGTCTTACGTTTCCTTCTCACCACATTCCCTTTATTATCT
Source organism: Torreya grandis (assembly GCA_037957365.1). Lineage (NCBI taxonomy): Eukaryota > Viridiplantae > Streptophyta > Pinopsida > Cupressales > Taxaceae > Torreya > Torreya grandis. Next base: position 113,444 of record JARHVA010008393.1, read on the forward strand.
AAAGGGTACTTATTTAGGTGGTAAACCTTCTATACTATTCAACCTTCATTCTTTGGTGTTTAACTTTCTTTAAAAGGAATTTAGAGTAGTCAAAATTTCATTCAAGACTACCTCTTAGTTAGCAATTGGGTTATTTTCATCATGTTTAGGTGCTTCAAAATTACTTCCTACATTATTGAGGTGAGGTTGTCATATTTTAAGAACATGGGATCTATGATCTCTACCTCAACCTTGACCTTTACTCGATTTATCATAGCTTGGGTTGTATTCTTCCATTCAAGATCTTATTCTTGCCATCTTGAGGTGAAATAAACAAAAACTTAGTAAAGAACAATAATTAACAATTCCCCAATTTTCCCTAAAGTGGTAAAATTATACTTTGATAACAACCTAATTTTTTCAAACATCATAATAAAGTAACTATAGTGCAAAGATTCCAAAGGTAACTAACATAAAACATAATGAGTCTCATAACTATGTTATAGCCAACATAGGAACTAGACTAAGATATAAATCATTGATAACACTATTAGGAATCAATTATCCACTTAGCACATGGATAGGGTTGGGTTGGTGCATGAAAAATATACTCACACACTCCTCTCCTTGAACTTCTCATATGGCCTTCTTAGTAAGGCCATGATCAACTTATAGTCTTACCTGAGTACCTATCCAGACCATAAAGCAATCTTCACCTCAATGGGGTTACATCAACAAGTGTTCAACAAAACAATGTGAAAAAAAATACAAATTCAATCAGAAGAATCATCATACTAAGCTTGATTAAGTAGTATCTAATTAATTTTAGATAAAATCCAATATATGTTTTAGGGACTATTTACAAAAGTAATATAATATAAGTATTTTAAACATGATGTTTCATTTAGCTTTAGTACCAAGGAAGACCATACTAAAGTGAAATCCATATGATCATTATACCATGATCATTGTTAAGAATCACTGCACTTTATTCTTGTACTCTTTAAATGACAATAATTATAGATTTAGGTTACATTCACATGTTTACTTTTAGAATTTGGGAAAGTCTTATTTAGTTTTGCAATTATGGATGTTACCACATTAGTGGCCATCTCATCACAAACCTGTTCAAATCAAGCTCATATAATTTATCAATTAACCATGTCATAATCCTTGGTATAAATATTAAATCCTTACTTCCCAGTATTATGTGTCACTTGGAAAATATACTTGCAACACTAACAAACAATCTACTTATAGTATGAAATTTATTTTAACTTAACATTTCAATAACCATGCTTAAGCTATGTATGTGAACATTCATAAAATTTGCCACAACCAATAATACATTTAGGATTAGTTTATGATTTCACCAATGAAAATATATCTAGATATTTTTGGATTGCTTTATTTTATTTAATTAATTTAATTTACACACAGTCCAATATGACCTCTAAATTCTCTTACTACCTCTTAGTTATTTGCAATAGGTGTGTCATTGCCATTAATATTAATAATTATTTTTGTTATGAACTGACAAAAAAATTTAAAACCTAATTATAGGTTATTTTAATAAGAGATCAAGATTGGTATAAAAAATTTAGACTTAATTACAAAATCTTCAATATTATCTATCAATTGAATATACGTTCAATTTGTATTAACAATCCAAACATGTCACCTTAATTATATAAAAATCAACATCAATGCATGCTTATTTATTAATTTATTAATGAGTGAAAATATTTTTTGTCAATACTAAGATCCAAATATAACATAGATAACCTATTATTTGATAACAACCAATTGAGGCATTAATAACCCAACAAGTATGTTGGACTATTTAAATATTTCATATTTATAAGTAAATAACCACATTATGTCAACTTATAAGTATGATAAGTTCTAATATTCTTATTTAATAATGTGCACACCTTAATGTAAATATATTAAAGTCAAATTAATAACAATATGCTATTAATAACTTAAGATATAATCTTTTACGTGTATAAGTATAATTCCAACAAGCATCAGCTAAGGATTCAACAATAAAATTTGAACCTCTCCATAAAGATTAATAATCACTATAATATAACTAATCAAGTATGCATCCAATAATCATTTGAATTTTATGCACATGATTACCACTAATATAGGTGTTCAAAAATGTCTTTTAATAACACCAATGTTCCCGAATGCATCTTTGAATACAAAAAATGGAATCGAATAAAATTTTCTAAAAGGTAATCATTTAGTCATTAAGTTATGAGTTAATTTAATACTAAAGAAAATAAATAATCTCCCATGCAAACAAAGTAAGATAATATTTTTAAAATAAATGATAACTTAATATATCAAATTATATTTACTAAAAGGGTAAATGAATACATAAATCAAAATTAAAGAATTAAAGTTACATAACAATCTTCAATAATTAATCCTCCAACTATCCCTATAAATATAATTACAATCTTCCACTTGCAAAGTCAATCAAAAACCCATCCTTCACATTCCAATGAGACCAACCATAAGTGGTCCCTCTAGACAACCCCAACCATCAATTGTTTGTGGATCTATGAAACAAATTAGGTGAAACAAAGGATGTGAGCAATACAAATTTGAACTTCACTAATCAATAATTCACTACTAAGAGAAGTTTAGTGCCGACACTTATCTAAAATGTTATAGTTCTATCTGAACTTTTACAAGTTGACCCTCATAGTCTTAACCAAGTGACTATACCTATGAATTTAAAACTTATACATGCATACAATATATATGAATATAATTTTACATAAAAATGAATTCCCTAATATTGGAAATTAAATGCAATAAGAACATTCAAGACCAAAAACACAACCACATAAATAAGATTTTTAGGAAGAAGATTCCAAAAATTAGACACTCACAATCCCAAAATAAAACTATATAAATCTTGCCACTAAAATATGACTAAAATGTTCGATAGCCAAGTATTCAGCCCCAAACTAAAATCATGATATAATAACCAAATAATCAAGATTGCATTCAAAAACCTTGCATGCAAAAACTATTAATAGTTGAATATTAACTAAGGAATTATCATAAGATAAAATGGAATACATCTTGAATTCTATATCTCATTTTAAAATTAAGATGAAGGATATAAACCTCACTCAAAATTAAAAATTAATTTTGAGGGTTAAAATAAATATGAAGGATATAAACTTCACTCAAAATTAAAAATGAATTATGAGGGTTAAAATACATCATACATAATTTTAAATTCAACCAATAAATTGATAAAAACCCTCATCATCAAGTTCCCAAATTTCTAACAAGAACAGTAATTGAAACATCAATGAAACCCATAACCTTTTAAAATAATCTAAAAATTATTAATTCAACTAGGTGACCTGAGTCTTGACAAGATTTAAAGTTTTGAAAAGGCTAAACCCATGTAACACCTGAGTATTCAACTTAAGTAGGGTAATGATTAAATATAGAAAGAAATACATTTGAATCCATGATTGTATTATCATGAAAAAACCCAAAATGAACTAACAAGGATATACCAATAGTTTTCAAACTGAATAAACAACTATTTACAAGTTCATACATAGACTTCATGTTTTACCATGCAAAAAATAATAATAATAGAGAAACCCCATAATCTTCATTGAAATCAACACATAAAAATTTAACAACTTCACTTACTTGAACTTTTGAAGGAAAATGTAGTGGTTTGAATACCTTCTTTAGTACACCCAAAAAAATTTGCATGCCAAGATTCTAGCTAAGTTACCTCAAAAATACCACTTCCCTCCATGACCTTCCATCAAAATATCTTCCATATGATCGACAAGCAAAGCCATGATGGTAATGGTATAATTCATAGAAAACTCTATGGTGTAATGGCCATAAATTTTCCAAAACCCTCCATGATGACCACTGAAATAATTTTAGTCAAGTTTAGCCCTTTAGGGTTCCAAAACATTGGGTTTAAAAACAAAATCCAAATGAACCAAAAATGCCCAAAGAAATATCTCAGCTCATTTCATCTAATTCCAAGTCAATGCCATAGACTATAGTATAACTTCACATAAAAATCAAAGATAAATTCAAGTCACATGGTGGTTTGATGTCCTTTTTACAAGTCCAAGATTTAGTCAAGTCTTGATTAAGGTTCGGTTAAAAAAACATGCAACCTATAATACTAACTCACAATGCAACCAAATGATATAATCAAAGACATAAAATACCAAGTAAATTTAATCAAGCATTTAACATTAGTCAATGGCTAGTAATAAATACCTGAACCTTAAAGGATCTAAAACTATAAAGTAAAATGGTAACAAAAATAAGGCAATCAAGACTTCTCAACATAAAGTGGAAAATCATCACAGCATGCAACAACTAATGACAGATGCAAGATGACCAAAAATAATCATAATAAGATAACAGGTGATAAAAACTACAAGAACACCCACAAGTTCATAACTTATTAAAGTGAATCAAATAGTGAAAAAGAAGCTCAATTTTGTTTTTAAATCTCATGAGATTATCTCTCATCCATACACTATGTATTGGATACCGAGATTTTTAAGCAAATTAAATTATTATTTATGTCCTTGTGGTCACCAAACATATTGTTGATAGTGAATAATGTTACATCAATGAATCAACCATTTCACCTATCACAAAGGTTAAGGTGGAATTGTACCAGTCTAATCATAAGGGTATAAGGAATAAAATTGAATCCAAAGATGTTCAAAAGGTTTTTTTATGTTCTAAGGATTAAATATTTAATAATAAATATAAATAAATTTTAAATATAACATTATTAAAAAGAAAATACTAAAAAATAATGCTTTGATCCAATATGCTAATCACTACTCTATTATATTGTTAATCAATCTTAAATCTAATTTATAATTGTTATCTATCCTATTTGACAAAGCAAAGCATATGTGGTAGGCAATCCCTTAAAAGACATAATACTCAGATTGATGAAAAGTTATGTCTCATATGCATGTAAATATTTCAAGAAGAAATAAATGAAATGAGCAAGAGAGGAAGAAAGAGAAATTAAAAATAACATAAAATTAAGCTAAGAAACCTAACCAAAACTAACATAAATCTAAATTATAGTAATTAATAAAAAGAGAACAATAGAAAACAAACATCTAAGATAAAATTAAATAAGCCTAAGTTAATTTGATTGTTAAGACTAGTTAGTACTTAAGACTACTATTATCAAACTAGAAATGAGTAAAATTAGAAATCTACAACTACAATAAGAAGAAAACATGCTAAAAAAATAAGAAATCCTTAAGAAACTAAATTATAAAATAAATAAAATGCTATAATTAAATATTTTAACAATTTAAATCTAAAACTAAATAAAAATATTAAAAATACTAAATCTAAGGTAAAAGAAAAAAGAAATATGAAATAGATATTACAAGTCTTGAAACAAGAGTTATTTTAGCAAAAATATAATAAGATTTATTAAGAAACAAGCTTTAGTACAAAATGTCTTTGAAATGATAATTATTATAGTTTAGAAAGATTAAAAAAATGTTACACATGACATTGTAATCATTATTTGGGTCAAATAATTTGGATTCTAAATATATGATTGCATATCTGAAATCATCATAAGATATTATACTTAATATAATTTAGATAATCCCTATGATTTAGATAGTTAATCTGAATGTTGTTAAGATATGTTGAAGAGAGGTTACAATATCTTTCAAATCAAGTCTGTTGAGAGAAATAATAAGAGTAAGGTATTTCCATTTAAGTTTACCATTGTTGAAGATAATATAATCACTAACTCTTATACAAGTATGGGAAGAAAGAAAACTCTTTGATTGAGTTCAAGAGTTATTATTTTGCAAAGTTTGAAAATTGGCTCATTTATCTTTCCAAAAAAAATATCATTACCATCACCAAGCTTCTATTTAGAGCCTTTGTCAATACAACCCCTAATTTTAATGAGGTTTTTCCAAAAAATAGAGCCACTTGGAATATTCTCCTCAATAAGAAAGTTTTGGGAACATTGCTGACCTAAATACTCTTTTGATGGCTCTTATACTGTAAAAAATGGATATCAACTACTTTTTGAAGATACTCACCCTAATTTTTAATGGGGTAGGATTTGGTTCAAGGAGCTCACTCCTAAGATAATAAATTTTTATGGATGGTGCTCAATAAAATCATTCTCACTAATGATAATCTTATTAAAAGAGGTTTTATTATGCCTAACATGTGTTGCTTATGTTAGGTAGCAACTGAGGACATTCATCACCTTTTCCTACACTGCTCTTATGCTTCTTATAGGTTGTGTGGCCTTATCTTTTCTAGATTTGAGGTTTTCTGGACATTTACAAAAGATATTTTATAGGCCTGGGAGCAATGGTAGGCTCCTTTTAGACACAACATTCTCAGATATTTTTGGAAACTTATTTTCCCTCACACCCTATAAAAAATCATTACAAGGATTTGGAAGGCTAGATATGTTATAATTTTTAGAGATTGTAAGAATTCCTAGAAAAAGTTATTAATAGATATCTATATTGATGCAAAATAAAATGTTCTCAAATTCAAGCCTCCATAAAATCATATCTTCCCTAAACATGAAGAAAATTTTCTTTCAAATTAGAATATCATAATTGGTGATCTTCATATCAGAACTCCTTCTATTGACATATCTATTATTCAATAGATCCCTCTTCTTATGAACTAACACAAACTTAACTTTGATGCTGCCTCTAAAGGCAACCCAAGAGATGTAAGGGGAGGTGGGATCATCAAGGATCATTTAGGTAATCATATTTCTTCTTATGTTGACCCTATGGGTACTAAATATAGACATTATGTAGAGGCTCTTGTTGTTCCATGGAGAGTCAGGTTAGTAAAATATTATCAAATTGACAATATAATCATTGAAGGTGATTCTTTTAATATCATTAATCACCTTAATGGTAGTCATCTAGCAAGCTGGACTATTTAAGACTTCATCTTGGAAAGTGTTAGCATTTTTAAGACCTTCTTTAATTATAATTTTTGCCATACCTACAAGGAAGGGAACCATATGGTAGACTCTATTTCTAATATAGGGGTGACTAATAAACATTTTCAAGTTTGGTATGCTTATGACCAAATCCTGCATAATGCTAAGGAAATCATTAATAAGGAAAGGGAATTTGGATATGATTATAGGTGGTACGGTGTAATCTATTTTATGATAGTTATTCATTTATTGGAGCTTACATACCTTCTTTGAGACTATTCCATCATCTTTCTTCTTTAGACTCCTCTACTCAATCTCTCTCTTAGGTTTTGGGTTGTGAAAAGGCAGTGTGGGAATAAACAGTTACCTATTTTTTGTGCTTTCTTGAACTATGAACCTATTTTTTATGCCATGGGTGGCACTTCTTATGGATTTGATCCCTTATGTGACCCAACTAGGAAAGAAAATGATGAACTTTTAAGGGCTCTACATGTGGGAGGATTCATAAGCATCATGCAAAAAATTAAAGGATATAACAATCATATCTCTATCTATTTTTCTAATAACTAGATAAATAGGGCTGTCATCTATAAAGGCAATACCTTTTCCATCACCAAATATCTCATTGCTTATATCACCAATCTAAGCAAGGATGGTTTAAAGTTTTATAGAAATAAATTTGATAAGGATGCAGAGGAGAAAAGACTTCTTGAGGGCTCCACAGTTAATGCTTTGAATTTTGTCAAAGCTAGTATTGTTCATTCCTCTCTCCCTACTCCTTTTGATGAAATAGATGATATGTTGGTGAGATATGTGACCTTGGAGGGTAGTTACAACAATCTATCCCTTCACCATATTTTTCTTCTAAACCACTTCCACAAGGGTCCTAGGGTTAGTCTCTCTTATTATATTTTACATTCCATGGAAGCCTTTATTCTAGATTTTTAGTCTCACAAGTGTGCCCTACCTCTTCATTAATGGGTTATCCTTATTCTACATCAACACTACCACATTATCTCCACTAACATTCTATATCACCCTATTCTTCCCCCTCCCCCACCTAAAATTCCTACCTAGAGGAGGGTTAAAACCAAGAATTTTATTACCTCATTTCCTCCCCCAAAGAGGGTGATTAGAAGTAGTGATAAATACAAGGCTTAATTTTATAGTTTACTTAAGGGAAAGGATATTGGCATTGTTGAGATTCTCCTTGATATGGGGCATGCTACTGGGGGTTTTGATCCTTCTCATCTAAAGTAACTTGATATCAAAGCGTAAGTTATGTAGTTGGAGGATAAGACTAGGGAGCTTAAAAAGGATTTTATATAGCTCTAAAAGAATGTTGATAAGGGTAAAAAGTAGGTGGACAATTTCTCCCTTTCTGGGACTAAGATTGAAGACATTTACAATAGATTGAAATCCCTAGAAGACATTGTGAATCATGTTAAAGGTAGGAAGAATGACTATTTGGCCATGCAATAGACCATTTTGGATTTTTTTGATTTCCAAGTTAGGTAAGTTTTCACCCTCAACAACTTTCATCTAGGATTATGGAAGGGTGGCACTGAGAAAACTAATGCCCTTACCACAATTGACATGATAGACCCTTCTCAAACAACTACCCTAAATCTTTTTAATGCTTTAAAGGGGCTTAAGAATAGTTTCAATAAGTTCAACAAGTGGAGTTTTCCTTTTTGTGATGTTGTGATGTAGATGTTGTTTTTCAACCTTGGTGTTGCATTATGTCAAAGTTCTCCTTATTGTTTTTCTTTCTTGTTTTTTCTTGTTGTTGTTTATTTCTTGTAGCTGGGTGTTGGCTAGCTTTCCTTTGTGAATTATCCTATGTTCTATTTGAATTTTGAGAATTTTTTTATTGGGTATGGTCCCTTTCAAAACCATTTATCAATAGAAAAAATTTAGATAATAGATTTATAAATTAAACAAGAAATCTCGATATACATGTGTTGATTAAGCTAGTTACTTAACCACCATAAGATGTATTATTGGTCTATTTGTAAAAGGTGTATTATCTCATAGATATTGCATAGAAGAAGAGAATAATGAATGAACTTTGAAGTAAATTAGAGTCTTCAAAATAATTGTGTAACGTTCCTCCCTTTGTGATGTAACTTTGATCTCCTTTTAAAATAATTTCCATAAGAGATGATTGAGAAATAAGTTATAACTAACTTTAGTTATTTATTTGTTAACTTTAATTAACTTTAAAAATTCAATTAATTAACTTTTATAACTTTAATTTATGTTTAAAACTTTAATAAAGTCTTTAAGATCAAAATTAAATAATAATATACTAAAGACAATTCTAAACGAGTGGGTGCCTTTAAATCAATGCAATCACTTAAAGTAAAAAAAATATGCCAAACAAACATGATGACTAAAGTAATTAAATTAAATTAAATACTATAAAAATTAATTCTATATGTATTTAACTATTATAATTTAGTAAATATATAAACAAATAAACCATATTGTATAAGTATCAACTTCATGTCATATAAACTATTTGCACATAACTGATAAAACATATTCTGTGTAATTAAAACTCTACAGGACTTCTCAACCATTTCACTTCGATATCAAGTTCAACCACTCAAATTTATTTTAATAATTTACAAGATATCAAACAACTTATATCATCAAATAGATGCAAAGAGTCATTGTACCAACATTCCAAAAATGTCTTGTTAAACAAACTATTTATACATGACAAAATAATCATTATATATATTCAAACCTTCAAACTTATTTCAAAATAATAAGTTCCATATATGTAGAGTTTAATTATAAAACCATTGAAACTCTTTCATCATATATCTATTATATAATGTCAAAACCTAAATCTATTATGATAATGAATCAAATGAAGACAACCAGAATTCCACATAAAGCAACTTATGGCTACCAGGATGTAAATAAGAACAAGGTATAGGATTAATTTCCATTTCTTCACAAATTTACTAAATTTTCATCCATTAAAAATCCATTTAAATTTCTATAAGACAAAATAAACCTATATAGATAAACAACTTCAACATGACCATTCATATGAAAATGTTCTAGCACTATATGTTAAATTTTATTATTTAACTTCAAAACTCAATTATGAAAACTACCCATGTGCCTTTTCATTAATTTATACCCATACCATCTTCAAATAAATTTTCTAGACTGAAGGATTCAAAAGATGAAAATATCATGACTACAAAACAACTTTCATTTTGTCTCAAAAACCATTTTATCATGTTTAATGGTTAGGTTAAATTGGGCATTCAAATGGACATAATACTTTGTAATTTTTGGTCTATGATAATGGTCATTTTGTCATCAAATATAACATAGTCAAAAAAAAATTAGGTGACCAAAAATGTAAAGTTTTCAAAGCGAAATGAATTTTGAAAAAAATTTAAACCACTATATGTAAGATATGTTTAAACCCCTTTCAACATTTATACCATGTCAAAACAATTACCGTTAATCACTTTTCTTGTAATAAATCCATGAAAGTGAGTTCATTGAAAACTATAACTAAATTTGTAAACTTTTTATTTCAGCCACATAAAACTAGATATATCCATCCCAATGACTCTATATATATATATATATATATATATATATATATATATATATATATATATATATGACATCCAGAGTTTAAAATAATTATATCTAAGACTCTCTCAAAATAAAATAGCTTGAAGAATGTGTATGACAACACAAACTAAGGATTTTATCTCTACAAAATAATTATGCAAGCTTTAAATGGAATAAAAATGCATCCATGTGATATTCTCTTTAAAATAATGACTTTATCATGTAGAGGAAGAGAATGAATACCTGGTCATAATAAAATAACAACTATTTATATAGACTAATGCATGCAATTAATCTTTCATTTTTTTTAATAAATCCATTCCAATGGCTTTGAAATAAGAAAATATATTATGCACACAACATATATCATGTATTAATTTTCATTGTATCTTATGGAACACAAATAAAACTAGTTACATACCTCAACCTAATGTGTGCATAATAAATGGATATTAAATATAACCACTATCTCTTTGCTCAAATACAATTTATAGATTTGTAGAGCTTCACTTCCACATGTATCTTCATCAAATGAATAACTACCCTCTTGTATTCACCAAACTAGCATTAACCAGTCTATTGACATGTCCATTCACCATTAGTTATTAATTCTATAATTATTAGTTAGTGGTTCAGCTAAATTTACCAACCTTCCCAAAAAAAATTCACTAATGATCGAAACACAATGCATGTACTAAGACTATTAATGCAATAAAATATCTCTACTTAAAACAAATCATGATGAAATATCCAAATAAAATCCATATCAATTGTATTTACATTATCTGATTTAGAACATATTTGGTGACACCACCAATCTAACCTAGTTAGATTCAAAACTTTGAATTCAAACCCAACCTATTCACATCTCATATATGTTATTATATATGATATACCTTTTATCTACATCTGTAATAAATCTATGTCATGGTGACCACTTATCAAGTTATATTTAGCATTTAGGTTTAGATATAGACTTTAGGCATATATCTTGATAAAATTAATGTATATATGTTAGATTTAAATCAAACATATAACATTATTACCTTTTCCACTAAATAATCAATACCATAAATTGAAATTAAATGATATCAATATCATATATTAGATAAAAATATCATTCTCAATCTTGATTGGTAATTTTATGAAATTGAAAACTAAGCCAATGAATCACAAGAGAGATTTTTGAATAAGCGCCTTATCAAGATTTCATTGATCCAATTGCTCATTCAAAAAAAATTAGATAATGTAAAACTCCTCATACATCTATATTAAATTAAAAAATACATCATTTATATATGTCATACATAAAATGTAACCAACAAATGTCACTATTGAAATGACTAAGTCAAACTATAAATAACTACCATTTTATATATCTTAACCATATAAATATTGAATATGTTTTCAATTATCACCACTTATAATTTTGAAAACACTTGTTAAAATTCAAATAAATTTTTTATTAAATGCAATAGCCATCATAATTATTTTACATAAGAATGCATATTCAAAATGAAAGTAATTGACTAGAACCTGCGTAATAGTTTTATAAGTCATAATGCTTAGTCAGCAATATGGCAAAATATGTATGTAATCTCAAATTTTAGATAAAGTGAGGGGTGTCAAAAATAGGCTTAACACTGGAGACCATGATAGCCTATTTCAATAATAAAATAGGGTAACAATTTAAAATTTTCTATTTGAAAGATAAATCACTTGAGAGTGTGATCCAGGTCCAATTGTTTCTCAGATAGCTAAACATGAACCCCTTTCATAATGATAAAGCTTGTTAAGGGATGAAGTGTTTGGCTTGGCATGGCGTTAATAATGGGATAGATTGAATAAGGGAATTTAGATTAGATATATAATCAATTAGAAAAGCCTCAAGTATAGATTTTGAAAATCATTAATGCTTTAAACTCATTTATAACCAATTCATGCTTATTCTTAAAGAAAAATCTAAACATATCATCTAAAATATCTTAACGTAATTGATAGACTTACAATAATATGATAGCTTCCATTTCACTCTCCTCTCTTAATAATGAATACTTCACCTTTTAGGAAAATGTTGATTCATACCAAAAAGTGAAAATGAAATAAAAAATTAAAAACCAAAAGATGACAAAAAATATACAAAACTAAAATTAAAAATAGTTAATTGACATCAAAAATATTCTAGTGTGAGACAAAACGAAGGATAAAGAAATGCTAAAAGATAACAAAATTAAAGAAACAAGGTTTGACTCATAATAAAATAAAAGGTATGTGGTTTATTTCAGTACCATTATAACATAATTTATTGCTTTTATCATGAATAAATTTATCATACATCAAACTATAAACCCTAAAACCAACAAGACAACATGATAGACATATCATATAACCTTGAATAAGTAGAATTGAATCATGACTATATGTGGGTTTAGATATTTATTATTCTTGTATTGTATATGAAATACTATTGGTGTGATCTGAAAAGATATGAATATTTTTAGGATAAAAGGAATCTAGATCAAGAACATAATTTGATTGTTCAAGTGTGTTTTCCATATTAATCTTTATTAACAAGTTTGAATATCTTCATGGCTGATCTATTCAATAGGAGTTATTGTTTTAAACCCTAGAAAGTCAAAATATTAAAAACCTTCATAAACTATGTTATTAATTAAGTCTTTTGATTTTGATTTTGATTTTGAAAATGAAAAATCATGAAATGTGTCATACTCACTTGCTAATTACACATTATGATTTAGACAATCTATAAAATCAAAATTTTTGTATTTGATCTCCATCAATTGATCGATTGATTCAATATCTATAGCATCAAGATCTTCAAATTTATTTCCTATTGTTATAGCACTAAATCTGGCATTCTAGAGATAAAAAAGTCATCTTGAGGGTGATATTTTGAATCAAAAATGATAGGAAAATTATCAAAAGAATATGAATTAGATATGATATTGTTATATAAAGCAATAAAATCATAAGGAGATGATTTGTTTCTATTAGGAAAGTAAACAGATTATGACTCTAAAGAAATTTTCATATCTAAATCAAGATTCTCTAGTTCAAAAAATTTAAAAATATCATCTTCTCCATTAGCTATATCTAAAATAAATTCAATAATAGTTCTATTTGATAAAATATTATCATTAACAAATAAATTAGAAATAATATAACTGATAATTTTAGATGATTGATCATGTAGATAAAATGAATCAAATTGCTCTAACTCTAAAGCTAATGAAAAATTAATATTTTGTTCTAAATCATAACATTCTAATGAAGAATCTAAACTACACTCTAAATCTTGAGAATCATTTTCAGAATCCATTGACATGATTTTATTATAAATAGAAAATATAAAAAATTTATGTTTAAATTTCAACATTAAAGTAGAGAATCTTTTACATTTGAACATATCATGATTGAGCAAGCAAATCTTACAAAACTCATGATTTTGTCTTTGAATGTAATCAAATGTTAAGGCTGAGCTAAAGTCAATAACACCAATTTTTTGAATAATTTTAGTATAATTATCAGGTAGATTCTTCTAATAGAGGAAGAAAAATTCACCACTTGGTCTGAAAGAAATAGGGATTTCATTTAATTTCCAAAGAAAGTGCAACATATATTTCCCTATGGATTCATTTTCTTCCAAAGAAAGTGTAAACCAAGTTTTTAGACTTTGGTCTACTTGATTTTTTATTAGGTTTTTGATGTAAAGACATTATCGAGTGAGCTCATCCATATTTTCCATAAATAATCAAGAAATTATTACTAAACTAGAGTCAAAATTTGGGCTACTAGCTAATAAAACTATGAACTAAAAATTGGAAACCAATTATGGTAATATGAATCATTGAAGAAAAGAATAAATAATTGTATAAAGAAATAAACTTTATTTAAAAGGTCCCTAGTAGAGTCACCAAATTTTTTGATGGTAAATAATGTCACATCAATAAAACAACCCTTTTTCATATCATGAATGTTAAGGTGGAATCGTACTAATCTAATTATAGGGGTCTAAGGAATAAAATTGATTACAAAGATGCACAGAAGGGTTTTTTTTTAAGTTATGGGGATTAATATATTTAATAATAAATCTAAATCAAGTTTACATAAATCAATCAAACTTAACATTATTATTAATCATGTCAAAAATAATATACTAAAAAATAATGTTTGATTGAATATGTTAATCACTGCTCTATTATATTGATAATTAATCTTAAATCTAATTTATAATTATTATCTGACCAATCTGATAGAGCAAAGCCTATGGGCTAGGCAATCCCTTGAAAGATAAAATACTCAGATTAATGAAAAGTTGTTTCTTATATATGTACTTATATTATGAGAGGAAAAAAAGGAAATGAACAAGAGAGGAAGAAAGAGAAATAAAAAAGAACATAAATAACATTAAATCAAGTTAAGAAACCTAACCAAAACTAACACAAAATAAAACTATAACAATTAATAAAAAGAGTTACAACAACAAACAAACACTCAAGAGAAAATGAAATAAGCCTAAGTTAATCTAAATGGTAAAACTAGTTATCATTTAAGACTACTATTATCAAATTAGAAATTAGCAAAAATTAGAAATCTACAACTATAATAAGAAGAAGACATGCTACCAAACTAAGAAATCACCAAAAAACTAAATCATAAAATAATCTAAACAAACCGACTAATAATCTAAATCTAAAATGAAATTAAACCACTAAAAAAACTAAATCTAAGAAAATAAAATAAAAATATTAAATAGAAATTGTGAGTTTTGAATCAAAAATTGTCTTAGCAAAAATATAATAAGCTTTATTGAGAAACAAGCCTCAATACAAAATGTCTTCAAAATCACAACTATTATAATTTGTAAATATCAACAAAATGTCACACATGATGATGTAATCATTATTATTCAGGTTAAGTACTTCAGATTTTGTATATATGACTGCATATTTTTAATCATCATTAGATATTATACTTAATAGAGTTTAGACAATTTATAAACTAAATAAGAAACTTGGATATACCTACATTGATTAAATAAGTTACTTAACCTTCATAATATATATTATTGGTTTATCTACAAAAGTTATATTATTTCATAGATGTTACATAAAAGAAGAGAATAATGAATGAACTTTAAGGTAATTTAGAATCTTCAAAATACATGTGTAATGTACCTCCCTTTGTGATGTAGCTTTGATCTCCTTTTAGAATAATATCCTCAAGATATGGTTGAGAAATAAGTTATAGCTAACTTTAGTTAGTAATTTTTTAATTTTAATTAATTTTAAAAAGTGAATTAATTAACTTTTTAACTTGACTTTATGTTTAAGACTTTAATAAATTCTTTAAGATCAAAATAAAATAATAATAATAATAATAATAATAATAATAATAATAAATCAAAGACAACTCTAAATGGGTGGGGCCCCTTAAATCAATGCAAACACTTAAAATAAATAAAATATTCTAAATAAACATAATGACTAAAGTAATTAAATTAAATTAAATACTATAAACATTAATTTGATATGCATTTAACCATTATAATTCAATAACTATATAATCAAATAAACCATATTGCATAAGTATCAACATTTTATCATTTAAATTATATGTGCATAATTGACAAAACATATTATGTGTAATTGAAACTCTTTAGGACTGCTCAACCATTTCACTTCAATATTGAGTTCAACCATTCAGTTGTATTTTAATAATTTCCATGATATCAAATAACTTATATCATTAAAGAGATGTAAAGAGTCATTGTACCAACATTCTAAAAATGTTTTGTTAAACAATTTGTTTATACATGACAAAATAATTATTATATATATTTAAACCTGTAAACTCTTTTTAAAACCATATGTTCTATATAGGTAGATTTTATTGATAGGACCATTGAAAATATTTCATCATATATACATTATATACTATCAGAACCTTAATCTAATATGATAATAAGTTGAATGAAGACAACTTGAATTCCATATGAAGTAACTTATGAATATCATGATACAAATAAAAACAAGTTATAGGAAAAATATCCATTTCTTCACAAATTTACTCAATTTGCATCTATTTAAAACCCATATGAACATTCATAAGACAAAATAACTTTATGTAGATAAACAAATTCAATATAACTATTCATATGAAAATAATCTAGCATTGTATGTCAAATTTTCTCATTTAACTTCAAAACTCACTTATGCAAGCTGCCCATGTGCCTTTTCATGAATTTTATACCCATCCCTTCTTCAAATACTTTTTTTTAGATTGAAGGATCAAAAATATGACAATATCAAGAGTAAAAAATAACTTTCATTTTGTCTCAAAAACCATTTTATTAGGTTTAAAGGCTAGGTTAAATTTGACATTCAAATGACCATCATACTATGTAATTTTTGGTGTCTGGCAATGGTCATTTGGCTGTCAAATTTAACATAGTCAAAATTTGTGTAGGTGATCAAAAATTTAATTCTTACACAGGGAAATTTTTTTGACCAACTATTAAACCATTGTATGCAATATGTGTTTAAACCCCTTTCAATATTTATGCCATTTCAAAATAGTTATCATTAATCACTTTACTTGTAATAAATCCATGCAAGAGATACAATTGAAAAATATAACAAAACCTTTAATATTTCCATTTTAGCCACATAAAACTAGCTATGTCCATCTTGGTGACTGAAAATATATATGCATATATATATCTATAACATGCAAAGTAAAAAATAAATATATCCAAGACTCTTTCAAAATAAAACAACTTGAAGATTGCATATGACAACCCAAACTAAAGATTTTATTTCTATAAAATAATTATGCAAGATTTAAATGGTAAAAAATCATGCACGTAAGATTATTTTTTAATATAATGACTTTAACATGTAGAGAAAGAGAATGCATACCCAGTCATGACAAAATAAAAACTATTTTCATAGATTGATGCATGCAATTAATCTTTCTTTTTTTTATAACTTCATTCTAATGGTTTTGAAATAAGAAAATATGTTATACAAAAAGATATGTCATGCATTGATAAATGAATTTTACCTTATTAAACACAAATAAAACCAGATGCATACCTCAACCTTATGTGTGCACAAGAAATGGATATTAAAGACAACCACTATCTCTTTACTCAAATCCAATCTATAAATTTGCAGAGCTCCATTTTTGCATGTAGTTTGTTCAAATGAGTAAACAAATGGATAAATACCCTCTTGTATTCACCAAACTTTCATTAACCATTATATTGATGTGCATGTTCACCATTTGTTATTAATTATACCATTGATTAGTTAGTGGTTTGGGAAAATTTACCAAAATTCCCAACAAAAGTTTCACTAATGATAAAAACTTGATGCATGTACTAAGACTATTAATGCAATACAATCTCTCTACTTCAAAAAAATATCGATGAAATATCTAAATAAAATCCATATCAAATGTATTTACATTATATGATTTGGAATATATTTGGTGGTAATGCCAATCTAACCTAGTTAGATTCAAAACCTCGACTTCAAACCCAAGTTATTCATAACTCATATACATTATTATATATGATAGACTTTCAATCTACCACCTTAATAAATCCATGTCATGGTGACCACTTAATAAGTTAGATTTAACATTTAGGCTTTGGTATAGACTTTAGGCATATATATAAATAAAATTAATATATATGTTAGATTTTTCTACATCCCAATATTCCTCTAAATAGACAGTTAGTGGATTTTTTCAATAGATGATTAGTTGATTTAACTATTGCTTATGATGGACTAGTATATATGGATTTTATTAGATTATGAGCTAGTTATTTATGGTAGGATTATGTTTTTGATTATAGTCATTGGTTGTATGATTAGCTATGTTAACTTAATTCATCAATTTATTATTACTTATGTTGGTTATGGATTAACTATCATATCTCTTATCAAGGTGGATGGAGGATCAGTTCACCCTTAAAATTCTCTGTGAGGGAGGGTATCATTGGAGAGGAAGGTACATATGATTACAATGGGTGTAAAAACATAAATAAGGATGAATCTAAACATACCATGGATTTCTTAAATACATGTGATTACTTGTGTTTGGATAATATCTCTAACTGATTCATGTTGATTTATAACTTAGTTACATTCACATTTAATGATCATTATAGTCTATATGGTCTTAAATGATTTTTCTATCATAATTTTGATTAGCATTAAAAATGAATCGTGTGTGTGTTGATTATGTCTTGATATCTATTTTTTAGTCATTTCTCAATTACATGGATATGTTTCTTTCCTTCTCTTTGCTTTTGATTTCTTTAACAAGTATCATACTTCTGACCCTATAGTCTAAGTAATCCTTGGTGTTGATTTGTATTTATTATAGTGTATTTTATATACATACATACATACATACATATGTGTGTGTGTGTGTGTGTGTGTGTGTGTGTGTGTGTGTTTGTGTGTGTGTGTGTGTATGTATATATGTATGTGTGTGTGTGTGTGTGTGTGTGTGTGTGTGTGTGTGTGTGTGTGTGTGTGTGTGTGTGTGTGTGTGTGTGTGTGTGTGTATGTATATATGTATGTGTGTGTGTGTGTGTGTGTGTGTGTGTATGTATGTATAAAGTAAGCATGGATAAAATTATAATCCCTTGTAAAATAATTAAAAATAATTTGAATAAGATAAAAAACAATCTTATTTTTTAAAAATGCATGTGCCATAGAAAAAGGGGAAAGAAAATATTAAATTAAGTTTAAACTATGACTTAATTTATATCTTAGCTTTCTCCAAATTAAAAAAAAAATTGATCATGCTAGGAAAATCCCAAAATCTAGAAAATTTCATAAATGTTGATGCCCTTGACTTAAAAATAATATAATAAACACACACGTATACACATGCATGTGTGCGCATGTGCACACGTGCATGCGCATGCATGCACACACACACACACACACACACACACACACACACACACACACACACACACACACACACACACACACACACACACACACACACACACACACACACACACACACACACACACACACACACAGATTTATGCTTTCAGATCTAAATATTATATATTTGATTGTGATTTAATAGACTCATATGAACTATGACCATTTAGAGGTAGAGTGTTTGGGGTTTTATAACATGATATTTCAGTACTTGATATGTTGTAAATTATAGGTTGTATAAATAACATGAAAACTAATATATGGATAATTGGTTTAGTAAATAGAAAATAAATATTGGAAAACTATTCAATGATAAATAATTAATTAAGTTTTTAAAATGATAATTATTAGACTGTAATTCTTTGGTAGATCTGGTGTCAAAAGAGTATAAATTATCTTACTTTAAAAGTCTCCTTCAAACCAAAAACCTAGTTATGATTAAGGATAAGTAATAGTATTTGTATGATTCTGTAAATGGAAAAGATTATGGGATCTTGTATGATGATAGCATGTTATAATTCTTGGTTCATAAATGAGTGAATTGCTTTGTATGATCCTTAGTATTGATATTAGTTGATTTCTCTTAAGAAATTTTATTATGACATAATAAACGGATCATTGTTAATGTTTGTGTGAAAAAAATGTTGTTGTTTTATAAACATGAGAAAATTTTAATATTAATTATGTTTGGAAAATGGCATAAAAAGTTCAAGATGGACATATAGGCTAAAGCTATATGTGATAACATAGCAGATAAAAATATAGCGGTAAAAAATGTAGCTATAGTGGTAAAAACATAGTATGACAAAAACATCATGAATACAAAACATAATGAGGAAAAACATACCAATATTATTAATGTCACAAAAATATCATGAAGAGCATAATTGGGACATTTTAATGATTATCACATTGTTTATTTGTTATCTAGTTCATTTTGGTGATAGTAGTTAACATTTCATGGTGGAAAGTTAATGCACTAAATTTACAAGCAAAATAACAGAGGAAAATGTGATTTCATGAGTTTTGACCTTTAGTTGAAAGTTGTGTCATCTTCATGACATTATCAATACCGCTACATTTTTTCCTCACTATGTTTTGTCCTCATGATGTTTTGTCATACTACATTTTTACCACTACATTATTTACCATTACATTTTTGTCTTCTACTTTTTTGTATGATGTCGAGGTTATATATATGAAAAACAATTCTTATGCATTTTTTTAAAGTGGATTGTATTTCATGAATAAAATACAAATACCATCATTAGTGGAAACATGCATATATTTTGAACCATTTGCTTGTTGATTTGATTAGTGTTAATTTTTTTATGTTGTATATGTTTTATTGTGTATACATCGATGTTAAAATTTAGTTACATGAGGATATTGGGTATAACTCATATACCTATGCCTTGACATCATTACTCTATATGATTTATACAAGAGAGTTTAGTGTGGGTGAATGACACAAATTTATATTTGATTTTTGTATTGAAAAATTTGGCCAAATTAATATTTAGATTAGACATTTATCATTTCACTATGCTTTCTTTTATGAATTTATATGTCAATATCATTAGATAGAGGAATTCATTTATATATTTATTATGATAGATGTATTTGTATTTATGATTGCTACACATGGGTTCTAGTTGTTTTTTATCTGCACATTTTTATCTACCCTTTCATGAAGGGTAGTTCCATTCTCATTTTGGGAAGTATTTGAGGGACCATGGTCTATGATTGGAGTTAAATCACTCAGATGATGCCCTCCCTCCCTCAATTGAAACAATTTGATTAGAATATTTTTTGACTATGAATATGGATTGAACTGTGTGCATCTCTATGGTGCAATGGTACCTAAATCCATATATCAGTTATTGTTCACCACATTTTTACTATTATATTCCTTATAGAGATTCTCTTATGTAGCATTGGTTGTGAGAAAATGTAAAATTTACTTTATAAGATATCTATCAATAGTGGTTGTTCATTTGTATGAAGAATTACATCTATGGATGTAACATTGATGTTTTATAGTATATTCTTATAAATAATTTGTATGAAATGGAAAATTGTTTATTTATATTTTTAGTATTAATCTTATTTATTTTATCCATGTAAATCTATTGTTTAAAAAAAATATTGCTTATTTTGGGTAACCTGATTAGGTTGTTACATATGGTATTAGATCTTAGGCTCAAACTTTTGGACTTAATAAGTCCATTGACACATTCTTATCATATTTGTATAGAAGAGATAATGGAGCATGGTAGAGAAACTAGTGAGGGTAATTAAAATGTTCATAATGATAACCCTCTAGTTGATCCCAATCACTTTACAACAAAACAAGTTATGAAATTAGATTAAATTCTCATAGTCATGAACAAAACTAGAGACCATCTTACAACCCTAGAGTAAGAATTTCATGTCCATGTAGAGGAAAATAATTAGGAATAACCAGAGAACTTTTTGGAGATGGAAGTTCCTCATGTGTATAGGTAGAAGGAGATACCTCAAAATTTTAGGGCTCATGTAGCATATAGTTGGAACGAGACATGAAGAGAGTGAATTCACCTAAGTTTGATGGAATTATGTTAGGGGATGGATCCAAAGCACGACTAACTAAGATAGAAAAATATTTTTAAATTTGATAATACTCAGAGGTCATGAAAGTAGTTTGGGGAGCTTATCAATTGGCTAGTGAATCGGCAACTTGATGGGAAAATAAGAAACTCAAGGTGAATCTTGACTCTTCTACCACCACTTGGGGGTAGTTCATGATAATGTTTAGATCATTATGGCTATCTCATCTATATTTTAATAAAAAAATGATAAATTTTAAGAATCTAAGGTAGGGAGACCTTTCATTGAATGAGTATTGGGAGTATTTCACTAAGTTCCTCAAGCATATTCCTCAATATCAGATAGATGATAAGTTTCACATTAGGAAGCTTATCATTGGGTTAAACCTTAGATCATATGTGAGGTATATGTGCATGGACCATATAGTATGGATTAGATATTTGAGAAGGAAGTTAAGCAAGACTAGAGGCTAAAATCACTTGCTTAGGGTAGAGAGAAGTTCAAGAAATCATTTGGAGGTTCCAAACCAACCCTTAAAAAGAATAACTAGAAAAGAAATGGAAATTTGAATAATGAGTTTAAGAATCAAAATGATAAGTTTAGTAATAATTCTAAAAATAAGAATCTAGGTGTCAATTTTAAAGGGGATCAACATTCAAATAGAGGAGGATTTAGGGGAAATCAGTAGATAGATAGGAAAGGTCCTCTAGGTGGGTGTTTCATCTATGGTGATGATCATTATGTTAGGGAATGTACCTAAGGGAAATCTAATAGTAGAAACAAAGGTTCATATACTCAATAGGGAACCTTTTAGTATAAAATTCATGTGATTGTTGACAATCATCAAGCTAAGTTTCAAGCTTCTCACATTGAGTTGGTAGGTTCATTGTTTGGTCATTCAATTTCTATTTTTATTGACACTAGAGATATTGAATGTTTTAGTTCATCTATAATGCTTAAAAATTTATTAGGAAAGCTGAAATTATGGTAAATGCTTGGTCATTTTAGTACAAGAATGAGTCTAAGGTGAAAGTTGATAAGTGTCTAGTTAATGCTAAGATCAAGTTTCTTGAGTTCACTATAATAGTGGATATGTATGCTGCACCATTAGGGTCATATGATGTGATCCTAGGGATTAATTGGTTAGCATATCAAAAGGATAAGGTGGATTATCTTTGGAAAAAGTTGGAATGATTAGATTCTTTAGGTAATCAAACCTAAATTTAGGGAGTAAAAAGAGAGCTAAAACTTAGGGCAAATTTCTATAGTTTAGTGTAATAAATCTCAAAGGAAGGGATGTCTAGCGTATATTTTTAAAATAAATGAAATGGAAGAATATAAAAAATATTCCATTGAATATTATCCTTTTCTAATGGATTTTTAGGATATTTTTCTAGAGGATTTTTCATTTTTGCCACCTAAGTAAAAGTTTGATTTCATAATTGATATCATTCCAAGATCAAAATTGGAGTCTAAGGCACCTTATAGGATGACTACAATAGAATTGGTTGAGTTAAAAGCTTAATTATAGGATTTTTTATCTAAAGGATTGATTTAAATGAGTGTGTCACCTTGGGGCACACCAGTTATGCTTATCAAGAAGGATAGTACTCTTTGTTTGTGTATTGACTATAAGATGTTAAACAAGACCAAAATCAAGAACATGTATCTTTTACCTTGCATAGATGATATTTTTGATCAAATACATGGGGAAAAAATCTTTTCTAAGATAGATATTTGTCAAGGTATCATCAGTTGAGAATTCATTAAGAAGATATTCCCAAAATAGAATTCAAAACTCTATATGGACACTATGAGTTCATAGTGTTATCATTTGGGTTAAAAAATTTGTAGCAGCATTCATGAATCTTATGAACAATGTGTTTAGGGATTATTTGGACCATTTTTTCTAGTTTTTTTTGGATGATATTCTTATATATTCTCAAAGTGAAGAAGAGCATCTAGATCATATGAGGTTAGTTCTATAATGATTATGGAAGCATAAGATTTATTGGAAGCTATATAATTATGCTATCTTTTAAAATAAGGTACAATATCTTAGGCACATTAATTTAGGTCCATATAAGATTAAATCCATCATGGAGTGGCCAACACACAATGATGTGCATGAGGTAAATAGTTTTATGGGTTTTGGAAATTTATGCCAAATGTTTTGAGGATAAACAACCCTATCACCTCTCTTTAGTGGAAGAATCAAAAATTTATTTGGTTATTTAGGTGTGAAGAAGAATTTCAAGAGTTGATAAGAAGGCTTACTTCATCACCTATGCTAAGAGTTCCTAATATGAATGGTCAATTTTTAATCATCACAAATGCATCTACAAATGGACTTGGAGGAGTTCTTATGTAGGAAGGAGTAGTTGTAGCATATGAGTCTAGGAATTTGAAGCCTTACAAGGTAAATTATGTTCCACATGAATTGGAACTTGATACAATAGTACATGCCTTACAAGTTTGGAATCATTATCTATTGGGAAAATCATTTGAGATCAAGACTAATAACTTAGGGCTCAAGTACATCTTTAACCAACCAAAATTGAATCCTCATCAAAGATGTTGTCTTGAGTTTTTATTTGATTATGATTTTGGTATCATCTATATTAAAGGGAAAAAGAATAGAATTGTAGGCACCCTTAGTTATAAAAGGTATATAACAACTTTGGCTACTATCAAGAGTACTTTCTATGATCAAATAGTTAAGTTTTCTCTAGGAGATGAGTTCTATAAATAGATTAAGGAAGATTTGGCAAAATATTATTAGAATCCTAAGTACAAGGGATTCAAGTTGGAGAATGATGGTCTTCTAAGGTACAATGGTAGTATTTATGTATCAAATAGGGGAAATTTGAGAATCATAATGCTAAGGGAGTTACACAATACACCTTACTCTAGTCACCTAGGTATGACTAAGTTAATGGTAGAGTTAAGACCCCTCTATTTTTGGAAGGGAATCAAAAAGGATGCAACATATTTTGTTTCACATTGTTTAGAGTGTCAGCATGTGAAAACTAAGTATGTGCATCTAGCAGTACTATTATATCCTCAAGATGTATTAGAATGGAAGTGGTATGCAATCTATAAGGACTTTGTCCAAAGATTGTCATTTTCATACAATTGACATGATATGAAAAATTTAGCTATTGATAAACTAACCAAGGTAGCTCACTTCATTCCAAAGAATCTATCAGATGATGCACCAATGCTTGCAAAGAGGTTCACGAAGAAAATGTACCAATTTCATAGGTTTTTAGAGATGATTATCCTAGATAGGGAAACAAGAATGACTTCCATATTTTGGCTAACTTTGAATTTATCTTTGGGCACAAATTTGAATTTTAGCATTGCTTATCATCTAGAAATAGATGGTCAAATAAGAGAGTAAACCAAGTCTTAGAAGATCTACTTCAAATGTATTTCCTCAATTATCAATATAAGTGGGAGGAATACATTCCACTAGTAGGGTTCACCTATAATAATTATTATCAATTATCTCTAAGGATGGCTCCATTTGAAGCTTTGTATAGAAAAAGGTGTAGGACACCAATTATTTGGGACAAGTTAGAAGACTTGGTAGTCTTTAGTCTAGATATGATTCTAGAAATGGAAGATCAAGTCAAATTGATAAGGTAGAGGTTAGTTGAGGCCAATTATGTGAAAAAGAGTTATGTTGATGTGAAGAGAACAAGAAGGTAGTTTTTAATTAGGGATAAAGTTTTTAGGTAGTTCATACCACATAAGAGCTCCATTAAGTTTTGGAAATCAACAAAGATTTTTCCCATATATGTAGAGACCTTTGATGTATTATAAGTGGTCAATCCTTTAGTGTATAGGATATTATTTCCATCAACTTAGAACTCATTTATAATGTATTTCATGTGTCTTATCTTAAAAACTATGTTGTTAATCCTTCTCATGCATTAGATTAGAATGCTTTGCAGGTTTTGGATCTCAGGGTGGTCATAATAAATCCAATTATAATAATTGACACTCACAAACTTAGTTTTCAAAATAGATAAGTGTGATAGTGTAAGGTCTAATGAGACTAATATTTTGAGGATAGTGCCACTTGGGAATATTATGATGATTTTAATAGATCATTTCCATATTTTGTTGCTTATTATTTAGCTAGACATTGATAGAATAATGTTGATTTCATAACTTTTATTGAAATGTCATTGTGATGATGACCAATTTTAGAGGGGGAGGATGTTACATCTTGATATTCATATAGATAGCTAGTTAGTGGATTTTTTTTGATAGATAATTAGTTGATTTGCCTATTTCTTACAATGGAATAGTATCTATGGATTTTATTAGATTAAGAGTTAATTATTTATGGCATGATTATGCTTTTGATTATAGTAATTGGTTATATGTTTAACTATATTATCTTGATTCATCAGTTTATTATGACTTATTTTGGTTATGGATTAACTACCATTTCTCTTATTGAGGTGGATGCAGGATCAATTCACCCTCAAAAGTATATGTGAGAGAGGGTATCATTAGAGAGGGAGGTGAAGATGATTACAATGGGGGTAAAAACATAAACAAGGATGAACCCACACATACCATGAATGTCTTAAATACATGTGATTTATTGTTTTTATTTGGCTAATATCTCTTTGCTTCATGTTGACTTATAAATTTTTCTCATTCACATTTAATGATCGTTATAGGCTATATGGTCTTAAATGATTTTTAAACCATACTTTTCATTAACATTAAAAATGAATTATGTGTGTTGATTATGTCTTGAAAGCTATTTTTAGTCATTTATCAATTACATGGATATGTTTCTTTCCTTCTCTTTAATTTTGATTACTTTATCAAATATCATACTTTTGACCCTCTAGTCTAATTCATCTTTGGTGTCAATTCATATTTTATTATAATGGATATATTTATATATATATATATATATACACACACACACACACACACACACACACATATATACATACATATATATATATATATATATATATATATATATATATATATACATATATATATACACATATACATATATATACACATATACATATACATATATATATATATACATATACATATATATATAGATACATATATGTATACATATATATATATACATATATATATATATATATATATATATATATACATATATATATATATATACATATATATATATATATATATATACATATATATATATATATATATAAAGTAAGCATAGATAAAATTAGAATCCCTTGCAAAAGAATTAAAAAGAATTTGAATAAGGAAAAAACAAAAACAAAAAAACAAGCTTACTTTATATATATATATATATATAAAGTAAGCATAGATAAAATTAGAATCCCTTGCAAAAGAATTAAAAAGAATTTGAATAAGGAAAAAACAAAAACAAAAAAGCAAACTTACTATATATATATATATATATATATATATATATATATATATATATATATATATATATATATATATATAAAGTAAGCATAGATAAAATTAGAATCCCTTGCAAAAGAATTTGAATAAGGAAAAAACAAAAACAAAAAAACAAGCCTATTTTTTAAAAATGCATGTGCCATAGAAAAGGGGAAAAGAAATCATTACATAAAGTCTAAATTTAGAAAATTAAGTATGAAAAAGATAATTAAATAAGTTAAAAAGAAAAAAATATGCTATAAGAAATAAGGAAAATGGTGCTTGAAAAGAAATATAAAGAAAATCAAAACTTAAAGGGGGGGATTATTCATGCAAAAGAAAAAACTTTGTGTAGGCAGGAACAAGAGAAAAGTGGCATTGGAATTGGAAGGGGAAAGTAGAATAAATAAAGGCAAGAGTTGGTGAGAGTGAATCATCGGGGGGAAAGATTGGGAGCATATCATGACTATTATTTATACATGGATTATCCTTATCTAGGCAAGTATGTAGATCCATTAAATAAATTGGGAAATAAGAATTGGTGTAATAAGTGCATTGAGTTATGACTTAATTTATATCTTAATTTTCCCAAATTAAAAAAAAAATGATCATGCTGGGAAAAGGACAAAATCTGGCAAATTTCATAAATGTTGAGGCCCTCGACTTTAAAAAAAATATTATATATATACACACACATTTATGCCTTCAAATCTAAATATTAGTTGTCTGATTATGATTTAATAGATTCAAATGAGCTATGACCATTCAAAGGTAGAGTGATCAGGGTTTTATAAAATGAGAGATCAATACTTGAAACACTATAAAATCTAGGTTGTATAAATCACATGAAAATGGATACACAGATAATTGGTTTAGTAAATAGAAAATGAATATTGGAAAATTATTCAATTTCAAATAATTAATTATATGGAGTTTTTAAAATGATAATTATTATACTATAATTCTTTGGTATATCTGGTGTCGAAAGAGTAAAATTATTTTATTGTAGAAGTCTCCTTCAAAACAAAAACCTAGTTATGATTGAGGATTAGTAATAGTCTTTATATGCTTATGTAAATGCAAAAGATTACGAGATCTTATATGATGATATAATGTTATAATTTTTGGTGTAGAAATGAGTGAATTACATTGTATGTTCCTTAGTATTGATATTGGTTGATCTCTCTTAAGAAATTTTATTTATGAGATACTCAATGGATCATTATTGATGTATGTGTGAAATAAATGTTGTTTTATAAACATGATAAAATTTGAGTATTAGTTATGTTTGGAAAATGGCATAAAAAGGTCAAGATAGATAAAGAGGTTATAGATATGAAAAAACAGCCTTATACATGTTTTTTAAAAGTGAATTGTATTGCATGAATAAAATAGAAATACCATAATTATTGGAAACTTGCATTCAATGGTTATGTATGATGAACCATATGCTTGTTGATTTGATTAGTGTTAATGATTTTATGTTTTTATATGTTGTAATGTGTATGCATGGATGTTAGAATGTATTTATACAAGGATATTGTTATATGTCATATACTTGTGCCTTGAATTCGTTACTCTAGATGAGTTATAATAGAGAGTTTAATGTGGGTGAATGACACAAATTTATATCTAATTTATTTATTGAAAAATTTGGCAAAATTAATGTTTAGATGAGACATTTTTCATTTCATTATGCCTTCTTGTATGCATTTATATGATGATGTCATTAGATAGAGGAATGTATTTCCATGTTTTTTGTAACATATATATTTGCATTTATGATTGTTACACATGAGTTCTATTTTATCTACACATTTTTATCTACCCTTCCATGAAGGGTAAGGCCATTCCCATTTTGGGAAGTGTGTAGGGTACCATAGTTCATGGTTATAGGTAGATCACTCAGATGATGTCATCCCTCCCTCAACTAAAATAACTTGATTGGATTATTCTTTGATTATGAGTATAGATTGATCTATGTGTAGCTCCATGGTGTCGAGGTACCTAATTCCATATATAAATTATTTATATTCACATTTATACTATTGTATTTGTTATATATATTCTCTTATGTAGCATTGACTATGAGAAAATGTAAATTTTACTTTATAAGATATCTGACAACAATGGTTGTTCATTTCTATGAAGAATTACATCTATGGATGTAGCATTGATGTTTTGTAATATATTCTTAAAAATAATTTGTATCAAATGGAAAATTATTTATTTGTGATTTTATTAGTAATCTTATTTATGTTATCTATGGATAGTTTTTATTTAAAAAATGTGTTTCTTATTTTGGGTAACCTTGGTTGAGTTGTTACATGTGGTAAATCAGAGCTTAGGCTCAAACTCTTAGACTTAATGAGTTCATTAATGAATTTATATCCTCTTTGTATATAATAGAGAATGGTGCATGTTATAATAATTGGTGAGGGTACTTCAAATGTTCATAATGACAACCCTCCAATTGATCCCAATCATTTTATTGTAGAGCAAGTGATGAAATTGGATTAGATCCTCATAGCCATGAATGAAACTAAATATTGTCTTATAGCCCTAAAATAGGAAGTTCATAGCCATGCAAAGGAAGATAAGCAATAAGAACCTAAGGAAAAATATATTTAGATAAAATTTCCTCATATGTATAAGTAGGGGGAAGCACCTCAAAATTTTAGGGATCATGTAGCTACAGAGTTGGAATGAGACATGAAGAAAGTGAATCCACCTAAGTTTGATGGAACTATGTTAGGGGATGGACTTGAAGCATGGCTAACTAAGATGGAAAAATATTTTGAAATTTGATATTATTTAGAGGTCACAAAAGTAGTTTAGGGAGCTTATCAGCTGGCTAGTAAAGCAATAACTCGGTAAGAAAATAATAAAATTAGGGTGAATCTCAACTCTTCTACCACCACTTGGGAGCATTTCATGATAATGTTTAGATCATGGTGGCTACCTCAACTATATTTTGATTAAAATCTGACAAAATTTTATAATCTAAGGTAGGGAGACCTTTTGGTGAAGGAGTATTAGGAGTAGTTCACTAAGATCTTAAAGTATGTTCCTCAGTATCAAACAAATGAGAGGTTTCACATCATGAAGTTTATCATGGGGTTAAAACCTTATATCAAATATGAGGTAGATGTACATGGGCCATATAGTATGGATCAAGTCTTTGAGAAGGAATTTAAATAGGATTAGAAGTTAAAATATCTTGTTCAGGTTAGAGAGAAGTTCAAGAAAAAATTCAAAGGTTCCAAACCAACCTTAAAAACAATAACTAGAAAAGAAATGGAAATGTGAAGAACTAGTTTAAGAATAAAAATGCTAAGCTTAACAATGAGTCTTGAAATAATAAACTAGGTGGAAGTATCAGAGGGGATCAACATTCAAATAGAGGAGTATCTAGGGGGAATCAGTAGATGGATAGGAAAGGTCCACCAGGTGGGTGTTTCATGTGTGGTGATGACCATTATGCTATGGAATGAACCCAAGGGAAGTTTGATAGTAGGAATAAGGGTTCAAATACTCAGTAAGGAACCTTTCAATAGAGGATACATGAAGCTACTGATAATCATGAATCTGAGTTACAATCTTCTCTCATTGAGTTAACAAGTATGTTTTTGATTAATTAAGGCAACAAACTAGGGGTTGAACCCTATACAGTCAAAAAAGATAGGAAGGCTGGCAAACAAAAGATGCCAGCACCAAACCAATGGCACAACTGAGAAACAAAGTCAAAAGAAAAATAAAACACTGTAAAGACCAGAGTCAAAAAGGATGAAACTACATAACTATAAAATTAACAAGATCCTTAAGATTCTCATTGTCCACATTGTCAGCATTCCCTGGATTACCCACCGCTTCCAACATAGTCATATTCAGTAGAATGTTATTTCAAAGGCCTTTGGTGAAGACCTTTTCTAGATTTTTAATGTGGACCTTCAAGGCCCCAATATCTATTTTCCAATCATTCTCATTCTTTGAACCCTCACTAGCTTCTTCTACATGCATCTTCTCCTTATTATCAACAGTTCCCCTAGAATCAACACCCTACTCTTTAGTGACCTCAAAAACTCGAGAATCTTATTTCCCACCAATGTCCTCTAAAATTTATAGAATATTTTGCTCTTCATACCCCAATTACTGCCTTGAGACTCGAACAAGTAACAAGCCCTTGATTTCATTTGCATTGAATGTAGATGTGAAGGCTCATTTTATAAAATCACCCACCGCGGTGACATCTACTTTCATGCTTGAAAATAATTCCCCCTTGGTTTTCATGATGTGACTCTCACACCTCCACCTCATGATACCAAGAATTAATCATGACAATCAAGGAAGTACTAAGGTTATCATTTTCCATGATCTGTAATGGCCTTCTCCATGTGGACCGCCTTCAAAAGCTATCTTCGTCATCAAAGTGCATCATTCATTCTCCATCATCTCCTTCTAAATGATCTCTCTAATGTTTGGGGGTATATGAGCCCCTTGTCACCATACCCTCCATCTTGAGAATTGTTGACCAAGGTTGGCACAAGCATCAGCGACCCTATTACCTTCTCTGTAGGTGTGGGTAATCTCAACTTCGAAAAACTTTTGTAATAGAAACTGGATGTCTGTAATGATGTCTTTTAGATGGATACCAATGTTAGATGATTTATTAATGGCATCTATGACCAACTTAAAATCTCCTTGAATATTCAAATTTCTAATTCCTATGGATATAGCTAACTTTAATCCCCAAAGTAAGGCCATAGCTTCAGCATAGTTATTTGGTCATCCAATTTCTATTTTGATTGACACTAGAGATATTGAATGTTTTATTTAACCTATAATTATTAATAAGTTATTTAGGAAATCTAAAATTATAAAAAATACTTGGTTAGTTCAGTATGAGAATGAGTCTAAGGTGAAAGTTGACAAGTGTGTAGTTGAATTTGAGGTAAAGCTTCCTAAGTTAACAAGTATGTTATTTGGTCATCCAATTTCTATTTTGATTGACACTAGAGATATTGAATGTTTTATTTCACCTAGAATGATTAATAAGTTATTTAGGAAATCTAAAATTATAAAAAATGCTTGGTCAGTTCAGTATGAGAATGAGTCTAAGGTGAAAGTTGACAAGTGTGTAGTTGAATTTGAGATCAAGCTTCCTGAGTTCACTACAATAGTGTATTTTTATGTTGAACCATTGGGGTCATGTGATTTTATCCTTGGGATTATTTTATTATCACAACATAATGCTAAGTTGGATTGTTTCCACAAAAAGGTGGAATGCTTGGATGATTTGGGTAATCAAACCCAAATTTAGGGAGTAAAAAGAGAGCTAAAACCTAGGTAGATTTTTGTAATTTAGTGTAATAAATATCAAAGGAAGGGATGTCCAACATATATTGTTAAAATAAATGAAATGGAGGAATCTAAGGAATCATCCATTCAAGATTATCCTTTTCTAAAGGATTTTTAAGATATTTTTCTAGAGGAGTTGTCATGTTTTCTACCCAATAATAAGTTTGATTTCATTATTGATATCATTCCAAGATCAGAACAACAGTCTAAGTCACCTTATAAGATGACTATGAAAAAATTGGTTGAGATAAAAGATCAATTATAGGAGTTTTATCCAAAGGATTGATTCAACTAAGTGTGTCACCTTGGGGTGTACCAGTTATGTTCATCAAGAAGAAGGATGGTACTCTTCACTTATGTATTTATTACAGGATGTTGAACAAGGCCACAATCAAGAATAGGCATCTATTTCCTTGTATCAATGATATTTTTGATCAAATGCATGGGGAAAATTTATTCTCTAAGATAAATCTTCAATCAAGGTATCATCAGTTGAGAATTAGTGAAGAGGATATTCCCAAAATGGCATTCAGAACTCAAGATGGGCACTATGAGTTCATAGTGTTACCATTTGGGTTAACAAATACACCAATGACATTCATGAATCTTACAAATGATATGTTTATGGATTATTTGGACAATTTTTTCCTATTTTTTATGGATGATATTCTTATATATTCTTAGAGTGAAGAATATCATCTAGAATGTCTCAAGTTAGTTATACAATAATTTTGGAAGCATAAACTTTATAGGAAGCTATCTAAGTGTTTTTTATTTCAAAATAAGGTACAATATCTCAAGCACATTATTTTAGTAGATGGGATTTCCATTGATCCATCTAATATCAAATCCATCATGGAGGGGCCAACACCAAAGATCATGCATGAGGTAAGGAGTTTCATGGGTTTAGTAAGATATTATAGGAAATTTGAGCCAAAGTTTTTGAGGATAGCCATCCCTATTACCTCTCTTTACTGGAATAATCATAAATTTGTTTGGTTACTTAAGTGCAAAGAAATATTCTAGTATTTGAAAATTAGTCTTACTTTGGCACATGTGCTATGAGTTCTTGATCTGAATGGTCAATTTTCAATCATTATAGATGCATCTAGGGATGGACTTAAAAGATTTACTATGTAGGAAGGAGCAGTTGTAGCATATGAGTCTAGGAAGATGAAGCCTTATGAGGCAAATTATGCTCCACATGACCTGAAACTTGATATAATAGTGCATTCCTTACATGTTTGGAGGCATTATCTATTGTGAAAATTATTTGAGGTCAAGATTGACAACTTGGGGCTCAAGTAAATATTTACCCAAACAAACCTACATTCTTGTCAGAGATGTCTTGAGTTTTTATCTAATTATGATTTTGGTTTCATCTATATTAAGGGAAAAGAGAATAGATTTATAGAAAACCTTGGTGATAGAAGGTACATAACATCTTTGGCTACTATCAGGAGTACTTTTCATGATCAAGAAGTTAAGTTTTCCTTGAGAGATGAGTTATATAAATATATTAAGTTTTGGTGAAAAATTCTCATAATCTTAAGTATAAGGGATTCAAGTTGGATAATGATGGTCTTCTTAGGTACATTGGCAAGATTTATGTATCAAATAGGGAAATTTTGGGAAGTATAGTGCTAATAGAGTTGTACAATACTCCTTACTCTAGTAACCCAAGTGTGATTAAGCTCATGGCAAAGCTAAGACCCCTCTATTTTTGGAAGGGAATAAAAAAGGATGTAACAAATTTTGTTTATCATTACTTAGATTATCATCATATGAAGGTTGAGAATGTGCATCTATCATGACTTTTATATCCTCACAATGTACCGAAATTGAAGTGGTAAGTAATTAGCATGGTTTTTATCTAAAGATTGCCATTATCATGAAATCGACATGATATGTTATTGGTATTTGTTGATAAACTAACCAAGGTATCTCACTTCATTTTAGGGAATCTAATAGATGATGCACCAATTCTTATAAAGAGGTTCATGAAGGAAGTGTACTAATTTCATGGTTTTCTAGAGAATATTATCTTAGATAGGGACCCAAGAATGACTTCCATATTTTAGATAACTCTGAATTCAAGTTTACATAAAAATAAAAGCTTGTATTTATAAAGTTGTTCTAAAACTAAAGAATGTATAATAAAACTCTACCCTAAAAATTAGATAACTAAAAATAGTTATTGATCTCAAGGTGCTAACAAACTTGTTCCTTGAGGAGTCAACTCTAACATGCCTACTTATTTTCCCCTTAATGCTTGAGAAATCAATTGATAGTATTCATATATTATATTCACATTAATGATTGGTTTTTTAAATAGGAGATATTTATGGGTCAATAATGTTTTATGTTTATCCAAAGATTTCTCATATCACAACTTTTTTGACCCTTTTTATTCTTTCAGTAGCCTATATTATTAGATCAATCACTTGTTGACTTTTTTATCTATTTTATTGTCCACTTTTATTTTTAATGATATCATGAAATTATTCATAAAATCCCTAAATTGTATAATAGGTATAAATAAATGATTTTTATGATACAAATAAGACACATTTACTTCATTAAAGTAAGCCACAATATTTCTCTTTAAATCATCCAAAATTGATACTAAAATTCTCATATTCTTTGACCATTATTAAAGTGAGGATCTCATGTGAGCTAAAAAACCTTGAACCACATTAATATCATATATTTTCTTTATCTTAAACCAATGGAATGTGCCTTTATTGACCATGGGGACAATGTTTCTTAACTTGTTCTCCATATGAGTGATCTCTACCAAGTAATTTTAAATTTTTTGATATAAAATATCACTTTTTAGCATGGCCTTGTGAATATAAATCAATGAATTAAAAATTGAACTCAAGGTATCTTCCACTTTAACAACATTTTTTTATCGATAACATGGTCTTCAATTGATTTTTTTATCTTTTTACCTTATATTTTATTTCATTATCAAATTTTTATATAGTATAGTGAGAATATAATACTACTAACTCTAGTTTCTTAAAAAAATATTCTTCACCACTTAAATTATTTATTTTTAGTTTTCTGGTTAGTGAAAACAATTCCTCCTCTCTCTTTCACAAAGTGTTGGGGTACCATTTTGAGGAAACATTTTCATTATTATCCTCTTCAACTTCCTTGTAGAGTTATCAAATTTTAATTTGATCTCAAGTTTTTCATGAAATATCATATTAAGCATTTATGTTTTGGCCATATGCAAGTTTTTGATCAAATCATCTTGAGAAGTCTCTCCATGTTCAATTGTTTCTAGGGATGTGGGTGATACAAATATGTATTTTGAAATAAATAGAGTGGGAGTGATATATGGTGGTGAGACATAAATTTCAATGGGACTATGTAAAGTGGAAGTAATGAGAGATGAAATTGGGATGGTCATGGGAACCTCTATTAGTGAAGATAAAATAGGGGATGACATGAATAAATAATCATGTTTATTTGAAATATGGATGGATGGCCCAATAACATTTGGGGGTTTGAGAACCCAAGTGAATGTATATGTAGACTTAATATTAAAACAAATAACAAATAGAATTGAAATAAGTCAGGAAGTTGAATTCAATAAATAACTTGATATAGGTAAATTCATTTAGAAACTATTCATAGGTTGTGTGAAATTCATCTTATCTAGTATCCTAAACAAATGGATAATTTCCATAGAAACTGTATTATCAACTTGAGTATTAGGGGTAGCATTATGGGTATCTTGTGCCACTATGCCTTGTCTCCTATAAACATGAGTGACTATTAGAGGCCTTGATAAATTAGAAGAATAAATAATGGATCTTAAAGTAAAAAATTTAACATGAATAGGGGTATCCATATATGAATGTATTCTCAAAGAAGATGAACTATAAGAAGTATCAATTAGAGTGGTAAATTCCAAATAACATGGGATGCTCATAGAGATCCCATTACCTAAGACATC
This sequence comes from Torreya grandis, assembly GCA_037957365.1. Classification (NCBI taxonomy): domain Eukaryota; kingdom Viridiplantae; phylum Streptophyta; class Pinopsida; order Cupressales; family Taxaceae; genus Torreya; species Torreya grandis. Next base: position 150,381 of record JARHVA010008393.1, read on the forward strand.
CTTTTAATATTGGATGAAGTTGATGGTGATTTTGATGGAAATCCATGCAATAATTTATTTTAGAGATTAGGGTCACTCATTTGAGGTTCAATAAGAGGTAAATGAGCAACATGATAGGAATAAATTTTATTCTATTCCCTATTTTGATTGTGTTCTATGGACTTTTGGTCTTAAATAACATGAAACTTCCAATTTTAATATCACTTATTCATCATTTTGAGGATTGAAATAATACTTATCATCATCATGATCATTATGATTGTATATCATATTAATCCTTGAACTTAATACATGCATATGTCTTTTGACTCTTCCTTGTGGATAGCATCATTTATTATCATGATCATCAAGGTTAAATGATGCCCTATGTGTAGAAATGGCCTAAATTGAAGGTTAATTCTTATAATAAATATTACCTATCCTAAAAGGTATGTTAGGGTATGAATTTTGTTTCCTTATTTTTCAATGTCATCTAAATCCTTGAAATTTTTGATAGGACCTCTCCTTTTTTACTTATTTTTCTAATACATAATAAGTTATTTTGAGTCGATCCATAGGAATTATATCAATTCTAACTAAAATGAAGTCCTAATGGCAATAATATTCCCTAATTTCTAGGATAGATGTTCTCATTTATTCATACAATCAATGCATTATTTCATCATTATGGCCATGTGAAGAGGTGGATAGATAAATTAAAAATTTCCATGATATATGTTAAACATTTATGCTCATAAAAATTCCAATATTGATAATGGGTTGGAGTTAGAGAAGAGAGTGACCATCTACAAAAATCTAGGTTTTAAAAGGTCACAAATATATAGCATGCATTCACTAAATAAGATATCATGTAAAATATATGGCATTGTCTTGTTCTTAATACACATTTAAAATTATAATAAATAGTTTCTCCCAAAGTTGGTTTCTACCTATCATCAACAATCATATCCAACAAAGGAACCCATATCTTGTTCGCATGTATTATATAATATGCCCCATATAACCTTTCATAAGGATAATTCCTACCCTAATACTAAATATGAATAATTTAATGGGATGTGAATCTATATCTCTATATTAACCTCATTCTCATAGTATTCTATTGAGTACCCCAATACCTTTGTGAGGTCATGGTATCTATCAATTATTAATCTATTATAGGGTTTGGAAGGTTATAATACTTCTCAAAGTTTATCATAGATATGAAATATATCTATTTTTCTAGTGGGGTGAGTAAACTATAACATCTCAATAAGAAAACCTGATAAATAAATTATGGAATAGATCAATTTAGGGGAATACCTAAAGTATTGTTGTTGTTTTGTGTAATTATTCCTTTCGGATAGAAACCATATCCTCATAATAATGTATCTCATTTTTTAAATGATATTAATTATCTAGTATTACAAAAGCCTCCTCTAATGCATTAAATACAACATTGTAGTTATTTAAATCCAGAATAGAGGTGGTATTTTAAAATTCTTAAGTAGGACTTATAGAAGAAGGAAATGCGGACATTGTGATCACTTTGTGCTCAAACAACTCTGAGAAAATAAGAGTAGTAATATCCCTATGAGAATTAATTCATAAATTCATCTACATTATTTAAATTATTTGAGATCCATCTATGAATTATAATGGTGGTTATTTATGAAATAATTTTCTATATCAACTTACAATATTTCTATTCATATCTTGGGACAACGTCGTCATATCAATTTGTATGGATTAATTCTGAGAATATGGATTTTAATGGATTTATTTATTATATTTTCATTTGTGATTTTGATTTTAGATTTAATTATGTCCTTATCTCTATGAGATATCTCATCCATCCATGTGTCATGATCCTTTAGTGTAGACACCAAAAATCTACATGCTGCAATTCTAAATGTCATAATACCTCTTGGACCACCTTAGGTCCCCCTTAGGACTAGTATCACATTTAGACCCTCTAACCCCTAACAGAGCTAACCCATAGTTAGTTTGTCTCAATTGGATCAACCTAACCTTTCACAAATTTAACCCTTTGGTATTTGACCACTAATGATCAGGTTGATCATTGATGGTCACCTTCACTATCAACGGTTAGGGTGTACCCCCCCAACCAAGAACATGTAAAATACCCACTTTGATTTTCTAATTATAGCTTATCTAAATCCTATTATGAGTTATTGCATAGATGAGATAATTTTAGAAGGCCCAGTTCACATGTTGTTACAACTCTCTTGCTTGTGGCTATAAGAAGAGAGGAGCCTAAAGGTGAAATCTATCTACAATTGTTATCAAAATATTTTATATCTAGGAGTTTCTTTCTTGTAGGTCAATCACCATTATAAATCTAGTAATCCAATAATCATATCAAAGATTCAAATTATTTCCACCTCTCCACCAAGTCTTCAAGTACCATTACTCTACCAGAATCAAACTAGATTTCACTAACAAATCAACTACCTCAACTATCCACCCAATCAAATTCTATTAATACAAGTACTTTTTTCTCAATATTCATCTAATTTATTTTCATTTCGTAGTCAACTCAAGTTTTTCCTATCTCTTAGAATCCATATTTTGAATCTCATCAATTAGCCAAATCACCAACCCAGATCCTCACATAGTAACCATTCATGGTTAACTCAACCACCGATGGCCTGATCAACCACCAATGGTCACCTTGACTATCGATGGTCACCTTAACTATCAATGGTCATCCCAACTATCGATGGTCACTGTGGCATCAAAAACTAGCAAGTTGTTTTCACCTATCTACACTTAATCAAACCCAATTTTCTATGCCTTTGCCTATCCACAGACCCCTTTCTAATTTTTTGAAGTATACCCCAACCCTCTAGAACTATTATCAATTAGATTAATCATTATTTTAATCATGTCTAGCATATCTCTTAGCAAACACTCTTGTATTCAGTTTCATTACCTTTTGATTCATTGATGTAAGTACCTTTTTTTCTGTCTATAAACTTAATTATTTAAAATGTGTGGATTAATAGCCCCTAAAGAATCCCTCACTTCCAAGATCTACATATCACTAGACAATCCACCTAACTATTTGGCTAATAAACAAGTTTGATTTAGTGCTTTCCTATTTATAGGTCATCTTCCCAAGCTGAAGAGGAGTTCTTCACAATTTTATGATTCAACATGCACACTATCTATCAAGTTTTTCAACTATACCCATATTTAGTTTCTTCTTTTCTTCTATCCCAATAATAACAAAGAAATTTATTTAAACATTCTAGCACACCTAGTAGGACCCTTATGTCTTTACTTAGGTTCTTATTTACTTGCATTCTCTCTCTATTATTTGCTCATTAACAAAATCAAAAGTTGTTTTGGGATTAAAACTAGGTGCATACATTTATTGCCTAAAATTTTAGTACATATAGCTTATCTTAAAGGCAAAGTAATCTATCGTAGCTTCACTCTTTATTACACACACCTAACCAAACCAATTTCATAAATTAAACATCAAACATACTTGAGACAAGGCCTGACTAGGATTTCATCACTTAGTAGTAACCTTACCCTTTATCAGCAATCCTAGTTGGACATCATTACCAAGGGGAGGATCAACTCAGCTCTCTGGTTGAGTATAATCTTTGGATAACAATATATATTGGCTAAGCACCCAACACCCTTATCCCTATGGTGTGTGAAATGAGGGATAAGCCCTAATACCAATCCATGTATTGATTCTAAAATATATTCTTTTAAGCACCTAAATATAACCTAAAACCAACCTTAGATTTCCTCTCTAATAATTACTCTATAAGCCAACTTTAGTCACATAACTTCTTAAGGCATAATCCAAAAGTGAGATTAATTAAAACTCTAGGGTTTAACACATCTTTTAAATTGTGATTTGATTTATTTAATCTTTTCTTGTATTCTCTTTGTTTTAGTAGTGAGGTTGTTTTTGCTTTCTATCTCCCCTATCTTGCATGGTTATCACTCGCCAGTAGTGAAGAGACCTTGTGGATCAAAACCTATCACCAAGCCAACCTACCTCTTCCACCTCTTCATCCATAGACTATACCTCAAAATTAGTAGACTCTCCTCACCCTTCAAGAATTCCTACCTTCTCTCAGGAGGTTCATCAAGGAGATATGGATTTTTTGCTTTCCTAGACAACAATCTTGTAGCCTTGCAACATTATCTTATAACCACATGTTAGCATATTTCAGCTCTAGCCCCATCTATAGATATACCTTATGGCATGCCTCCCCATCTCATGGGGAGTACCTCCATTACTATGGTTACAACACAATCAATGATTACCCAATCCTCCCCATCAACCAATAACCCCTTTGAGACTACCATTGAAAACCATCTAACCCAAACTACCACTTTCCTTATAACTTCTACTCCTAACAACCACTCTTCCACTATAAAAGTGCTTACATCTATCACTACCAACCTTATTTTATCTACCTTCAACCCATAAACCACCACTCCACTTCAAATCCTTATGGTTTCCATACCCTCTACCTTACCACCGATCAATATGAGGGTCACCACCCTTCCCTCAGTCACCAACCCAACTACCACTCCTATCTAACAAGCACCCCTTAGACTAGCCTTTGGCTACATCCCTAATCTACAAGGGTATGTACCCACTACCCAACCACATACCTATACCTACCTTTATGTGTCTTCCATTCAACCATTAACCTCCACTTACTCATATGTGGTAGCCTCCCAACCTTCTACTCACTATCTGTATGTCTCCCAACCACTATAGCAATATGCATCTTATAACCCTTTAGGGGCACAACCACAAACCAACATAATGAAGTTACTTATGGAAAATATGACCACCTTAGATTCATCCATTTCAAGTGCTCACAATATCTTGTCATATGACCAAATTTTTAATGAGCCCATCCATCCATCCATCTGTACCTATCAAGCCATGTCCTCACCAATGGGAACTTGCCAAGTTCTCTAAATTTCAAAGTAAGGAGGATCCCCAATAGCACCTTAGGGAATTTATTCATGCTTGTCATATCATCACTTATGATGATTCCCTTCTTCTCCACACCTTTTGCATGTCCCTAGCTGGTCTAGTCTTATATTGGTTAAGTTCCTGACCCAAACATTCCATCCTCTCCTTCACCCAACTGGCTCAAACCTTATTAGACCATTTTTTAATCAATATCTCCAAGAAAGTGTCTATTACCAACCTCTACTCTATTTGGTAGTTTGAGGATGAATTCATTGGAGACTTTATGGCTTGTTGGAGGAGCCTAATCAACTAGTTATCATTTTCCCTACCTCAACCTGAACTCATAGGGCTCTTTTCTTGGACATGTGCCAAACATATCTTGTCTACTCTACATGTCCAAAGATTCCAAACCTTTGATGAATATTTTACCATGGCACGTAAGTTAGAGAACAAATCCATTGATGAAGGTAAGCTTAAACTCTAAATCAAGAACTTAACCTATAAAACCATTGAGGCTTCTTCATGCAAGTCAAGAAACTAGCCCTATACCAACACCAAGAACAAAAGAATCACAAATTTGATTTTCCTAAAAGTTTCCCCTCCACCTTCTATCAACCAATCTAGCCCCTCTAGTCCCTCAAATCAAAACCCAAAGAACCAAACTTGAAATAACCAAAAGTAATTCACTCCACTTGGATAATCTTATGCTTTCATATTGGAGAATTTATTGAAAGTTAATATCATTCAATTTCTTCCTATCAAGCCACCCCAAAAAATTGACTCCTCTCATCCCATACCTAGTTGGTACAATGAAAATGATCTATGTACCTTCCACCAAGTGATAGGGCATGATATCATTAGGTACAACACTTTCAAGAGCCTTATCCAATCCCTCATTAACAAGAAGATATTACATTAGAAAACCCCAATACACCATCAAACCAAGCCCTTGATATATTTAGGCAACCCTTCCCAAACCATGTTCCTACCAAGAATGAGAGAAACAATGTTGAATACTCTGATAATACCGATATAGTTAACATGGTCCTTGACACACTCATTGTTAAAGAGCATGTTGACCAACCCATTTATCTCTCACCCTATTTTCTTATTGAGGTATTAGAGTTACCTTCCCTTCAAATTCCCAATCTAAGGAAACACCATCTTCTCCCCTCCACTTATTAAGGTAGTCGATCCACTAGTTACCCTTTTAACTAATATACCATAACAATAAACCATTGTTACCTCACCCTTCCCTTTAGCTACCAAATGAACCACTCCCCATTTTAAGCTCATTCCTAAGGAGGAAAGCCTCATGTCTACCCCTCTTATAGAGGAACCACCTATCTCAACCCCACATCCTTTGATTGAGGAAGAGGACAGGGTTACTATCCTTGTGTCTCCACCTAAGGGCCTATCTTTCAAGTCTTCCATTCATGGAATCAAACCAGCCTATAAACCTTTCTCTAGGATAGTACATAAATTGGAATTTATCTATAATCTTGACATGGGTCGAGCTACCTTCTTGTAGTAATTATGCCTCCCTTATATTACCTAACTAAAACCTCCAACCCTTTCTAAGTTAAATCAACCTACCACTTTCATTAACCCACCTTTTACCATATCTACCAAAATAACCAACACCTTTAACCAACCATCTAAAACCTCCACCAAACTAACCAACCCTCAACCACTTAATCCAACCAAGACCCAAATAGTCAAACCCTCTCGTATCATCCCAACTAGATCTTCCAAGAATCTTGGTATCTTTCCTACATCAAGCCTTAATCACCTATATTTTAAATTGGAACTAACCCCATCAATCCCACAAACCAAATGCCAAATCAAGTCAACCAAAGAGGAAAAACCACACCAAGGTCATAAGGCCTAAATTTTACCTCCCTCAACCTTTCCCTCCATTATGGGGCATCATCCCTCTACCTTGAGTAAGAAAATAATTACCTCTACTAAAACCCCACCACCTCTTTTGGTGACACCTTCGTAGTTTCTTTCTAACATACCTCTCTTTACCATACTATCAATACCTAGGCTACCTACCTTATGATATTCTACTTCCAACTCATCAACCTCCTTGCCTAAATTGATTCATGACTAAGTGTACCACCTTACCCAAAACACCTATCACCAAACCTATTTCTAGGAAACCTCTTACTTTAACCACAAAAGAAAGAACCACTAAACCTTTACCATCTTTATCCAAATCTTATTTGACCATTTTTCATAGGTTATTACAAACATCTTATTTAACCCTACCTCCCATCAGTGCTTTTGACCCCCTAGCTTCAAAACCCATATGGTATAATGACCACCAAGCATGTGCTTATCTTAGGACACCAATCCATAATATGGAGAATTGAAAAGCTTTCCAAACCATCATCCACTGGCTTTATGATGAGGATGATATATTAATATAAAAACCTCCTATGAGCCCCATACCAATATAACCACCAACCATACCTACCCAACACTCACCCACTCCTCCACTCTCACCTCAGAGTGAAGATGAATCTGACTAATCTTCCAACTCAACCTCTCCTTCTATCCATATCATCAATGTGTCACTATTTCATAGTATAAGGATAAGGGGAAGGATAAGGTGTCCATTCTTTGGACATACCCCTCTTCAAACTCCTAACTAACCTACACCCAACCGTTTCCATCCTCAACCAAACCCAAGGTGTCTATCTTAGGTGCCTCCAAATCTAACCCCTCAAAATCCATTAGAAGAGTTATTCTCAAATAAATTCATTATACCCTTATGAAGATGAGCTTATATGAGTTAATATCTAATTCTCACCATCACCACTAAGAACTAATAGAGGCTTTAGAATCCATTGAGGTCCAACCTGAGGACCCCTAACCTCTAGCCACCTTTATCAGTGCTCTTCAAATTTCTAACCTTGTTACCTTTAAGGATTTATAAATACCTTCCATCTACCTAGAGGACCTATATCCTCCTCTCTTTAATACTAATTACATCAACCAAACCCACATCAAATGAATCATGATTGATGGGGGGGCTAGCATAAATATCATCTCCTTTCATGCCTACAACCAACTCAACCTGCTAGATAATGGTATGTCTAAATCCTTAGTTGTCATTCATTCCTTCAATGATATCATGGCCACTAGTTTGAGAACTATCATCTTTCATATCCATTTAAAACCCTGCACACTCCTCAAACTATTCTATGTTTTAGAATGTGAATTCTAATACAACATCTTGTTAGGATGACTTTGGATTCACTCCATGGGTTGTGTTCCCTCTACCCTCTACTATTGTATTAAGTTTGAGCATGAGGTCCATGTCATCACCATCCAAGTTGACCCAAGTCCTTTCTCAACATGAAACATGACCTATCACCCTAACAATTAACTCATACAACTATCTAACACTCCCTCAATAGCTAAACCTAACCTCTAACCACCAAATCAAATATTATACCTCCTTTCACTGATGAGGCATCAACTAGTTCCTCTATCCCTTTGGACCAAATCCCTACCATATACCCTTTAGAATCCATATTCCTCAATATTTCATTGGGGGAGTACTTCCTTTTAGCACTTGATGCTTTCTATACTCTTCACAAGTATGGGCAACTTACCAACCAGTTGGGATATGACCCCAATGTTAGAAATATCATTCCCTTTAGACCTCCCCATCATCAAAACTATTTTTTTAATTGGGGACTTGATAAATCCCTTAATATTCCTACCACCTCTCTTCCACCTCAACCATTCACCATCAATTTTTCCTACCTAGACAAACTAAGCTTCACCAAGACATACCCCTATTGTCACACTTGGAAAGGACTTAGTCTTGGGAAGTATGAAAATAGCCCACATGATTTAGTCTCTGTCGAGACCAAAAAACCACATGAGAAACATAGACTTGCTTTCATCTTACCTAATAATAATAAATATAAACAACCCACCATTTCCATTGTTGAATAATATATCCCTTCCTCACCGACCTCACCTCTACTTTTATGTGATGATGATGCCATCATCCCACCTAAATTTTTTTTTCAACATGATTAGCCTTAGACCCTTGACTTATCAGAAGGAGTGGGAAACCATAACTATCCCTTTGACCCATCTTAAGATGATAGGAGAAGACTCTCTTACTATTAACATTATTCAATTTTAGGATGATGATTCTATTCTCACCTACCTTGGTGCCCCAGATTCTTTGATCCATAAATTCCTTCTTCTTAAGACCTTGACTATGTTGAATTAATCCACCATGGATATCAACTTGAACACTTTGGATAACTCCCACATTGTCAAACTGGGCCAATCTTTGAATACCAAGGAACTTTAGGACTTCTCCTCTTTCCTCCAAGACCATAGCATAGCATTCACTTGGTCTTATAGTGATATGCCCAAAATTAACCCTATTATCATCACCCATAACAATGTCACTCATCATGATGCCAAACCTATCAAGCAAAAGCTATGGTGTATGTATCCCCACATAGCCCTTCTCATCAAATAATAACTCCAACACCTCTATTTTTCAACTTTATTCAATCCATTGACTACCCCTAATGGGTCTCAAATTTCATACCTATCACCAAATCCATAGAGGGACTATGCATTTATGTGGACTTTTATGACCTCAACCTTGCTTACCTCAAAGATAACTTTCCTCTACTAAGTATTGATGAAATTTTTGATCTTACAATTGGTCACGAGATGTTATCTCTCATAAACAAGTTTGAGGATTATAATCAAATCTTTATCACCCCTAAAGATTAGTATAAAAATACCTTTACCACCCCTTGGGGGACCTTCTGCTATAGAGTCATGCCTTTCAAGTTAAAAAATGTTGGTGCAACCTATCAACATGTCATGACCTAATTTTTTCATGACTTTATACATAATATCATAGAGGGATATGTATATGACCTCAAAAAATCTAAACTCCAAAAGGATCACTTCATTGTTCTTAAGATCATCTTCAAGTGACTTATCCATTATCATGTCCACCTTAACCCCAAGAAGTGTATTTTTGGAGTCTTGTCAAGTAATATTCTTGGCTTCATTATCTCTTTTCATGGAAGCAAAGTTGATCCCACCAAAATAAAATCAATATTAGACATGCTCTCTCCTACCAACCTTAAGCAACTCCCAAGCTTTCAAGGGAAGCTTCAGTCCATTTGTCATTTCATCTCCCAGCTTTTAGATCAGTGCCAACCATTCCACCACCCTCTGAAGAAGTATGTTTCTTTTAAGTGGAATAACAATTGTCAAAAATCCTTTGATTCACTCAAAGACTACCTTTTGTCACCACTTATCCTCACCCCTCCAAAGGATGACCAACCCTTTTACCTTTATATCTCTACCACTGACCATTCCCTAGGGGAAATGTTGTCTCACCAAGATGAACAACATGGAGAAAAATTCATAAACTACATTAGTCAAATTCTCATATAATATGAGACTCAATATACTCATACTGATAATTTTTTCTTATCCTTAGTCTTCATGGCCACTAAACTTTACCACTACCTTCTTAACCATAAAACCTATGTCATAACTAACACCAACCCACTCAATTACATGCACTCTAAGCCATATCAAAACCAACATATGGCCAAGTGTCTCATGCTCTTAGTATATTTTGACCTTGAGTTCCTCCATTAGAATTCAATTAAGGGACAAGTCATTGTTGACCAATTGGCCAAGGCACCATTAAGAGATAACCAACCTCCTCCTCTTGAGTTCCTTGATGAGTCCATCATGGCCTTATCTCAAGTGGATTTTACCTATCAAGTCACCATGTTCTTTGATGGATAAAAATTTCAATGTGGTGAGGGATTAAGTATCAGCCTTATCCCCTTTGATGGTGAACCTCTCCTTTTGTCCTTCAAACTTGATTTTGAATGTACCAACAACATGGCTAGGTAGGAAGCCCTAGTGATAGGCCTTCAAACTTCCTTAGCCTTAGGAGTCAAAATGATCAATATATTTGGTGACTCCCAATTTTTGTTCAATCAAATAAATGGCTCTTATCAGTGTAAGAATGATGTCTTGCAACAATACAAGAAACTAGTTGACAAACTCCCAGCATCATTTGAACACTACCACATCCAATCAACCCCATGATCTACCAATAATTTTGTTGATAACATAGCTTCCCTTACCTCATAAATATGATTTTTACCCTTGGAATCTAAGTTATATCTCATTATTCATAGTCTTACCCAGCCATATTATCTCTAATTAGATTCTCCTACCATTTTCAATGTGGAGGAGACCTGACCTAACCTTTGGTATCAACAGACCTTTGACTACCTTAAACTTATTATAGTTCCCTCTAGCCTCTCTAAGAATTCTCAACAATAATTTATCTATAGTACATATTTTTATACCATTATGGGAGGAATTATTTACAAGTGTGTCTTTTACAGCCTCCTCTTTTATTGTGTGCATAGTCACAATGCCTCCCATGCTATCAAAGAAACACATGCTGGCATCTATGGGGAAACTTTAGTGTCCTCATTATAGATAAGTGCATCTTATATATTAGATATTATTGGCTTACCCTTAACCAATATTACTATGATTATGTGAAAAAGTGTGTTAAGTTCCAACAAACATACTAATTTGCATCATGCACCTAGTCATAGCCTTCATGTTTCCACTAATAGCTAGCCCTTTTCATAATGGGGTCTAGACCTTATTGGTGAGATCAACACCCATTCCTCATAGTGACACCATTATATTATCACCATGACCAATTATTTTACCAAGTGGGTAGAGGTTATTCCTCTATTCTCAACCAAAGTGAAAAAGATTGTTGACTTTATCAACCATCATATCATCTATCGCTTCAGTATTCCACATAATATTATCAATGATAATGATAAATCCTTTAATCACAAGCAACTCCAAGGTCTATGTGATGCATTTGGAATTAAGTTAATTTTTTCCTTTCCTTATCACGCTCAAGCTAATGGATAGGTAGAATCCTTTAACAAAACTCTTAATAACATGTTAACTAAAATGGTTAATGCATCTAGTTTGGATTGGCATTTATACATCCACTTCACCTTATGGGCATATAATACTATTGTTAGAACCCCTACAGGTGCTACTACATTTTATCTTGTATTTGGTGTAGAGGTTATCTTTCCACTTGAATTCTAAATCGATTCTCTTTGCATATCTTTACAAGAAATTATTTCAGAGGATGATTATCATCAGCACTGTCTAGCCCAACTTGAGTTAATTGACAAGAATTTCATTAAAAACCTCACCCATCTACATGTATATCAAGAGTGTATCAAATGTTCCTATAACAAACACCTTAAAGTGTGAGAATTCAATATAGATAACTTCATCCTAAAGGAAAATCAACATGTCACCAATATGGAGAAAAGCAAGTGGGGCAAGTTTTCTTTCAATTAACTTGGACCTTATATCATAACCCATAAGTATAGATCAATATCTTACTAGTTGTCTTCTCTCAAAGGCCACCCAAAGCCTAAAACCCTCAATGCTTCACATCTAAATTCATTCTTTTAGTGAGAAGGATCACATTTACCTATTGTCTAACTTAATCTCACCCCTTGTTATCCACCTATATTATATCTCCCTATTTTAGGGGAAACTAATTAAGACTGAATCATGTGATTAACTATCACCATCATATCCTTATATTTAATAATGGGTATCATGGCTCTACCCATGGCATGGTTCTCATGGTACTTTCCCCACTTTCATAGGATGGATTCCCATGGTCGTTGTCACCTAAACCTCTTTATACCTAATCAACCTTCTTGTGCTTTTAGTTTTACATTTATAAATTTAAACCACTTAGCCATCCTAAAAATGTCTATGTCAAGAAAAATCAAAGAAAAATAACAAAATTCCTATCATGATCAATCATGGGTCATTCCTAACATTCACAGATTGCTCCCTTGAAGGACAGTTGTTGAAACTATATTTTAAAATTTCCAAAATAATGTAGACTACTCCCTTGAAAGATGGTTATCAGGAGCATTTTACAAAGTACGTAAACTTAAACCACTCCCCTGAAGGATGGGTGAGTAAATTATTTGTTAAAAGCATATTAATTTTTTGGAAGCTTCCCACATAGATCAGCTTCCCATGTACACCAATTAGTAAAAGACCCATTATCACAATCAAAATAAAAGTAAAATACTCTTGAAAGCCACAATAGGCTCTCAAAATAGTGAGATAAGGTGGATGCCAAAATTGGCTCTCACAAGTAGACTTCCCACATCAATCAGTCTACACACTTTAGCATAGGCTTGTTTAACCTAGTTTTGTGGACACCTATAGTGGAGGCATGATAGTCTCACAATAGGGTTCCATCTTCACCCATCTCTCATTTACACTATATGTAAGGGTTTTTTGAGCTTAATTGACATTATGTGGTCAAGACACCTTTCTAACCAACTAAGGAATGCTCATGCAAAGCATTCAAAAGGCTTATGTTCATTAAGCCAGTATAACTTTAATTTTTTTTAGTCCTTGTCAATGAAGAAGCACCATCCTCTCTACTCATCTTATCATGACTAGTTGATATTTTCATTATAGCATTCACCTCTTGATTATATTCTCTATTTTCCCATCTAGTTTTGTTAATTAAACTATCTCATGCATTTTATCATAAACATTAACAATAAATAACTATAACAACAACCATAACCAAGATCAACATCATAAAGCAATAATATCCATAAGCATTTAAACAATCAACCATTTTTCACCATGTGTCTAAAGTCTAATAATGTATTATATATACACATTAATATTTAACATATCATAAGCATAACCATAAATCCAAACTATATCATGCCTAAACTAAGAATTCATAACATAAGCATAATCCATGATCACATATAAGCATCACATCATAAGCATTAATCATCAACATCAATCCAACAACCATAAAACCATGCACATGAACATAAATAACACGTGATCATAAAAATGTGTACATATAGATAGGCATATCTCTCTCTCTCAAAAATATACATCTCATCACATCAGCTTGCAATCTAAAATCAAAATTATATACAAAGGTCATATACATATCCAACTCTATATATTCCCCAAGGGCACCACTACCTCATGGAGCTCTATTAGGTCTAGGTGTCTATCCACTTGTTATGCCTATCGATCTACCACATATCCCCATATATCTAGGTATAGACATTACGCAATACCTTAGTGTCGCTAAACTATCTCCCCCTACTAAGCTAGCCCTATACTCACCCCATTAGAGCTCATTCAGACATTGTGCCAAAATAATAACCTCATAGTACCATAGATCCTCCATTATAGTTAGGTACCATGCTATAGGGGTAAATTTTCATGGTGTTACCTATCCTACTACTCCTCCTCCTCCTCTGTACCATAGAGAGTCCCTCTCCTAAGTCACCAAGTTTAGAGAGGTCCTAGCCTAATCCCTCTCTACTATGATAGTAGCAAACTGACCCTATAAGGTCACAACCTAGCCCTATAATGTGACAATCCATCCCTAAAGTGTGGCCACTTATCCCTATAAAACCTGTACATGTCCTTGTGTTACAGCCAAAGCTACCCCTACCTATCTATCATAGCTAACTAGATCCATAGCCATTGGCATTGTACCTCTAT
>JARHVA010008393.1:172500-395000 GCA_037957365.1 Torreya grandis
TAGATTTTCATTTGTACTTCTTCACTTAACTCAAATATATTATGAAATGGTAAGGAATGACCTTTTATATATAGTATCATCTCACCCTAAAGACTTTTAGACAAGTCATTTGTGCTAGGTTGACCAGGTTGACCTAGCACATTATTAGGCAAGTTCCTAAAGTTTGTGCTAGGTTGGGCAGGAGGTAAATAAAAAAAAGATCAAAAATGACCCAAAACATGTTAGGTTGACTAGGTCAACATAGCTTATTAAATAATAAGCCTAAAAATCCATATGGACAATGTAGCTTGTTGAATAGGAAAAAGGCAGATAAAGCAAGGAAAAAGGGAGATAAAAATATGTGGCTTGATAAAATATTTATCCAGCATTAATTAACCCAAAGGGCATTATTTTATATGAAAATGTTCCAAATTTTGTCATTAATGTTGTTTCAATATTATCTTATCTATCAACCAATATCTGATTGTATCCTAAGAATGCATCCAAAAAGGACATCATCTTAGAATCATTAACCATTTGGATGGCCTCATAAAGATGTGGTAGAGGATAGATTTTTTAAAGCCTTTTTTAGGTTCTTAAATTCAATGTAAAGTCTGATTTCTGCATTTTTATTATAGATAAAGACTATTTTGGCCACCCACATGGAATGGTGGACTAGAAAAACAATCTTATCTAAGAGCAATTTTTGAACTTCTTTATTAATAAGAGACTCAAGATAGGGTTGATTGGATGTATTTTTTATGAAAGGTTTTTGGTCTTCCTTGAGTCTAATAATATGTTTTATAGAATGTGGGACAAAAAAATCTAGGTCCTCATATGTCAAAGAAATTATGTTTTTATATTGTGTAATAAGTTTTCTAAGTTCTCTCTTCTATTCTTTATAGTCAATGCCAATATTTACATTTTGGGGTTCCTCAATAAATTTTAATGTCATAGGGACATATTAATGGCCTGTGGACTCTTTTTTTTTATGTCACTCAATAGGAATGTCAAGGTCAAATATTCTCTTAATTGAAACCATTCCCTTAAGAATTCAATTTCATGAATCCATCGTCATTCAAATCATCCTTTATGTGAAATTATCTCTCCTTTTCATCTATGATCTACACATCAAAAACACCAGAGTTATTCATGATTTGATAATGTTTTGATTTTAATTGAATACTTATGAAGCTTCCATGATGAATAGGATAGAGGAACAATGAACTAATTCAATTGATTTTTTTCATTCTAGATTCCTTTAAGGGAAATAAATTTACATCTGATGCTACAAGGGAATCTATGGTCTAATTTTTATCTCCAAGGATTAGTGTGATATTAAAAGCTTTGAATGACTCAATTAGATCCCATGATCTATATTTATTTTTCTCAAATATGGTAGTTTTGACAAAAAATTTATTTTGACTTGGTTAATTACAAATTCAGAGACTCTAAACATTTACAATTCTATAACCTTGTGATTCAAAGTGAACTACAATCCTATAATCAAATCTTCAAACTCAAAAATATTATTGGTATAAGGGAATTATAAATGATATGCAATAATATATTGTTTGGCATGTGGATCAATAAATTAAATATCAATTCCTAATCCTTGTTTGGAGTGATCTCCATTGAAATATAAGGACCACATGCCTTGTTTTCTATTCTTTTTAAATCATTTGTTTTTACTAATTTTCTAAGTTGTGAGTGCGTAAACAACTATTTTAGAAGAAGCTAAGTTCACTCTTTCAATCTTGGAATTGTATTTCATGATCATATGTCTTATTTTTGTCTCTCTATCAATGCAAATTTTATTTTCCACACCTCTCCAAGGTTGCCACATATAATTAAAATGTATTACCATAAAACCATTGAGCGCTTTGAACTAGTCATGATTGAGAAGCATGTTTTATTCTTAGAGAATGCCTAAAAGCTAATTTTTTTAAAATGTTAGACTCTTTGTTTAGAGGTTAAATCTGTGTGGATATTTAAAAATTATCCTACCACTCAAACTTTTGATTTTTCTAATTGAACAACTATTCAATCAAATTTTATGGGCTTGAGTCCTAACTTTTAACAAATTCTCTTAGGGATGAGGTTAACAGAGGAAGCTGAATCTACCAAGAAATTGTGAAGCTTTTTCCAAATAAATATTATTTTAAAGATGAAAGGATGAACACTGGTCTTAATTTAGTGAATTATAACATTCCCATATGTTATTTTTTACTTATTCAAAGTTAGTTTCTCTATTAATGATTGTAGGTGTAGATTTCATTATTTTATGATTTGTTCAAGCTTATGTAATGTAATTTTTTACTTAATTATCTTCATGTCCTTAGCTATATTGTAACCTCATTTTTTGGGTGTTCAGTAGGAATTTATTGAATGATGTTAATATTTTTTGTGGGGTAGGATCATTATTTCCTTTTTGATCAAGGTGAATCAAAATGTTATTAGGTGATGTGGAAGTAGTAAGAGGATGTTATTAATGCATGCTACTTATTAGTCCATAATTATTTATATGGTATTGTTGAAAAACATAAAATTCATCAATGTTTTACTTGATTTCATTATTCTCTTGACTATGGAAATTGAAATTTTCAAACATCATGAATGTGCTAGGGGAATGAGATGTTCTAGGAGCTCCAGATGTACTAATTTTTTATTGGTGATTTAGAACCATATCATACCCTCCCATATCCTTTTGTAATATTTTAAAGGAATTGCATAATTGAATGCAACCTAGTTCTCCTTATTGGGTCATGTTATTTAACCTACACCAGTTAGGAAACATTAATTCACAAATGTTAATTTAAATAAATTTATTTTATGACAGATCGAGGTTATTATTTGGAAGACTAAATGTTCAATTTTATCTCTAATATGTGAAATTTCAAGTTTTATTTCCACCCCCCCCCCCAATTTTTTCAACTTGATTTTGAAGGATAAGAAAGTTATTTCAAAGTTTTCTCACCATGTGTTGGATGGCATCTAGTTTGTTTTTTTATTGAAATTTGTGGTATATTTGAGCATTATTGACAACTAGAATTAGATATTTATTTTGGTTTTGTTATATAATTTATACATCATGATCATTCAAAAATCTAATTTATTGGTTGGGTTATGCATGTATCAAAAATAACACATTAGTGATTGAGACTAGATTGATCTAGGGAACACTTTTTTTAGAATTTGAAATGGGGATCAACATTGGTATGTTTTGATTGAAATTTAGGATGATATGTCCCTAAGGATTGAGATGTTTATCAATGTTTAAAACCTCTACATAATCTTATGGTAATTATTTAATTTTTTCATCACATTTAAGGAACATGATAGTCATTGGATCTATTGAATTTTTGTACATATTTAGGGATAATGGAGTATCAGGTCAGTATAACATGGTAATTTAAGTGTAAAACTTTAGAAATATTTAAGAAAAATACGTGATAGATTCATTGGACTCTCTTCTCATACTAGAAAGAACTATTGATACAAGACACCACGATATGTTACTCACCCAAACTAAGCCAAGAAAGTATTTTCAAATGTATTCCATTTATTGATATAATTATAGAGAAGATTAAGGAAAAAATAATATTAATCATCTTGGAATGAAAATTGGAACAATGTACAATAAAAATCTTCTTTTTCTACATTCAAAATTTTGAGGGAAGACTTAAAAGATGTTAAATGTTATTCTATTATTTTCCCTACATCAAGGGAGTAATGTGGGATATATCATTTAGGTTCCTTACTAATTCATGAATGTACCCTTGAACATTAAATCTTATTCATGTTGGAAAAGTAGACATGAATGTGAATGGTATAAAATTTGGATCAACTAGTGAATTTGATTGGGTCCTTGAGATTCTTGGTCTTCCCTTGTTATACATGGTTTTTATATGTACCTTATAGGTTGAATTAAAATAAAAATAGACTCAAATGTGGATCTAATTAATCATGGAGAGAATTCCATATTTGTTTAACTCAAATGGGTGCATGCTCTTGAATTGATCCTCAAAGTTTTAATCCCTCCTTCTAGTGCCAACTAACCTATTGATGCAATTTTTTGACTTACCCAATAGGTGGATGGGTTGTCACCCTATCATTTTAGAATAACCAAAGGTAACCAAGGGCATAATTTGTAGGTTATAACTCTCCTATGTAATTACTATGGAATATAATGGTCAAAGTAATGTGAATAAACCTATTCAAATTGGTTTTCAATAAAAACTATAATATAATATTATTACTCACACTAATTTTATTGTGAAAAGTGAGATTTTAATTTTAAAAAACATAAATTAGGAAATAAATATAGGGCATAAAAGATATTATTCATTAATTTAAAATAAAATATACTTATTCTATAGAAAACACTTCACGATATCTATTACATGTAAGTGAACATTCATCAATTATAGTATTCACAAACAAATTTTAAAAACAATAGAGATTATAAGGAGTTTTATTTATGAACAAATATAAATAGCATAACATTAATAAGGTGAGATGTTAATGTGAATTGATTAACAAAATTTTCATCCACAATAATTAATTTAAACAAAGCTAACTACCAAGACAACCAAATTAGTTAATCACACAATATAATTTATCCACATCATATTTTTGAATCTCATGCAATGAATACCAAAAGATCAAAACATCTATAACATTAATATATAAATTGAGAAAGTACACACTTGACACACTCATAGAACATCCCAAGAGATTTCCAAATCATGTTGAGTCTCAATAATTCTTCATCCTTAAAAAAATTTACAATGAGTGTACTCATAAAAACTATGGGCACCACCTCATTTTGAAAAAAGAATTTTTCATGGAAATAAAAGGTCCTATTTATAAAATTAGACTAAAACTAAAGTAGATAGGTAAAAAATAACTCTTGATCTCAAGGTTATTTCAAACTTGTTCCTTGAGGAATAAACTATAACTTGATTGTGTGTTTTCCCCTTATCACTTGGGAAATCAATTGATAGTATTCATCTATTCTAGTCACATTAATAATTGGTTTTATGAATAAAAGTTCTCCATGAGTCAATAATTTTTTATATCTATCAAAAGGGTTCTCATGATATACCCTAACCACTCTAACATTTTTTATCATTTCAATAGCCTATGTTATTAGATCAATAACCTGATTATTTCCCTCTGTTCATGTTGGCCACTTTGATTTTCAATTATATATTCAAATTCTTCATAATCTAATTTTATTTTGTAATAGGTAAAAGCACATTATTTTGATGATACAAATAAGGCACATTCACTTTTGTGAATTACACCACAATATTTATTTGAAGTAGTCTAAAATTAAGACTAGATTTCTCTTATTATTTGACCATTATTCAAGTGAGGATCTCATGTGAACTTTAAAATCTAGATGCACATTAATATCATACATTGTAATTATATTAATCCAAGACAAGTGGCCTTTCTTGATCATGTGGAAAATGTTTCTTGACTTGTTCTCCATATGAGTGATCTCTCCTAAGTAGTTTTCGAAAAAAAATCAAATATGATTTAGACTCTTTAATTTTATATGATAATAAATGTGATTTATAATAAAATTGGGAATATAACAATGTGGAATATTATTGTATCTACATTGAAATATGTTATGATTAATGAGTTATGGGAACCTGTGAGATTACAACACTGATAATTTGAAAAATTATATAACATAGATGGTATGAGGTCAAGCTCTAATAGATTTTTCTCCATGATTCATCTTATCATATTGTTATTAAACTATCTGGAAGGAAATAATATTTTTTATAAGAGTCACACATTTATTGCATTCCACCCACATAATCACCACTATTTAGGTGATGTAGCCATATTTTAAATGTCCTCTTCCTTGGTTTATATAGAATATTTTGTAGATGTTTCTGATGGAAGTGTAAAGAACAATGGCACTAAAGCAAGCATGGAATTTTTTTATGAAATTATTACATGAGGTATTGGTCTTACCCCTGAAAGACTTATTGATGTTGTTTTATACTATCCTGAATTTGAAAAAGCATGTAATTATTTTGAATAGTTTAATCTTTTGGCTTATTTTCTTGGCCATGTCTCCACTAAAATCACTTTGAAATATTGGGTTTTTAATACTTAAATGGCCCCTCATGGTGTTAAAATTAAACTTAAGGGTGTTCAAAATATGACCAAGGGTATTTATTGTTTGATTTTAATAACATCAATTGTTATCATTTCATTTTTTCTCATGGGCCTTGGTTCATTTGCAACACATTAGTTGTGTTTTCCTATTGGAATCAATAATTATCATCTTCAATCCTAAAATTCTCAAAATTCCCATCTGGGTTGAGTTCCCTTGCCTCCCATTTCCCTTGTGAAACTTTTTGTGGTAGTTTATTATACCCTTGGGGCATTTTATAGGGTTTTGACAAGAGAAATTATAAGTGGCCTAACCTTAGAAACACATTTTCATTGAAGTATATCCTTCCAAATATATCAATGAAACCATTGATATTAAAATTGGTGATAAGAGGCTTACATAATGTTTTCTATAAATTAACATGTTCAACACTCACTTCTATTGTCAAGCCAAAAACCACAAAATATGTGAATTCTAATTAATTTCCAAATCCAAGCCTACCCCACCTCCCAAAATATATTTTGAGGTGAATAAAGTATCTCAAACATCTACAAATGGATGCACTAATGTGTCCAATAAGAAAAACAATTATAAATTGTGCTCAGTAGGCAAGGCTTAACCACTATGTAGAAAACCATAGGATATTTTTAGATATGTATTAAATAAATATTATCCACCACTCAGATGGTGGTGTTACTTATGATATGTACCCCATAAACTATGTCCATGGTTTCACCCACTTAGATCCAACCAATGACTATTGAATTGTCATAGTCCCATCTTGAGGCAACAAATTCATGTGTTACTGATAAATTAGTGATGTTTGATAGCAAAACATTTTACCATTGATAGTGAAATCCTTCACCACCTCTAAAACATGTTGAATATATGCAAGACAAGTGACATGATCTTTAGTTAGGTTATTTCATGAAGATTAACCACTAATCCTACCTAGTTAGTATATTTTTTATTTTAACCAAGATTAATGAGGAAACCACTATGAAAACAAAATTTATTCAATCATTTTGTACTCTTGGAATGTACTAGGCCTTACTGACATGACCTAAAATTATATTATTAGGGTTATGTGTTAGTTATTTTTCAAATATTAAATTTTATGTCTGCAAGAAGCTAAATTAAATGGGTTCTCCATCACCTTCACCATTAGATAAATATGTATAGGTGTTGAATTTTATATGTTAGATAATGATAATGGATAGGGGAGTTTTCACTTTATTATCTACCTCTTTTTTGTATCATGTTTTCAATTTAGATTCAGATCATACTCATTGGGTAATTTGGACCTTATTTAATTTTAATGAGCATTCCCTTATAATATTCAACATTTATGCATCCAACAACACTATTGAAAGGATAATATTTTGGCATTGGTTTGCCAATTATATTTTTATGCAGTGACTCTAACATGATTGAGTCTCTAGAAGATAAGGAAGGGTTACTCCCAATGTGGTGGTACATTGATGAATGAGAAACATGGTTTTACATGATAATTAAAATTATGCTCTTTGACCCCAATCATCACCACTACAACCCCACTACCTCATTATGATTCACATGATCCAATCTCCAAAAAATGTGGGACTAGGTTTTTAAGATTCTTGATATATTTTTGATAGTAGAATAAAATTTATTTTACTTTACCCATAATTTTATCAACCCTATGGATATAATTATAGATGATTTTCTTTCAAATGATCTCCCCATCAAGTTTAAGTTCAAATGGTTTTGCCCCTCTAAGGATTCATAAGATTGAGTTTTATCTCAATATTATTCATTTATAGCACACTTAGACCAAGAAATACATAGTTATAATATAGATTTTATCCCCTAGAGATCCTAGATATATATAATCATGGGAAAATGACATTAATAATACATATAACTCTATTTGCATCTATGTAAAACAAGTAACTATTTTTATTCACAATTCCCTTGAGGATTCACACCATGAATTAGTTAGATTTTCACAAGAGTTGGATATTTCTCCATTAAATGAGGATTTAAAAAGTTAGGTTGTTATTTGGTGGCAAAAAATAAAATTTAAAGATCACTATCAAGCTAGGGGAGCTTATATTCGATCATGAATACATTGGTTAAAAAATGAAGATAGAGATTCTAAATATTTTTTCACTCTCCTTCGATCTAGTAAAGTGGTTGATCATGTCAATATTATAAAATAAGTTGGATTTCATGTTACAAACCTTCATAATATGTAAAATCTTTTATTTATCCCTACCATAATGTGTTTTCTTCCCAACCCTCATCCTCAAAAACATAGTATGGCCTTCATAGATGCCTCAAATTAGTGCCTTGGAAAATCACTAAAGCAAAAAAGAGTGGCATGTAATAGACTTATGTCTATTGAGTATCTCTAAGAGGATATTATGAAAATGGTTATTAACAAATATCATAGTATTGATAGGTTTTCCTATTATTTCTATGGGGAATTATGGGATATGGTCGGTCCATATTTGCACAAATTTTATTTGGAAGTTATTCAAACCAATTCTCTTGGGGAACTTATCAATCAAGGTAATAACAAGTTCATCCCAAAATATATGGATTTAGAGCTTATTACTAACTAGAATCTGATTAACCTTCTCAACATCTCATACAAAATAATTGAAAAAGCTCTTACTCCTTAGGTTATATATTTTCTACCCCTCATAATTCATCCCAAGAAAAATGGTTTCATTCAAAATAAATATATCCTTGACAACATAAATGGTTTTTTGGAGGGAATGGAATGGGACTATAATTCTAATTATAAATCCTTATTTATCAAGATTGACTTTGACAACTCTTACAATAGAATTGAACAAAATTTCATCTTGGCTATGCTTCATGATCTTGCCTTTGGTTCAATTTTTTAAAAATTTGTTAAAATGTTGGACTAAGATATGGGCACTTATATCACCATTAATGGTGTGAAATATGAATATTTTGGCCTTTTTATATCTATCTAGGATGACTTTTTTCCCCTTCTCTTTATGTTTTTTTATTAAATGACTCAATTATCTTTTGTCCAACTACTCTTCTAGAGTTTTGGTGTAAAGTCATTTCTCTTCCCCATTATCATAAGCAAATTTTCAATGGGAATTCTATTGAAGACTCTTTTTTTACCTTAGTTGAAGTGGATACTTTTATTTGCATTTCCATGGAATGTTTTGATATTTTTTATTTAGCTTCTAGATCCTCCATTCAATGGAATAAAACCTAATGTTGTAGACCATCTGTCTCTCCCATACCTAGATATCTCCATCAATATTGGTGGCCATGGACTCATCTGAGTGATAAATTTAATTTTTTGGGTAGTTTATTTACTAATCAACCCACTCCCTTTAATCACTAGGCTATGTGATTCAAAGGGTTAAGAAAAATGTTGGCCTATGGATATCTAAACCTCTCTCTTTAGCAATAAAGTTTCAAAATGGCTCTAAGGTATTAGTTGCTACTCATGTTTATTTTTCCTCTTATTGGGTCCCTTATAAATCTACCTATTCCAAGCTTAAAATAACTATAATGGATTTACTATGTCCCAACTCTAAAGGTAACAAAGGATTTCACTAATTTTCTTGGTATATTTATTGTAAACCAAAATCCCTCATAGGTTGTAGTCTCATAAATATAAAAATCCAAGGTTATGTCTTGTGTGCTAAATAGATTATCCACACCTTGGAAAGGGATGAAGAATGAAAATTTTTGCTCATAAACTATAACACACAAGTTATCCCTATGGGAAATATATCTTAGAAATGTTGAAGTCTTTAATCTCTCTTCATCACATAGGTCATTTTTACCATTTTTAGAAATCTTTTTTGCTAAGAGTTTTTGGAAAGCTTGGGATCTTCTTATAATTCACATATGATGGGATGGAGATGGCTTTGGGAATAGGATCTCTCTTCATTCTTACTCTTTGTGGTGGTCTCCCATCATTACCTTTAATGAGGTGCCCTTTGCTTTGGTATCATGGATAAAGAGCCTTGGGCTTTTCAAAAAAACTATTAGGTTCATTTCTTATCTCTTTTGTAATCAAACCATGAATTATATACCTTAACAAAATTTAAATGTTCAGTATAATTTTTAGGCAAGTGATTAAGATTTTATCTTGGAATTTCAAAATTTTATGCTTGAGGTATATCTTAATAATATTATATTACATTCTATATCTAGATAGTGGATTGATTATAAGTGGCCTATTGATATGCCCTTCATGTAGTACAAACCTTATTTATGTTATCAAATTTTCTCTCCTCAGAATATTTAAGTTGATGCTCTCAATGCCATGTGGAGGGTTAATTCTATGTAGAAGTTTTAAAAGATAATGTTTGGGCATGAGTGGGGTGCCATTATTGATCCAAATAAATCCACTTATTTTGGTGTATTATACATCATGGGATTCTAATCGGCACATGATTGCTTCATATGGGAACAACCCACCCTGTCTATTTAGTCTAAAACCACCAAGAATCTATCAAGAATATATTTTTGTTTTGAAAGCATGCCTAATCAACTAGGATTTGGATTCACAGCCTATTCAAAACCTTCCATATAGAATTTTTTCCATGAATATGGTACTTTTAGGGACCTTGACCATGATTATTACTAAATACAATTAAATTTGTATATACTTAGAGCCAAGATTCTCTTTCAATTATGTAAAAATATGAATGAAGCTATTTTATCTCATACTAATCTTCATGATTATTTCCATACTGATAAGAAGGTCAATGTTATATATAATTATATTCTCCAAATACAAGTTCAAGTAAAAATAACCCCTAGAGGGGAAAACCTCTAGACTTTACTATATCACTATGGGAGTGCTCCATGTGTTGTTAGTCAAGCTCATTTAGACTCTCCTCACCACTGGTCACCACCATGAGACTATGGTTTTAAATAGTTTAAGGGAACCCATTCATAGATATGATGCCACAATGGGTCTCCTAAATGATGTTTAACAACACCACTTATAAATCCTCATGCAAGTGGTGGTTGTAGGTGATCAACACCTCTACAATGAAAATTTCCTTTGGTTGACACTAGCCATTTATTCCTTCAAGTAAGATGTTAGTGATGATAAAGATAAATAAAATGATATATATGGTTAGGATATGGTACCTAATATAACATACCCTTATTTTGGAAGTGGTTGGGAGGGTTGGGAATAAAAATTGGATGATCCTCTACCTCCTCCACCACTGTTTGTTGATGATCCCATTGCTTAATGTTGTTTTTTGTAATGTTGTTGCTTTTATATGACCCTAGATAACTATCTAGGTATGTGCACAAAATTTGGGGAGTAAAAAGAGGCCTACTGATGGACATGATTTTCCTAATATTTCATAAATCTACACTTTTTTAGATAATTTGAGATGGCTACACTCAAAATTTAAAGATGGTATATGAACATGAAATATAGAATTTCAAGTCTAGTTTTCAAAAAACTATTTGTTTTAAAAAAATGGTTAAATATAACTAGGTAAAATTGTTATTAAAATTTGGCTACCATAGGTGATTCTAATTAAAAAATTTCTATTTAGCTCATGTTTAACTTTATTGATAGCCTTGAAGGTGTTTGTCTAGTTCATATCTTGCCTTATCATGGTAAGTTGTCTTGTTCTCATAGTAGTGTTAGAGGTCTCCTAAGGTGGCATACAAAAAACATGAATTCATGGTCATTAAGTGACTGTCTATTGGTTATAACTTGGTCATTATACATTTTTAACAAATGTTAAGGTAACTTAGCATACATAAGATATTTTGCAAATGTTAAGGATCATATGTTTTTTTACTTAATCAAGTCAATTTATCATGCTAACACTTATAAATAATGTATAAAATGCTTAATTAAATATAGTATACCTTAATAAAAATAGGAATCATGTGAATCATGTCATCAAGGTGATATACGTCTTCATGTTAAATTTCAAAGAGATAGCTTTTCAAATCACCCTCATGACTAGTTCAATGTGATACAAGGTGGTGGGCTATTTTAAGGGACAAATGAGTATATTATATATTGATTAACATGTAAAATGAGATTTTTAAGGTTATTTTAATGTATTATGGTATTTATTATTTCAAAAATGTAGTTACATATCAAAAAAGTGGTCAGATATTGCAGGTTATATGTCTAAAGGAGCATAATCACTCTTTAGAGGGTAACTTAGTCACTTGTACAATTTGGGAGGCTCATATTTAGGTTTAAATGATTAAAAATGTGTATATTCATCTAAATAAATTAAAAATTAATGAAAATTAGTGAGTTGTATGTCTATTCATGAAAAAAATACACTTTCATTCCTATCAATTTCTTTGTAAGCTCATAGATACCATTTTCAGATGTTGGGTATGGAAAGGAGAGAGAGATTTTGGTAAAAATATCTTATCCAAATATGATTGACCATATGAACTTATAAATAATGTTAATATTCATTATTTTCATGCCCTAGGATTTATGAATGATTGCTAATAAGGTAGGGTGGTCTTAAACCCTACAAAACCCCTACTATCTCAAGTTTCTCTTTATGATTGCATTTTGAAGCTCATTAAAAGCATGAAAGGTAATGGGAGAGGACATATGGGGTATTTAAAATATTTATATATGATATTTTATCCTCACATGGAATTTTTGTGCAATAAAGACGCAAGAAATCTCCATTTTGAAGCAGGTTACAGACTGGTGATAATGCGATTTTGATGGGTTCAGGGTTCCAAATAGATGAAGGAATGTTGTCAATGATATCACATCATATTTATATCTATTAAATTATTTTAAGGGTTACTAAATATATCCTAAATTATTTCATGGACCTAAAACTTCACAACATGATTTTCACCTATAGTTTCCATAAGTATTCAAAATAGATTAATGTTACAAGTAGAATCTTAGTAATACGAAGGCCTCCAATGCATGAAAGGAGTGATAAGTATGTTTTTTTTTTCTGGTTTGCTTCATGAAAATAATTCATACCTAATATAATCATTTTTATATCCAATTAATGTAAAGGGTTTATGTTCTCATGTACACCAAGGGATTGTGTGTAACCTGTAGGTGTAGGAGGTTAACATGGTCATGAGTTTGAGCCTTAAGAGACCAATGAGGGAATTGGTTTCATAAAATTGTATATTATATACTATACCTTAAATATTTCCCAATAGTTTTGTGACCTCCATACCAACTCCTCCAAGGTAAACCTACAGTAATTTCAAGTTTGAAACTATGTAAAAATCTGCCTATACAAGAGTGAACTAAAGAGGCAAATCTTGCATTACATGAGAGGTATGAAAGTCATGAGAAAATGAGGACTTTTTTGAGATGATGGAGAGATAATATAAAGTCTCAAATGACCAAATAATACATCATAAAATTCTTAAATTTATATAAAATTTAGACCTATAGCTATACAGACCTATAGGTCTACATTTTCAAGCAAATGCAACAAACCTTGCATAAAAAGTGAGGATTGAAGATTCAAATGAGTATGAGAACTATGATAAAGTGATATTAAGTTATATGAAAAGTATAATAAATTATTATAATTAATTAAAATACCCTTTATTGGACACTATAAACATCAAAACCAATGAAGATGCACATGCCTACTAAGAGTCCTCTTTTGTAAGCCTATTGATAAGAATTCAAGAGAATATAAAATGTTTGATTGAGTTTTAGATTTTATATGGATATATGGATATGTATTATCTATTAATGAGCCTAATATGGAGTTTAAATCATCATATAATGATTTAAAAATAATAAAAACACCTATAGCCATGCTTGACAGTCCTTTTTACACATAAAATTATGGAAAGTAGCATGGTGGAGGCTCATGAAGTTTGACCAAGGGAAAATAATAAATTCAAGAATTGAGGAATGTTGGTTCAGACTCCACATAAAAATTATTTTGTCTTGAAACATTCCATAACTCAAAATATTATTTTTTATTATCCCTTGGCCTCTTTAAGCTTGCACTTTTGTCAACTAGGGCTAGATAGTTGGAAAGTTAAATAACTTGAGTTCCACACACTTTAATGGCTTAAAACATTTCCAAAATAACTAATTTTGTGTCCCATAAAGTATTTTTTAGGTTTTGGAGTGAAAATATATGGCTTGGTATGGTCTCCAATAATGTGGGCTTGCATTAGGCCTAATAGGGAAAAATGGAGGTTAAGAAAGTATGTCTACCTTGAGATTTATATCATAAAATTTGGGGTGAATCTATAAAGGTATAATGGGTACCCAAATATTCCTTAATTTTTCCTATAACTGTATTATATCTATCAAACCAAGGATATTTTCAATAAAATAGGGTTACAAGGAATAAACCTAGCTATAGAGAAAACATGAAAATGATGAGAGAAATTGCAGAACAAATGTGGAAATATGAGTGGATTGGGACATTCAATAAATTTCCAAGGCAATACAAATAGTTATAACCCAAGATAATGACTTTTCATATCCTAATCATTTCTAATAGGAGTTTTAAAAGAGAGTGGATGAGTTAGGAAGGGAAATGATGGTATCCCATGCCACCTTGATGAAGAAGAAGATCATTTCAATGATACACATGTTGATATAAGACTTCATAACTACATAATTGCAAACTTTATTGATTGTAACTTGTCCTAGTGATATCACACTTATAATATACTTCTCATATGCCTCTCTTTTCACTCTTTCTCATTCTCTTCTATATGTATGGCATGTTTTCTCATTGAAAAGGATCTTTCCACTATGAATATGACATATCCCTACTCTTTTTTATGCCTATTTATTATTATGATGACTAGTTTTACCTCCTCTTATAGTTGTATGTAGTGTATGCTTTGGATGATTGATATGATCAAGTATATATTGAGTTCATCTTGGTTATTGTTTCATTATTTTACCTTCATGAGTTTGACTCATTATTATATGTTTTGAAGAGTGTCATCAAGGGTCTCATGGAGTTGGAAGTGGTAAATACCTTCCCTTCTAGTCTCATTGACCTTACCTCCTTGAGAATAATTGATGGGATAGGGTCTCTCTAAGAGAAGTGTATGTTTCTTACAAATTGATAGGTCTTAGTACACATGAAAATTGGTGGTAGAGGTTAAAATTTTTGGTGCATCACCTCCCTTTCTACATATAGTTTTCACTCTCTTTTATCTTACAAGTAGTAGTTTAGTTTGAAGTCCTTAAGTGATACATCAGGGAGATATCCCTATCTATAAGTCCAATACATTTTTTAGGTCACCCACAACCTAATATTTTTCCCATGATATCACTTATGTGAGGAATTTTTAACAACCTCCTCAAGGGTACAACTTTTGATGATAACAATTATGGCATGCCTAGTGAGATAAAAGACATAATGCATTTAAGATTTATTAGTGTTTTTCTTCAATGCACCATCTTTTAGAGTCATGAACACAAGAACCAATTGTGAATCTGAGCACATTCGAATAGCTTTAGTAGCCAAAGTATCCTTTCAAGTAAGTAATATTTCTTTTTTGTCTTTTTCATGAGGCTTCATAGCTAAATTTGGAGTGGATTTTTATTTTACTCAAGTTGGTGAGCCATGCCAAGATTTTGTTGATCTTTGCTAGTAGCATGTTTATCCTTACCAAAAACTTAATGATTTATATCAACTGTATTTTGATCCTTATCATCCCTAAAATGACCCTACTTATCCTCCATATGACCCTAGATATCAATGTGATCAACCTTGCTATCAATAGTATTATCATCCCTCTCTTACTCATAAACCTTACTAATATTGTCAGCCTTCATATCAGTCCTATCAATCTTTCCATTAGAAGGAGTTAAGGTGTAAGGATAATTTTATAGCTAAGAGAATTCAAGCTAAGAAATAACAAGATTCTCAACTTCTCATAAAGGTGTTAAATAATGGGATATTAATGAGGAAGGTAGATGTAAGTGTAGAACTTAGTCAAGTTTTCCCTATTCATCTCATTCAAAATCTAAGGGACTCATTATAGTTTACAAAGAGTGAATGGGAAGCCTTTGAGGAGGGAAACCAACATTTCCTAAACAATGAAAGGATAAAAATAATATATTTAAATCAAAACATGGAGAATGGGTTATTAATATGGGAGAAGTAATAATTTCAATCTCTTGAACCTTAATTTCCCTCTCCAATCCCAAGTTAGTATTCATGTGTTTTTAAATTTATCCAACTTGAAATATCCGATCAAAAAGGTTTGATTATATGAAATCCTCACTCATTATTCCTCAAGCTCAACCTACTCTCCCTCAAGAACCTTATCCCATACCCATCCAAAATAAAAATTTTGAGGACAATCCAAGGTAGTCTACAGGCTTCCTAAATTCTTCACCCATACCTCCTCAAGAACCTAAATATTTTCCATAATGGAAGTATATACAAGAAGGAATAAAAAACAATAAATATGTCCTTTTTGAGAATATTTAAATCCCAATCTTTAAGAGTGCTTATCCAATTCCCTATCCAATTTATGAACCTATTCAATCCCCACCCATCCCTCCTCAATAACCTAAAACCTTCACATCATGGAAGTAAATTCAATAAGGAATCCAAAACAAGAAAGAAGTTCTTTTTGAGAAAGTTGAAGAACCTAAAACTTTCCCATCATGGAGGTAAATTCAAGAGAACATTCAAATAAACAAGGAAGTCCTTGTTAATAAGGTTGAAGACCAAATCATATGAAGGTTTGAGGACTTGATTGGTGAATGGAAGGATAATATTGAGAGGCTCTTTGATCTCAAAATTCCAAATCTTGTTTGTGATTATAATTAACCTATCCTTAAATAAGAACATGTTATATGGGAGGAAAATGAGCAAAGCCAAGTTGAATCTATAAGGGAGCCTCTAGAAGGTTATAAAGAAGACACTTTAAGTGAACATGAGAAATAACTTATCATTTTCACTCACCTTACTAAATAAAATAGTAAATAAATCTTTGGAGAGGTGATATTCATCATGTGGAAACATAATTTGAAAGAGAGAACACACTTGAAGGTGAAAAAAACTCAATTAATATAGTTTTAGTAGTTGTCTGGGCAACTATTTAGCTCAATGAGATCATGGATGACCAAGAAAAATAGTTCTTAAAGCCTCTTGATGAATTGGAGTATCTAGATGAAATAGAGATACATTTGGATACTTTTAAAGATGCATCAAGTAGCCTAAAATGTTTAAAATCTTGTTTTAAACTCTCTCCTTTGATTGAAAATGTTAGTCTTCTTTATTATTACAAAGAATAATTGGTTAAGTTAATAATATTAGAATCTCAAGGAAGTATTTTTCTTGTGAGTCTCGATGAATATGTTATAGTTAGTCTTGAATAAGAAGATCTCCTAAGTGAACAAGATGAAGTATTGAGTGGGTTGTATATGGTCTCTAATGAACAAGAAGTACAGCTTGAAAGAGAAGAATTGTAGTTACATCATGACTACATAAAAGAGTTTTAATCTCTTTATAGTCATGTGGATCCTAAGGAGAATGTTAAATATGTGTTTCAGGTTGTATCCCTTTAAGAGGCTAGTCAAGAACATGATGAGGACATGTGGTAGTAGTATTTAAAACTTTATAGTGAATTTGAGGGTCTTTAAGGGCCTATATCCCTTGTTGGGAATGTTGAAGATGATTATGAAGCTGCTATCTTCCTTGAAGAACAATGTTAGAGACCTCAATATATCATTAAAGACCAAGCACACCACTTCATGAAGCCTCTATAAACTAAATTTAATGTTTCCCTATGAATCATGATGTGATTATGTTTGAGTTGAATTCAAAGATCAAGGAACAAATTAAGGTGGGTTTTGAGTCATATGATGAGTATGTCTTCATTAGAAACATGTTTGTTGATAATAACTCATTTGAGAGTATGATAAATATTTGGCAAGAAAGAGGTATAGTCTAACAAGAATCATGTACAAAGGGCATCTTTTTCTAAATCTTTTGTCATTTCATGGAGGAATAATTTTCAAAAAAAATCCTTTTGATCTAGGAGGAATATGTCTTAAGGTTAGTTTTTTTTAGTAGTGTTCTTATTTTATTATTTTCTCAATGTGATTTTTAGCACAAGTGTGTGTGTGTGTGTGTGTGTGTGTGTGTGTGTGTGTGTGTGTGTGTGTGTGTGTGTGTGTGTGTGTGTGTGTGTGTGTGTGTGTGTGTGTGTGTGTGTGTGTGTGTGTGTGTGTGTGTGTGTGTGTGTGTGTGTGTGTGTGTGTGTGTGTGTGTGTGTGTGTGTGTGTGTGTGTTGATTTAGTCTTTTTTTCTTGTTACATTATGTGTTTTTGAGATATGTCAGTTGTCTTTATTATCTTAATTCATTTACAATCATCTTTAAGGTCTAATTAGGACTGCATTTGAAGGATAAATGACTCCATAGCCTAATGGATGGATTAGGCAACTAGTCTAAGGTGCATAACAAGCATGCAATCCTAGGAGGTCTCCAAAGATGTTATTTAAATTTGGATACCATAGGTGAGCCTAATTAAAAACTTGTTATTTATCTCATTTTTAACTTTTTTGATAGTCTTGAAGGTGTTTGTCTAGCTCATATCTTGTCTTGTCATGGTAAGTTGTCTTGTTGTCCTAGCAGTGTTAGAGGTCTCCTAGCGTGTCATAGCCAAAACATGAGGTCATAGTCCTCAAGTGATTATATAGTGGTTATAAATTCATCTTTATGAATGTTTAATAAATGTTAAGGTAACTTATCATAAATTAAGTTATTTTTAAAATGTTAAGTATCCCATGTTTTTGGCTTATTCAAGTCAAATTCTCATGCTAATACTTATAAGCAATGTCTAAAATGATTAATTCAACATAGTAGACCTTTATAAAAATAAGAATCATATGAATGAGATCATCAAAGTTGATATGGGTCTTCAATTTGAATTGAAAAAAGATATCTTTTCAAGTCACCCTCATGATTAGATCAACGTGATACAAGGTGGTGTGCTAGTTTAAGGGCCAAAGGAGTATATTTTATATGAATGAACATGTTAAAAGAGATTTATAATGTTATTTACATGTAATATTTAAATTTTAATGTTATAAATGTAATTATAGATTATAAAATTGGTTAGATATTATAGGTTTAATGTCCAAAGGAGTATAATCACTATTTAGAGGCCAACTTAGTCACTTATATGGATTAGGAGGCTCAAATTCATGTGTAAATACTTTAAAATGTGTCTCTTTATCTCCATTAGGTCAAAATACATGCAATGGATTAAGTTTCAGGTCCATTCATGTAGAAATCACAATTTCATTCCTATCAAGTTCCTTACAAGCTCATAGATACCATTTTTAGATGAGTGGTACTTATAGGAGAGAGAGAGATTATAGTCAAAATATATTTAATATATATTATGAACCATATCAAATTCCAAATTATCATCATATTAATTATTTTTTTCCCCTATGATTTATAAATGATTGCTCATAAGGTAGGGTGGTCTTAAACCCTACAAAACCCCTACTAGTTTAGGTTTCTTTTTGTGATTGCATTTTGAAGCTCATTGAAATTATGAAGGTAATGTGAGAGGATTTATTGGGTATATAAAATAATTATATATAATTTATCATCTTCACTTGGTATATGTGATAAATAAGGAGGTAATAAATCTCTATTTTGAAGTAGGTTGCAGACTAGTGACAATGGGGTTTTGATGGGTTCAACATACCAAGCAGCTAAAGGCATGTTTTCAATGATATAACATCATATTTATATCCATTAAATTTTATTAAAGGTAATTAAAACTTAAAAACATGGACATAAAACTTCACAACATGATGGTCACCTATAGTTTTCCATAATTATTTAGCATAGATCAAAATTGTAGGTAGAATCCTAGTAATATGAGGGCCTCCAATGCATGAAAGGAGTGAGAATTAGATTTTTTTATATGTTTAAATTTATAAAATTAATTTATACCTTCTCAAATAACTATTATATCTAAAAAATGAAAATATTTTATGTTCTCATGTACACCAAGGGACTGTGCACAACCTGTAGGTGTAGGAGGTCAAGATGGTCATGAGTTTGAGCCTTAAGAAACCAATGAGGAAATTGGTTTCATAAAATTATAAATAATATAATATACCTTCAATAGTTTATAATATTTTTATGACCTTGTTACCAACTCCTCCAAGTTAAACCTATAGTGATCTCAAGTCTGAAATTGTGTACAAATATGCCTATACAAGAATGAACTACAGAGATAAATTTTGCATTCCATGAGAGGTATGAAAGTCATGAGATAATGAGTTATATTTTTATATTATGGAGAGATAATTTAAAGGATTAAATTTCCAAATAATACATCATAAAATTATTAAAGTGATATAAAATGCAGACTTGTATGTTTGCAGACCTATAGGTTTACATTTTCAAGCAAATGCAACAAACCCTGCATAAAAAGTGAGGATTGAAGATTAAAATTAGGATTATAACTATGATGAATTGATATGAATTTATATTTTGAGTATAATAAATTATTATCACTTATTAAAATACCCTTTCTTGGACCCTATAAACATCAAAACTAATGAATATGCACGTGCCTGTTAAGAGTCCTCTTTTGTAAGCTTATTGTCAAGAATTCAAGAGAACATGAAATGTTTAATTGAGTTTTGAATTTTATATGGATATATGGGTATTCATTATTCATGAATTATTTAAATTTAGATTTTAAATTATCAAATAAGTATTGAAAAAAATCAAAACACCTACAACCATGCTTGATAGTCCTTTCTACATAGAATTGTGGAAACTAACATGGTAGAGGCTCATGAAGGTTGACCAAGGGAAAACAATTATTATAATAATTGATTAATGTTATTTAATTCCCCACATATGAATTATTTTTTATTTAAACCTCCCATAACTCAAAATATTATGTTTTGTTAGCCCTTAGCCTCCTCAAGCCTGCACTTTTGTCAACTGGGGATTGAAAGTTGGAAACTTGCATAACTTGAGTTCCACCCACTTGAATGGATTAAAACATATCTAAAATACCAAATTTTGTGTCCCCTAAAGTATTTTTTAGTTTTTGGAGTGGTACTATATGGCCTTGTATGGTCTCTAGTAATGTGGGCTTGCATTGGGCCTTAGAGGTTGAGAAAGTAGGTATACCTTGAGAGTTAGTTCATAAAATTTGGGTTTAATATGTAATATGATAATTGGTACCCAAATATTCCATTATTTTTCTTGTAATTTTTATGTATCTCTCAAACCAAATAACCTTGCACTAAAATAAGGCTATAAGGAATAGGCCTATCTAGAGAGAAAACATGATAATGATAGAGAAATTGCATAAAAAATGTGTAAATATGATTGGATTTGAATATTAAAAATATTTAAAAGTAAATACAAGTATTTTAAACTAAATATAATGACTTGTCATCCCCTAATCACTTATAATGGGTAGTTTCAAAGAGAGTGGATGAATCATGAAGGGCAATGATGGTCTCCCATGCAACCTTGATGAAGAAGAAGATAATTACAAGCACACACATGTTGATAAAATACTTCATAACTACCTAATTTTATACTTTCTTGATTTTAGCTTGTCCTCATGAGATGAAACTTATCATATGCTTCTCTTATGCCTCTCTTCTCTCTCCTTCTCATTTTCTCTATATGTATGGCCTATTTTGGCATTGAAATGGATCCTTACATTATGAGTATGCCATATCCCTAATATTTTATATTCCTATTGATCAATAAGATTACTATTTTTACCTCCTCTTATGGTTTTATGTAGTGTATGGTTTGGATGATTGATATGATTGAGCATAGATTAAATTTATCTTAGTTATTGTCTTATTATTTTGCCTTCATGAAATTTAAATAATTTTTTTAGGTTGTGAAGAATGTCATCTGGGGTCTCATGGAGTTATAATTGGAAAATACCTTCCCTTCTAGTCTTACTTGACCTTACCTCTTTGAAAATTATTTATTTTATGGGGTCTCTCTAAGAGAAGTGTATGTTTCTTACAACCTTTTAGGGCTTAATGCACATGTAAATCAATGGTAGAGATCACAAAGTTTGATGCATCACCTCCATTTTAGTTTATATTTTTATCTCTTTTATCTTAAAAGGATTAATTTAGTTTGTATTCCTTAAGTGATTCATCAATGGAGATATCCCTATCTATAGGTCCAATCCATTCTTTAGTTCACCCATAACCTAGGATTGTTCCCATGCTATAAATTAAGGAAGCTTGAACAACATCCTTAAGGGTGAAACTTTTGATGATAATAGTTCTTGCATGCTCAATGGTACAATACACATCATGCATTAAAGATTTATTTATGTTTCTCTTCAATGCACTAGCCTTTGGAGGCATAAACACAAGCACCAATGGTGACACCAAGCACATTTAGTTGGTTTTATCAACCTAGGTATTCTTTCAAATAAGTAATCTTATTTTTTATCCTTATCATGAGGTTTTATGGATGAGTTTAGAGTGGATTTATATTTTAATCAAGTTGGTGATCCATGTCAAAATTTTGTCAATCCTTACCAATAGCATGCTCATCCTCATTGACATCCTTATTAGTCATATCATCCCAATGTTGATCCTTATCATCCCTACAATGACCCTACTTATCCTCCATATGACCCTAGATATTAATGTTACCAGCCTTGATATCAAGAGTATTATCCTCTCTCCCTTCATCAACCTTACAAAATTTGGCATCCTTCATATCAGTCCTATCAATATTTCCATCAGCAAGAGTTAAGGCATAAGGAGGAGAGTATAGCTAGGAAAATTCAAGATAAGAAAGAGAAAGATTCTCAGCTTCTCATGAATATGTTAAATAATTAAATGGTCATGAGAAAGGTAGATATAAGTGTATAACTTGGTCAATTTGTCATTATTCATCTCATTAAAAATCTAAGGGACTAATTATAATTTTCAAGGAGTGAGTGGGTAGCCTTTGAAAAGGGAAACCAACCTGTCCTAAATAATGAAAGGTTGGAAATAATATATTTGAATCAATGCATGGAGGATAGGTTATTAAGATGGGAGAATCAATAATTTTAATCTCTTCGACCTCAATTTCCTTCTCCAATCCCAGGTAAATACTCTTATATTCCTAAATTGATCTAACTTGCAATATCCCATCAAAAAAGTCTTGACTCTATTAAAGCCTCCCTCATTATTCCTCAAACTCAACTTGCTCTCCCTCAGTAACCTTCTCCCATGCCCATCCAAAATAAAAAATTTGAGGATAATTCAAAGTTTTTTTTAGGATTTTAAAACTCGTCACCCATCCCTCCTCAAGGACCTAAAGATTTTCCATCATGGAAGTCTATCCAAGAAGGCATCCAAAACAATAAAGAGGTACTTCTTAAGAAGGTCAAAATCCTAAGATTTAAAAGTGCCTATCCAATTCTTAAGCTAATTCATGAACCTATCCAATTCAATTCATCCCAATGTTGATCCTTATCATCCCTACAATGACCCTCCTTAAGAACCTAAAACTTTCCCATTTTGGAATTCAATTCAAGAAGGAATATAAACCAACAAATATGTTCTTGGTGAGAAAGTTAATAACCTAAACCTTTATGATCATGGATGTCCATCAAGAGAGCATTTAGATGAAGAAGGAAGTCCTTGTGGATAAAGTTGAAGACCAAATCATATAAAGGTTTGAGGCATTTATTGGTGAATAGAAAGAGAATATTGAGAGGCTCTTGTATCTCAAAATTCCAAATCTTCTTTGTGAGTTTGATATCCTATCCTTAAATAATAACATTTTTTATGTGAGGAAAATGAGTAAATTCAAGTGTCAGTTGAAAGTGAGCCTCAAGAAGGCTATGAAGAAGATGCTTCAAGTGAACATGAGGAAGAAATCATCATTGGCACTCCCCTTGGTGAAGAAAAGAGTAAATCGGTCTTTGGAGATGAATGGAGATGTGATATTCATCATGTGGTAGCATAATTTGAAAGAGAGAACACTCTTGAAGGTGAAAATAACTCAATTGAGAAAGTTGTAGTAGTGGACCAACTAGATAGTCAACTCAATGAGATCATCGATGACAAAGATTAATATTTCTTAGAGCCTCTTGATGAATTGGAGTAGCTCAGTATAATAAAGATACATTTGGATACTTTTCAAGATGCCTCAAGTAGCCTAAAAGTGGTAAAATCTTATTTTAAAATCTCCCCTTTGATTGAAAAAGTTACTCTTATTTCTTATTACAAAGAAGAATTAGATGAGTTAATAATAAAATATTCACAAGGAAGTATTTTTATTGAGAGTCTCAATGAAGAGGTTTCATCTAGTCTTGAAGAGTAAGATATCCTAAGTGAACAATATGAAGTATTGAGTGGGCTAGAAATGGTCTCTAATGAATAATAATTGGAGCTTGAAAGAGTATAATTATGACTACATCATGAACTCATGAAAGAGTTTGAAGCTCTTGACAGTCTATGGCTCTTAAAGAGAAGGGTGAAGATATGTTTCAAGATGTATCTCTTCAAGAGGCTAGTCAATAAGATGATGAGGACATGTGGAAATAGTAGTTGGATATTTTTAGTGAATTTGAGGCTCTTCAAGGGCTTTTATCTCTTTTTGAGCAAGTTGAAGTTTATTGTGAATCTGTTATCTTCCTTGAAGAATAATGTGGGATCCCCCAAGAGATAATTTAAAACCAAGCACACCACTTCATGGATCCTCTATAAAATAAATTTGATGATGCCCCTATGAGCCAAGATGTGATTATGTTTGAGTTGAGTTCAAACATCAAGGAGAAACATGAGGTGGGTCTTAATTAATATGATGAGTATGTCTTCATTAGAAACATGTTTGTTGTTTATAAATCATTTGAGAGTGTGCCAAAGGAGTTGTAAATCAAGAGGTATACTCCACCAAGAATCATGTGCAAAGGGCATCTTGATATACATCATTGATCATCTCATGAGGAATAATTTTTTTAAAAATATCCTTTTGATCTAGTAGGAAGATGTCTTAAGGTTAGTTGTTTTTAGTAGTGTTATTGTGTTATTATTTTCCCTAAGTGATTTGTAGCACAATTGTTTGTGTGTCTCTTATTTTAGTGTGTTGTTACTATTTCATTTTGTGTTTTAAAGGTATGTCAATTGTATTTTTTATTTCAAGGAATTTTTAATAAAGTTTAAGGTTTAATCAAGTCTGAGTTTGAAGGATATGTGACTCCATAGCCCAATGAATGGATGAGGCAATCAATATAAGGTACATAGAAAGTATGCAATCACAAGAGGTCAAAAATGATGTCAAATTTGGCTACCATAGGTGATTATTATTAAAAACTTGTTATTTTATTCATGTTTAACTTTGTTAATAGCATTGAAGGTGTTTGTCTAGATCATATCTTATCTTGTCATGGTAAGTTGTCTTATTGTCCTATTAGTGTTAGAGGTATACTAGGGTGGCATAGCCAAAACATAATGCCATGGTCCTCAAGTGATTTTCTAGTGTTTATAACTTATTTCTTATGCATGTTTTAAAAATGTTAAGGTAAATTAGCATAAATTAAGGTACTTTGTAAATGTTAAGGATCCCATGTTTTTGGCTTAATAAAGTTATGTTATCATGATAAAACTTATAAGTAATGTCTAAAATTATTAATTCAACATATTAGGCCTCTATAAATATAAGAATCATTTGAATGAGGTCATAAAAGGTGATATAGGTCTTCAAGTTAAATTGTAAAGAGATAGCTTTTCAAGTCACCCTCGTGACTAGTTTAATGCAATACAAGGTGGTGGGATAGTTTAAGAGCCCAAGGAGCATCTTGTATATTAATTCAAGTGTCAAAGGAGATTAAAAATGTTCTGTCAATGTATTATGGTAGTTCTAATATCATAAATGCAGTTACAAATCAAAAAAATGGTCAAATATTATAGGTTCAACATCTAAAGGAGCATAATCAATATTTAGAGGGAAGCTTAATCACTTATATGGATTAATAGGGTTATATTCATGTGGAAATGATTCAAAATGTGTCACTTAATCTCCCTTAGGTCCAAATCCATGCAAGGGAGTGAGTTGTAGGTCTAATCATAGAAAAAACACACTTTCATTCCTATTGAGTCCCTTGCAAGCTCATAGATACCATTTTATTATGTCTTATAAAGAGTGTGTGTGTGTGTGTGTGTGTGTGTGTGTGTGTGTGTGTGTGTGTGTGTGTGTGTGTGTGTGTGTGTGTGTGTGTGTGTGTGTGTGTGTGTGTGTGTGTGTGTGTGTGTGTGTGTGTGTGTGTGAGAGAGAGAGAGAGAGAGAGAGAGAGACTCTAGTTAAAATATATTATCCAAATAAGAGGACATATATTCACTTATAAATCATGTTCATATTCAATAGTTTTTTGTCCTTGGATTTATAAACAATTGCTAAGAAGGTAGGGAGGTATTAAACCCTATAAAACCCTTACTAGCTTAGGTTTATTTTTGTGATTTAAATTTTAAGATCATTTAAATCAAGAATTAAATGTGATATTATTTATGGGGTATTTAAAATCCTTATATATGATCTTTAAACCTCACTTGGCATGTGTCAATAATCAATACGCAATAAATATCCATTTTGAAGCAGGTTATAGATTAGTAACAATGAGGTTTTGATGGGTTAAAGGTTACAAGTAGATAAAGGCATGATTTTAATGATATAAAATAATACTTATATTTATTTAATTCTATAAAATTTGACTAAAACTTCACAACAAGTTTGTTACCTATAGTTTTCCATAAGCATTCAACATAGATCAATGTTGCAGGTAGAATCCTAGTAATATGATGGCCTATAATGCATGAAAAGAGTGATAAGTATATTTTATTGTATGGTTTTATTAATTAAACTCATTAATACCTTATAAAATAAATTTTATATAAAAAAAAATTCAAATATTTTATGTTCTCATATACACCAAAGGACTTTGTACAACTTGCAAGTGTGGGAGGTCAATATAGTCATGAGTTTGAGCCTTTAAAAATAAATAAGGGAATTGGTTACCTAAAATTTTAAATGATATAATACCTTAAATGAATTAAAATATTTTTGTGACATAAATATAAAATCATCCAAGTTAAACCTAAAATGATCTCAAGTTTGAAACTATGTACAAATTTGCTTATACAAGAGTGAACTAAAGAGACAAATCTTGCATTACATGAGAGGTATGAAAGTCATGAGATAATGATTATTTTTTTGATATGATATATAAATAATTTAAAGTATAAAATTACCAAATATTACTTCATAAAATTCTTAAATTGATAGAATATGTAGACCTATAAATCTGCAGACCTTTATGTCTACATTTTCAAGTAAATCCAACAAACCATGCATAAAAAGTGAGGATTGAAGATTCGAATGAGGATGATAAAAATGATAAATTTATATTAATTTATATGGGTATTATAATAAATAATTATTAATTATTTAAATACCCTTTCTTGGACCCTATAAACATCAAAACCAATGAAGATGCATAGGCTTGCTAAGAGTCCTCTTTTGTAAGCCTATTGTCAAGAATTCAAGAGGACATGAAATGTTTGATTGAGTTTTGGATTTTTAATGTATATATTGGTATGTATGAGAAATTAATTATCCTAATATGTATTTTATATTATCATATTATTATTTAAAAATAATAAAAACACCTACAACCATGCTTGACAGTCATTTTTACACACATAATTAATGAAACCGGAATGGTGGAGGCTCGTGAAGGTTGACCAAGGGAAAATAATGATTGAAGGAGATAATTAATGTTATGGAAGACCCCAAATATTAATTATTTTGTCTTTAAATCTCATATAACTCAACATATGAATTTTTATTAGTCCTCAGCCTCCAAAAGCCTACACTTTTGTCAACTAGAGCTAAAAAGTTAGAAACTTGCATAACTTAAGTTTAACCCACTTGAATGGATTAAAAAATTTCCAAAATACCTAATTTGGTGTCCCTTAAATTATTTTTAATTTTTTTGAGTGTTACTATATGGCCTCATATGGTCTCCAGTAGTGTGGGCTTGTATTAGGCCTAATTGGTAAAAATGGAGGTTGAGAAAGTAGGTCTACCTTGAGATTTAGATCCTAAAATTTGGGGTGAAGTTGTAATGGGATAATGGGTATATAAATATGATTTTATTTTTCCTATATTTATTTTTTATCTCTTAAACCAAGGATATTTTCACTAAAATAGGGTTATAAGGAATAGGCCTACCTAGGAAAAAAGCATGAGAATGATGAGAAAGATTGCATAAAAAATGTAGAAAGATGATTGTATTGGGATATTCAATACAATTATTTAAAACCCAATAGAATTACTTGTCATCCCCCAATCACTTCTAATGGGTAGTTTTAAAGAGAGTGGATGAGTCATGAAGGGAAATGATGGTCTCCCACACCACCTTGATGAATAAGAAGATCATTTCAAGCACACACATGTTGATAGAATACTTAATAACTACCTACTTGAAAACTTTATTTATTTTAACTTTCCCTCATGAGATTACACTTTTATTTTGCTTCTCCTACACCTATCTTATCTTTCCTTCTCATTCTCTTCTATATGTATGGCACGTTTTGGCATTGAAAGGGATCCTTCCACTAGGAATATGGCATTTCCATGATCTTTTATATACCTATTGATCAATAACATTACTATTTTACCTCCTCTTATGGTTTTATGTATTTTATGCTTTGGATGATTGATAAGATCAATCATAGATTAAGTTCATCTTGGTTATTATCTCATTATTTTACATTCATGTAATTTGACTCATTATTGCAGGTTGTGAAGAGTGTCATCAAGGGTCTCATGGAATTAGAATTGGAAAATACCTTATTTATAGTCTCACTTGACCTTACATATTTGAAAATAATTAATGTGATGGGTTCTCTCTATGAGAAGTGTGTGTTTCTTGCAGCCTTAGAGGTCTTAATGAACATGCAAATTAGTGGTAGAGGTCACAAATTTTGGTGCATTCACCCTTTTATTTTATACGTTTATATTATTTTCTCTTGAAAGTAGTATTTTAGGTTTTATTCCTTAATTTATTCATCAAGGGAGCTATCTGTATCTATAGGTCCAATCCTTTCTTTAGGTCACCCACAACCTAAGATTGTTCTGATGCTATCACTTAAGTGAGTAACATTGAAAAACATTCTCAAGGGTGTAAATTTTGATGATAATAGTTTTTTAATTCCAGATGGGATAAGAGACATCATGAAATTAAGATTTACTAGTTTTTATCTTTAATGAACTAGCCTTTACAGGCATGAACACAATTACCAATGGTGACTCTGAGCACATTCAACTGGTTTTAAAAACCCAAGTATTATTTCAAGAAATTAATCTTTATATTTTATCTTTCTCATGAGGTTTCATGGTTTATATTGGATTTTATTTATTTTTTACTCAATTTGGTGATACATTTCAATATTTTTTTTATCCTTACCACTAGCATAATGAGTCAATCAACCCTATGTTGATCCTTATCATCCCTACAATGACCCTACTTATCCTTCACCCTAAATATCAATGTGACTAACCTTAATATAAAT
Source organism: Torreya grandis (assembly GCA_037957365.1). Taxonomy (NCBI): domain Eukaryota; kingdom Viridiplantae; phylum Streptophyta; class Pinopsida; order Cupressales; family Taxaceae; genus Torreya; species Torreya grandis. Next base: position 202,201 of record JARHVA010008393.1, read on the forward strand.
ATTACTATCCTCCATCACTTATTCATAAAACTTACCAAGATTTTCATCCTTCATATTATTCCCATCAAGCTTGCCATTAGTAGGAGTTAAGGTATAAGCAGGAGTGTATAGCTAGGCAAATTCAAGCTAAGAAAGAGCAAGATTTTTTGATACTCATGAAGATGTTAAATAATTAAATGGTAATGATAAAGGTATATATAAGTGTATAATTTTTTAAATTTATGCCTATTAATCTCATTAAAATTTTAAGGGACTCATTATGGTTTGTAAGGAATGAGTGGGTAGCGAGGAGGGAAACCAACATGTCCTAATTAATGAAAGGATGGAAATAAAAGATTTGAATCAATGCATGAAGGATAGGTTATTAATATGGAATAATAAATAATTTCAATATATTTAAATTAAATTTCCCTCTCCAATCCCAATCCAATCCTCTTGTGTTCTTCACTTTCTCCAACTTGCAATATCCCATCATAGAAGGCTTGATTATATGAAAGCCTCACACATTATTCCTCAAGATCAACCTACTCTCTCTCAAGAGAATTCTCCCATGACCATATAAAATTAAAAATTTGAGGATAATCAAATTTATTTTTTATAATTCCAAAACCCTTCACCCATACCTCCTCAAGAACTTAAATCTTTTCCATCATGGAAGTTTATCCAAGAAAGCATCCAAAATAAGAAAGAGGTCCTTGTTGAGAAGGTATAAATCTCAAGATTCAAGATGAGAAATATAATTAAGTGATATTAAGGTATATGGGGAGTGCAATAAATTATGATAATTGATTAAAATACCATTTTTTGGACCCTATAAACATCAAAACTGATGAAGATGCACATGCTTGTTAAGAGTCCTCTTTTGTAAGCCTATTGTCAATAATTCAAGAGAACATGAAATGTTTGATTAAGTTTTGGATTTTATATGGATAAAGGGTATGTATGAGTAATTATTAATCCTAATATGTATTTTAAATTGTCATATAATGATTGAAAAATAATAAAAACACATTCAGTCATGCTTGACAGTCCTTTTTGCACATAAAATTGTGGAAACTAGCATGGTTGAGGCTCATGAAGGTTGACCGAGGGCAACTAATGATTAGAAGAGCTGAGTAATTTTGGGTAAAACCATAAATAGGTAGGAATTGTTTTTTATTTAAACCTTATATAACTCAAAATATGAATTTTTAATAGCCGTCGACCTACTCAAGTCCACACTTTTGTTAACTTTGGCTAGAAAGTTAAAAACTTGCATAACTTGAGTTCCACCCACTAGAATGGTTTTAAAAATTGAAAACATACTTAATTTTTTGAACCATAAATTATTTTATAGGTTTTTTAGTTTTAATGTATGTTATTTTATGGTCTCAATATTATGGGCTTAGATTATGCATAATTGTGCGTAATTGGTCAAAATAAAGGTTGAGAAAGTAGGTATACCTTGAGAGTTAGAACATAAAATTTGGGGTGAAGATGTAATGGTATAATGGGTACCCAAATATGCATTTATTTTTCTGTTAGTTATTTTGTATTTATCAAACCAAGGAGCTTTTCACTAAATTAGGGATACAAGGAATAAGCCTCTCTAGAGAGAAAACATGAGAATGATGAGAGAGATTGTAGAATAAATATGGAAAGATAATTGAATTGGGATATTAAATATATTTCCAAGAAAACAAAAATATTTATAACCCAATATAATTACTTGTCAACCCCTAATCACTTCTAATGGGTAGTTTTAAAGAGAGTGGATGAGTCATGAAGGGCAATGATGGTCTCCCATGCCACCTTGATGAATAATAATATCATTTAAAGCACACACATGTTGATAAAAGACTTCATAACTTCCTACTTATAGACTTTCATTATTAAAAATTTTCTTCATGAGATGACATTTGTCATATGCTTATCCTATGCCTCTCTTCTCTCTCCTTCTCATTATCTTCTATATGTATGGCCTATTTTGGCATTGAAAGGGATCCTTCCACTAGGAGTATGGTGTAGCCCTACTCTTTTGTATGCATGTTGAAAAATAAGATGACTATTTTTACCTCCTCTTACATTTATATGTAGTGTATGTTTTGGATTATTGATATGATCAAGCATATCTTGGTTATTATCTCATTATTTTACCTTCATACAGTTTGACTCATTATTTTAGGTTGTGAAGAGTGTCATTAGGGGTCTCATGAAGTTAGAAGTGGAAAATACATTCCCTTATAGTCTCACTTAACCTTAACTCTTTGAAAATCATTGATGTGATGGAATATATCTAAGATAAGTGTATGTTTATTGCAGCTTTATATATCTTAGTGCACATGTAAATCAGTGGTAGAGGTCACAAAGTTTGGTGCATCACATCCATTTTAGTTTATATTTTTCTCTCTTTTTTCTCTTAAAATTAGTAGTTTATTTTGTAGTCTTTAAGTGATTCATCAATAATGATAGCCCTATCTATAGGTCCAATCCATTATTTAGGTCAACCACAACCTAGGATTGTTCTCATGATATCACTTAAGTGAGAAGGATTGAACAACCTCCTCAAGGGTGAAACTTTTGATGATAATACAAATATCTAAAATTTGATTAATAAATATTATTTTTTTAAATAAAACATAGTATATATATGGTTGTGTGGCACACCATTTTTTTAGCATCATTTAATATTATGTTAAACCATTTGGTGAATATTTAGATAAGATCTTATAGTTTGTGACTAATATTTTTTAATTGAATTTTTTTTATTAATTTTATAAGTAAATTGATACTTAAAACTAACAAAAAATAGATAGTCAGCCATGCGGCCCCCTAACTACCTCAAAAAAAATGAAATTTGATTTTTTTTCTTTTTTGAATGCATGTAGAATTAGGCTTAATTTGTGACCACATATTTTTTTTTCACTTGGATCAACAAAAAACAAATTACATAAACATGAATATGCATGTATATTTATGGCATTTAGTGGCCTTAAAAAGTTATAGTTATAAATTGACATAGTTTAAACCCTTAAAATAGTCTAAAAATTATAAAATACATACATTTGGAAAGAAAATAGCATGCTTGTCTTCATGGTAATAATCTCTTGAATTTTGTTGTTGAATTTTGTAGTGTATTTGTTTATTAAAGTTAAAATTTGTGTTTTCTATCAAAACTCTCAGACTTAGTTGTAAATTGATAGGTCCAAGCCTTTGGCTCGAGAATCTAAGCCATTTTTTAGCTAGAAGTCTTGGTTTTTTTAATTCAAATTTCAATAACATATACGCACTATAATGTTTGAACCTTAAAATAGTCCAAAAAATATAAAAATAATATATTTGGAAAGAGGAGAGTGTGATCATCATCATGGTAATAATTTTTTTAATTTTTTTGTTGAAATTCATAGTGTATTTGGAAATGAAAGTTGAATTTTTTTTGTTTTTTATCAAAACTCTTATACTCAAATATGGATTGATAGGTCCAAGCCTTTACCTCAAGAATCCAAGCCATTTTCAAGCCAAAAGGATTGGTTTTTTGAATTCAAATTTCAATAACATGTACGTGTTATAATGCATATGTGTTATTATGACATTGAACCCAAGAGCATAAAAGAGATATTTGTTTGAGTTTTGGGTGCAAAACAACAAGAACACATATGCATTCCTATTTATTTTTCACCCAAAAACACAAAAATGTCTATAGGAAGGTCTTATTTACTTAAATTTCATATTTAATAAAATAAATGTTAAGTATAAGTTTTATTCCTTATACTTTAAATTTATTTTAGTAAATATAAGAAATTAGGGTCACTCTACATTTGATAAAGTTGGTCTCATAATTACATGCCTTATGATGTGAAATATAGTTTTTTAAAATGCAATTTGGCTAGAACTTATACATTTTCAGGGTTTCAAAATTGAACCTAGGGAGTTTAGGGCATAACATTTGTAATTGATGTCCAATTTATGTAAACATATAGTCATTTGTTAGGTTTTTATGCCTACCAAATTGATTTTTGACATTTTTAGGAGTCATAAGTTTGTAAAAATTGAAGTTTAAAAACCAATCACTTTGAATTCAATCCAAATTTATGTGATTGATGAAACATATGTCACATTAATGACTTGGGCACATCTAATGACCACTTTGTGTTAATTTCACTTGTTCATCATCCATAGCTCATCATTAATCACTTCATACTCATCCCTCATTATACCTAATCACTTTCCCTTATCCCTCTTCATCCCTTATCACTCCCTCATTAACCTTCACTATCCATAGTCATATCTAATCACTCCCTTATCATCTATAATCACTCCTCCATTGACCATCACCATCCCTCATCATTCCTAATCACTCCCTCCTAATCCCTCATAATCCCTAATTACTCTTTCCTCATCCTTGATCATCCTTAATCAATTTATCCTTACCCCTCATCATCCCTAATCACTCCCTTCTCATCCCACCTCATCTCTAATCACTCCCTCTTTTACCTTCATTATCCCTCATCATCTTTAATCACTCTCTTATCATCCCTAATCTCTCCTTCATTGAACATCACCATCCCTCATTATCCCTAATCACTCCTTCCTCATCCATATTAATCCCTAATCACTCTTTCTTCATCCATAACCATTGCTAATCACTCCCTCTTTGACCCTCAACATCCCTCATCACTTTTCCAATGACCCTCACCATTCATCATCTTTTGATGTAAGTAGGCCTCTTATAGGTTTACTCATCTAGTTATTATAGGTCTCCTTTAGGCTTTGTAGCCTTATTTTCTTGTTTTATTACACATATTTAATGCCTTATACTAATACAAGGTTCTTGTACTCTAAATTTTGTTGCTCACTCAATAAACAAGGTTTATACTTTTTAAGTACACCACCTTTGCATGACACAACAAACATTATCTTCTCTCAAGTCCTTTAAATTTCTTCTAGGTCTTAACCTTTATTTGGTATCATCTTTAATATAATACATTTATCTTTGACTACTATTTTATTCTTTAACACCTATTTGAACTTACTTTACCTTCCTAGTGACAATTTCCATCAAAAAATTGATCCATGTCCATAGCAAATTAAGTATTGTAGATAACATAGTGTTTTGTCTTATTAGACCTTATTCATTAGGTTGGTCACCCTTTATATAAAATATTTCACTTAATACTAACTCTTGATGTCCCCAATAAGATTCTTGTATATTATTTGACACTAGTTAAGCTAGCACATAAACTTCTTCCATTCTTTGTACTTAATGCTCACTAAAATGCAATAAAGCAAGATTTCTAGCCCTCTTGGTTAGGTTTTATCTATTGTTTAATGGGTTATGGATCCAAAATCATATTAAAGGTCATAAAAATGAATTATTCATTCATTTACACATTACACATGACAAGGAACACATTTTAAAGGTTTCTACAACTTTGATTCTCAAGAGACTTTGAAATACTGCACCTTTAGCCATGTTTTAAGCCTATTTAAGGTCTGTTAAAAAAATAGTCATGAATATATTATCTTCTATGGACTTTCAAGTTACTTACACCACCTAGATTAGTTGAAAAACATCCTTATACATTTAAAAACTTTTATAGGTTTATGATGGTTTGCTATAAATATATATTAGTTTTTATTTACTAAACACTAATTAAGGGTTTACATAATCCTCCACAAACCTAGACCTAAAATCTACACTAGACCTAGAGACCTTTTTCCCACCTCTCCTTCATTCTTCTCTTTCTTATTAGTTTCTTGTTTGATGTCTTTTAGCCTTATTATATCTTCATTTATTTCTAAATGATCTCTTTTCTATTTCATGCACCTTTAAGTATCTTAATAGAATATGACTTATCCAAAACATGATTGTTTTAGCCTTCCACCTATGTTGGATGGTTATATATATGTTTTAAGATAGATTTACATTAAGTTTAAGGTTAAGATACATTTACCATATATGTATAGACCTTAAGAACCCATACCATGGAGAGAGAGTGTATCTAGATCCCCAAGCCAAAATATATAGGTAGGAAAGAGAGAAAAGGGTGAGATGAAATTATATTACTTACATATATATTGGGATTTGGGCATCTAATAGTCCAAATCCTAGATTTGATAAACCCAATTTATTTATATTTATATAGGGATAGTTAGATACTAGTTTATCATTTGAATCCCAACCCCATAGTTGACTTCTAATTTTCTCTATATATCACTGAGAGTTTATCCATAGTAGAGTGGATTGCTAGATAGATAGATAGGTAGTCACCAATCTGATAGAGTGTGTTCTAATTTTATTGTTATTAGAGTGTTTTTCCCAACCTAACTCTTGGGTTATATCCATCTATATCTATAATCAAATTTATCTATGAAGATAATGAAGGAATATGCCTTAATCTAGTGTATTGAAGAGGGGTTACTTAGAGATAGCCTGAGAGATATCAAGGGAGTAAGGTATAACTATCAATAGAAGATTTATTTACCAATATCCAAATTTTATTTGATCCTATATTAATTCATAATTATCAAAGCAATATTTATTTTTAATAGGTATATTTTTAATTACCCTACCAACTTATCTATGCCCTACCTAATAATGCAAGGGAAGATTGATTCCTAATATATAGATGGAGTGATTAAGGATGGTGAGGGATAATGAATCAATTATTAAGGATGATGAATTATGGTGAGGGTTAATGAGTGATTTATTAGGGATGATGAGGTAGTGACTAGATATGATGAGGGATGGTGAGAGTTAATTATGGAGTGATTAAGGATGAGGAGGGATGAGGATGGAATGATTACAAATGATGAAGGATGATGAAATAGTGGTTAGGGATGGTGAGGATTAATGAGGGAGTAATTATGGATGATGATAGAGTGATTATATATGATGAGGTATGGTGAGGGTTAATGATGGAGTGATTAGGGACAATTAAAAATGAGGAGAGAGTGATGAGGGGTGATAAGGGATGAGGAGGAAGTGATTAGGTATGAGGGAGGGATGATGAATAAGTGAAATTAACATAAATTGATTGTTTGATGTGCATTAGTCATAAATGTGACATATACTACCCTAATGACACCACTTTGTCTTGAATTAAAAGTGAGTGGTTTAAAAAATTGAATTTTGACAAACCTAGGACTCCTAAAAATGCCAATAGGTAATTTGGTAGGTACAAAAACCTAAAAATGATAGATTATAGTCTTAGAATAGAAATTCCCTAATGGGGAGGTAAATTTTGTCAAACACATTTCATTTTATTATACCCACATATAAGGGACACCTATATTCTTATGACTTATATAATAAAATATTATCAATTGGGCCCTCTCCCTCCCCTTTCCTTCCCTTTCCTTTATCTAGATGGGAATGGGGATGGGGAATCTACTGATTCAAACATAGTAGATGAGGTTGGTTTATCATCCCTAGTCACTCATTTATCTAAATAGGTTAGAATTCCCCCTCTCCTTTTAAGATATGACTTAGGTATTGAATTAGATATTTAATTAGGTATCAAGTATTAAAGATATGGTCAGGTAAGATAATACAATGAGGATTAGATATGGGTATTCGATATAAATATATGACTTGGGTATTTTATCATGTATGGAATACTCAAATATGTATGGAAATAAGGATAGGTAGGTACGGAATACTCAAGTACAAATATGTAGCTAGGGCACACTCAAGTAGGTATGGAAATAAGGATAGGTAGTTAGGGAATAATTTAAGTCTAAGAAGGTAGTTAGGGTAGAGTCAAGGTTAATATATGCCTTAGGTATTTAGGTAGGGAATACTTAAGATCAAGATATACACCATATATTCAATTTGGTAGGGCATACTCAAGTATGTAAAGTAGGTAATGCATACTCAATGGTATTTAAATCTATTGCATACGTAACATGATTCAAATTTTCATTTCTCATTCTATTAGGAAGAAAGCTTCCCTTACCAAAAACATAATCTAAGTAGTGAGTTTATAACTAATTAGGTAGGTAAATAATATATTTAATCTATATATTTGTAAATAAGCTTATTTTGATAGTTAAGAATATATTCTAGAAAGGAAATATAGGTGATAAGAAAAAATCAATATGTTGGGAAAGAAGCTTCCCTTTTATTATTGTGTAAGGAATATCTAAGTAGGTAGGGTAATAACAAAGTTAACTATTAAAAATTAAGCTTCCCTTGATATCCATGCTTTAATCTATAAGCAAAGTAAAGCTAGATACCAGGAAGTCAAACTTAACTTGATAGTTGTGCCTTAATCCTTTTTATCCATCAACATAGAAATATTCCCTTGATATGTTATTAGGTGAATTAATTTTAGATATCAAAAATGCAATTTTCCCTTTCCTTACTCCTTGACATAGTTGAATTAGGTAGGGAAAGATCTCATTTCCTTAATGTGTAGGGAAAGTTTGAGATCGAGGTAGGGCCTTTAGAATGGCACCCCTATATATATATATATATATATATATATATATATATATATATATATATGGTTGTACCCCATTCCTAAATTATTATTTGATATATTATATTGGGTATTAGGTAATACTCAAATTATGACAAGGCCCTAATTTGGCCTTTAGGGCCCACCAATCCATGCCTAAGTTCCAAGTGGTCCTTTCCCATTACACTAGATTAAGGCATATTCCCTTCATTCCCTTTATATATCAAGTTGGGTTGGGAAACATACTCTATTAGTTACTAGAATGGAACACATTCTACCAAATTGGTGACCACCTATCTATTTATCTAGAAATTTGATCTATTATGGATATATGGTCAAATATGGGGTTGGGATTGAAATTCTAAACTAGTCTCAAATCATCTCTGTATATATAGATATGAATTTAGATTCTCAACTCTAGGATTGGGATTATTAGATTCATAATTCCAAATATATATGTAAGTAATATAATTTCATCCCAAACTTTTCTTACCTATTTATTGTATTCCAAGGCTCTAGATACACACTCTCTCCATGGCTTGGCATGGATCACTACATATATATATATATATATATATATATATATATATATATATATATATATATATATTTCTTTGAATCCCAATATAAAATTAGACAATATCTCTAAGTTCCTTATTTGATTGAAAGAGAATGAGTGAAATAAGAATTTATGTGGGCCTTATTTAAGTATGTAAAATTTTTAATTAGAAAATAAGCCAATCTGGCACAACCAAGAAGCTATTGCACCCACCATCAAGTCATTAGATGGAGTGATTAAGGATGAGGAGGGATTGTGTAGAGATTATAAGGGAGTCATTAATAATGATGGGGGATGGTTAGGGTCAATAAAGGAGTGATTAGCGAGGATGAGGGACTGATGGGAGTGATTGGGGATGATGAGGGATGGTGAGGTTTAATGGATTGATTAGGGATGATGAGGTTTGGTGAGGGTCAATGAAGGAGTGATTACATATGATGAGGGAATAATTATAAATGATGAGGAATGATTAGGGTTAATAAGGTAGTGATTAGGGATGATGAGGGAGTGATTAAAAATGATGAAAAATGGTGAGGGTTAATAAGGGAGTGATTATGGACAATGAGGGATGAAAGAGTGATTAGGGTTAATGAAGGAGTGATTAAGGATGATGATGGATGGTTAGATTAAATTAGGAGTGATTATGAGTGATGAGGGAGTGAGTAAAGATGATGAGGGATGGTGTGGGTCAATGACAGAGTGATTAGGGATGGTGATGGATGAGGAAAGAGTGATTGGGGATGATGAGGGATAGTGAGGGTGAGTAAGGGAGTAAATAAGGATGATGGATTTATTATAGATGATGATGTATAGTGAGGGTCAATGAGGGAGTGATTAGGGACAATGAGGAATGGGGAGAGACTGATTAGGGGTGATGTAGAAATAGTATGAAGTGATTAAGGATGAGGGAGGGATGTGAGCAAGTGAAATTAGCATAAAGTGATCATTTGATGTGTACATGTCATCAATGTTACCTATTATGCCCCAATATCACCACTTTGGATCAATTTCAAAGTGATTGGTTTGAAAACATAAATTTTAACAAACTTAGGACTCCTAGAAATCCCAAGAAGCAATTTGAAAGGCATAAAAACCTAAAAAATGACTGTGTTTATCAAAAATGGACATCAATTGTAAAATTTATGCCCTAAAATCCTTAAGTTCAATATTGAGACCTTAAAAATGCCTAAGTATTGACTGGATTGGAATTTTAAAAATTATCTTCCACATTGTAATGTGTGTAGTTGTGAGACCAACTTTATTAGAGGCCTAATGACCCTATTTTCTTATATTTACTAAAATAAATTGAAAGTATAAGTTTACATTTATATTTTTATATTGTAAAAATATAAATATAAACTTATAATTAACATTTATTTTAGTAAACAATCTACTAGTAGACCATCTACAACTAATAATATATATTTTGTGATTTTTTATGCAATGCGATAAGAATCCATACATGTTATAACATATATGCATTCTTTTAACTATACAAAACACATACATGTTATAACACATATGAATTTAGGTTTGGTAGTTTTGTTTCTAATTTAAATAACATGTTAGGGAAATTATCCATGAAATTATCCCCCATCTCCATGCACATACCCATTTATTCAACATTTTAGATTTAAAATTTTATCATGTATAAAGCTAGCTTATTGGTGTTTCTTGACTTTAGTCATGCAACTATATTTCAAAGAGTGATTTTTTCCATTCATATTTTAATATAATTATCTTTATAGCATAATATTTCATTAATTATTTTATAATATTTTCAATCAAGAAAATATATTATGATTTATTTCTCAAATGTGAGATATTGGAATGTTTGGTGAATTGGTCATTAGATTTGTATTAGATGACTATGGTGCATAAATCATAATTTAGTTTTTTTAATGACTAAATGAAATCAAATCATGAAGAATTTTCCCTATCCTTTTAAGTTGAAAATTTTATTTTCCATTTCCTATATCTAAGATATTGTATTCCTTCCACCTTTTGTCCCTAATTTTTAAGTCATTTTCCTCTATTTTTTCATCATACATATCTAATTTATTGTATTCCCTCCACCTTTTATCCCTAATTTTAGGTTATTTCCCCCTATTTTATAGTTATATTTATTTTTCAACCTTTTTGCTCAAGAACTATTATTTGCTTGGTATTATGTATCCAAATATGACATGTGATGTGTGACATATCATGCATCAATCATATGGTGTCTAATCATATATAATTATAAAAATATTTTTTTATGATGTACTTAATAATTATTCTAAGAGGATTTATACAATGTATAAAAGTAATGGGGTTTCATTTCATGACTGTGTACATAAAAACCAAAATAGTTATGCCGAGAGGTGTTCTACAATGGTAGTAAGGCATGAAATCTCATGTCATGACCATGTACATAAAAACCAAAATAGTTATGCTGAGATGCATTATATAAGGGAATTAAGGAATTAAATATCATGTCATGAACATGTACATAAAAACCAAAATAATAAAAAATAAAACTTAAACACATCTAACATAACATAAATATAAAATTATAACATATAAAATATAGAAAATTAAATTAAATAAAAAATAATCCAATCAAATAAAATAAATAAAACAAAAGGAATGAAATAAAAGGACAAGCATAAGGGAAAATAATAAGAAAAAATAAAATAATAATAATAATTTAAGGTATGTAATAGCTTAATTGATCACCAACTCCAAAATTAAATGGACAATTAATTTTGATTCAATCTCAATTTATGCACCTAAAATAGGCTATGTAGGTTTTTAAAAAAATGTTCTAGGCATGCTTATTCAATGAATATAAAATATCATAGATTTAAATAATTATATTGAAACTATGAGTCTCTACTCAAATTCTTGAGTGGAGCTAGGAGTAGCAAGTCTTTCCACCTCAACTCGATTGGCATGGCATACCCTCTACAATTTAGTAGTATTTAGATAAATTTGGATCAAATTAGTGTCTAACATTTTCTAGGATGGAAAATTATAAATGAACATTAAGGTATATCAATTAGGTGTATAAATAACCTCCTCTTATATGACTATAGCTAGACTAATCTATTTATATTGTGTGTGTGTGCTGGAGAGTATATAACTACCATGATTTGAATTTTAAAAATTGGATTTTTTATTATTTTACTCTCCAAACATTCACTCTCCACCTCAATCAATATTTTAATAATACATAAAATTTAATTTAAAAAAATATAAATATATATTATATAAAGGATCTCATATTAGTATCATGTTAACCAGACCATTAAAAAAATGATAGATATTTCATGATTTAGGGTGCAAACAAGGTGTACCCCAAAAATCTTTGTATTTTACCTGATGAAAAATCTCCTTGCTAGATAACTAGGCTAGTTAAAACCATATGGATGTATTCATGGTTGGTTTACACTTTTATTATAACGATTTTGATTTCTTATGTCATAAAAAAGTCTCTAAAAATAAGTAGGGCATGTGAAAAATCCATATACATAAAAATCATACCAAAGAAGAATGAATGATTCAAAAGGTCAAGTTGTAAAAAACTTTCAAATATTGGGACAAAATATTTTATTTGGAATTTATAAGTACACTATGTGGTTTTTTATATAGTAATTACTAAAATTATACACTCCCTTTACATTTTTCATATAAATAATCTAATAAGATAATGTGTAATATTTAAAGATTAAAAAGTGATTTAATGTGCTAAAGTCCTAAGCTCTGAGGATGATGCTTATTCCTTCTAAGTCTGAATATGGAGTCTACCTTTAGATTCTAGATTCTATGGTGTATAAGGCAAAGGATGAGTTGGAACACTCATTGTTTTCTAGATGCAATAACTTTTTCCTATGGGTTGAAAGATTCAAAAAGTGGGTAGTAAAAATTTGGAGACCTAGAAGCACAATGAATATCACTCTGATAGCTATAAATTGTTTCCTTATTTAATTTTCCAATAAATATTATTTGTCAAGAACTATTTCAATAGGATTTAGATTTATGGGAAATAATTTCATCTTACTTTGCAAATGGATACTAGGTCTCTATCATGAACAGGATGATTGTGAAGATTTCTTTATTTGGATCTCTTCCTAGAATTCCCCTTTGACTTCTGGCATGAATAAATTATTTTCGGGGTCATAAGGTCCTTTGGTTTCTTTTTAGCAATTGATCCATCCATATAAGACTAATGGAGGCTAGGATTAAGGTTTTGATCTCCCCCTCAAAATCCATTCTAAAGACCATCTTGCTAAGGTCCAAGAATGGATTATGAAAAAAAGGCTTTTAAATATATGGATTTTTAGGACCTTGTGAATTTTGTTCATATATTGAACATGTGGGAATGCCTTGCCTAAATAGGCCCAAGAAGACCTAGGTAAAGGACTTCCCTACTAATGAGAACAAGGAGAATTATTCAAACTCCCTTCTCTTGAACCTAAAAGTGTGGCCATGAGTCAAGGTTAAGGATCAACCTCTTCCCCCATGGAGGTAAAGAATATCTAGTGGGGATAAAGGAAATGGTCTGTGGGAAAAAAGGGCCACTTATTTCAAATTTTAAACCTAATATTTTTAATGATCAATGAGATCTTAAAAATTTTAACTCTACAACATCAGTGAAACCAGATAAGATGGAGGATGAAGACCTGTTTGTGGCACTCAATTATCTACTTTATGTTAAGATCACTCACCATAAGGTCCCACATAATATCTATCCATATTATAATAACTTTAATCAATCCCCACTAAAAAAGGAGGATTGAGATCATTTTCCAAGACCAAGATTGTGGTTTTTACATAGGAAAATTTCACTTGGTAAGGGCAAGGTGGATTATGGTAATGGTAAAAAGCAATGAAGGAGGCCACCTTATCACAATAAATGAGTTCTTTAAATGGAGTATAAATTTTATAAGGGCACTCAAATCTCCCTTTTTGAAATAAAACCATTTTATTCCTCATGAACTATGTTATTTCACTATCTTGCTTGGTTACCCAAACTCTTGTTTGGCCCTTTTTTTACTTAACTTATTGGGCACCTTGGGGTCTCCCTATTTTAAAAGTTGGGAGGTTTATTCTTATAGGAAACATTTGGTTTAATTCATTTTTTGTGTGTGTGGTATACCTTATTTTAGTGTCTGGTATACCTTCTTTCTACTAATTTTGGTCCTCTCTTCCCTAGCTTTTATCGAGATTCATTCTTTTTGAATTCTTTGGTGACATGTATTTTCTATTAACCATTTTAATTGATTATGATTATTATGTCATGATCAGTCCTGATGTACAACAAAAAATCATCTTTTGGAATATTTGGTTAGATTATTATTTTTATTATATTTTCCCTTTAATATCATTATATCCCTCCCTCGTGGCATTATCATTATTCCCTCTTAGGCCCATTCCATGATATGATGTGGAAATTTTCTTTTTAGCATGGTGCCCTTTACCTCTTCATCATCACATCTATTTCTCAAGTACTTATCATCCTTGGTGCTTTAATCATGATTGCATCCCTTATTACACATTTATTCCTTCTATTTGATTTTTTTAAGTGTTTATTATAATTCCCCTATCATTTATTTCAAAAAAAAAATTCCTTGTGTATATTGTCATTCTCTTGGTATTATTTATTCCTATTCTTATGGATTCTCTTTAGGATTCACAAGGAAATGAAAAAGGTAAGGATGTTAGATATGATTATGAATCCCATGAGGTAGATAAATTTAAATTAGTTACCAAGAGAGTGGAAATAAAATCATGATCTAAAATTAAAACCAACAATCCCTTAGTTTGGGGCATCCTCGAAAATGGACTTACCCAGTTCATGGTTAAAATTATTGTGAATGACCTAATGATTTCTAGATATTTTATTTCTACCTGGAAGGATAGACTGGTGGTTATGTAGGGAATAAGGATGGAGGTTTCTAAGGAGTTCATTGTTAATGCCATGGGTCTCATTACTCATGACCTAAAATACTATAAATATAAAATCATGAAAGATGAATAGGTGTATAAGTTCTTCAATTCTATTCATAAATCAAAATAAGTCACAACAAGATTCAGATAGATGGAGCTCCATGAAGCTTGGCCTAAAGTGTGTAATCAATTAATGATTTATCTCACTTTGGATTCCAAATTTAATTTAGCTAGATCCCACCATTTTATGCTCCTAGACTATTTCAAAAATATTTATAAGACCAATCTTTCTTTCTTCTTATTGTGATCCATTAAAGATTCTATTACAAATTTTTAGTGTAAAAATAAGTTTTTTATTGCTCACCAAGCCCTTATTATATTTATTTTTAAAAATTACACACTGGAGAAAAGTAAAGTGTTGTGTCTTACTCCTAGTTTGAGATAAATTTCCAAAAAAATTAAGAAAAGACCCTCTAGTGAGCTATCAATTATTGAAACCTCAAAAGGGACTAAAGCTAAAGTTAGTTTGCTAAGGAAAAGGTTGATTTTGGACCCCTGATATTCTAATGAACCAATCAATGTGGTGTTGGGGATCAACCAACAAACTTGATTACTTTTATGTAAGCAATTAAACATGGAATTAAACCAGAATTGAAAGCAACTAGAATCAGAAATAGCAAAGAATAAGAGATACAAGAAACCACCCTGAAAACTTGTATTAAACTCTTCCAAAAGGAAATACAATGAAGAAAGATCACACTTTCTTCTCACACCACTCAGATGTACAGATCTCTTTCCCTCAAGAGTTTACAATCAATTCCAACAACCTGGATTGATACACACATATACAATATGTCTTGTCCTATTCTTTCTTACACACTTACACAAGCTATGAAGATCTATCCCTATTATATAAGATTAGGGATCATGAGCTATGCAATATCAACCATTAGATACACCTCCTAATCAAAGGCTTAAAATATTCCTACCAAAAATAGAAACACGGACTTACAACTAACCGCTAAACTTATCATGTAAACAATCTGTTCCATCCATGAAAATAGACTTTCTAGATGCACAAGTGACCGACGTCGGTCCCTATTTGTCTGCACATGACCGACGTCAACCGATACATGACCAACACTGGCAGCTACTGGTTGACTCCTTGCCGTCATCAGTGACTATGTGAATCCAGCAACTTTAGCATCCACTCATCTGGTGAAGCTTTTAGCTCCACACCTTAACAATCTCCCACTTGGAGATAAACAACTACACCAGTACCTGTACAGCAACATCTTCTAGCTTTTCCATCTTCAAACTCAATCTTGAAGACCAACAAAAGTTGAATGAAGATTCAACTTCTCCTTTGTTAACATATCAGCAAGGTTCTTATCTGTATGGATCTTCTCTAGCTTCAACTCACCATCCTCCAATACCTATCTTATGAAGTGGTAGCTAAGTTGTATATGTTTGGTTCTTGAATGAAAGGCTGAATTCTTAGCAAAATGAATTGCACTTTGACTATCACTATATAGTCTACAACTCTCTTGCTCCTTTCCTAGCTCTTCCATGAACTGTGTCATCCATATCATCTCTTTGCTAGCATCTATGACTGTAATGTATTCTGCCTCTATAGTAGACTAGGCAACAACCTTCTGCAACTTTGAAATCTAGCTAACCGCCATTCCACCAATAGTGAACACATATCCTATGGTGCTCCTCTTTCCATCTAAGTCACCTGCCATATTCGCATCTACATATCCATGTAGAGAAGTGTTTGACCCTCCATAGCATAAATGCCTACTGTTGGTCCCTCTCAGATATCTAAGAATCCAATGAACTACTTTCCAGTGCTCCTTCCCTGGATTGGCCATATACTTAATGACAACTCCCACTGCTTGGGCAATATCTGGTCTAGTACATACCATTACATACATTAAGCTCCCAACTATAGAAGCATATGAAACTCTACTCGTGTACTCTACCTCATCATGTGAATTAGGACACTATTTTTTGCTCAACTTGAAGTGTCTAGCCATAGGTGTACTTATCAGTTTTGCATCCTACATATTGAACCTCTCCAACACCTTGTTCACATAATCCTCTTGAAACAAAATCAACCTGTGATTTTTCCTGTCTCTCTTAATACTCATGCCAAGGATTTTCTTTCCTGCTCCCAAATCCTTCATGGAAAATGTGTGAGATAATTTCACCTTAAGTTCAGAGATATCCTGCATGTGTGATCCTATAACCAGCATATCATCTACATATAATAACAGAATAATATATCTACCATTATCCAATCTCTTAAAATACACACAATGATCAGATTGACATCCACTATAGCCATGCTCAGTCATAAACCTATCAAATTTCAAATACCATTGTCTAGGAGCGTGCTTGAGACCATACAAGCTTTTCTTCAATCTGCACACAAGTTTCTCCTTACCTTTGACCTCAAATCCTTTCAGCTGATCCATATATATTTCTTCATCCAAATCTCCATGAAGAAACATTGTCTTAACATCAAGCTGCTCAAGATGAAAATCCTCAATAGCAACTAAAGACAATACAGTTTGAATAGAAGTCATTTTAACTACAAGAGAAAAAATCTCACCAAAATCAATACCTAGTTTCTGTGCAAATCCTTTCACTACCAACCTGGCCTTATATCTCATCTATCCATTCTCACCTTCCTTTAACTTGTAGATCCATCTATTCTTCAGTGTCTTCTTTCCCACTGGCAACTCAACCAAATCCCATGTTTGGTTCTCTTTCAAGGAATCAATTTCCTCATTCATGCCTAGCTCCCACTGTTTTTTACAATCTACCTATATTGCTTCATCAAAACTCTCTGGTTCTCCACCATCAGTAAGCAATAAATAGAATAATGAAGGGGAATATCAAATTGGAGGTTTACTTACCCTTTCTGACCTCTTTATGGGCATCTGAGACTCATTTTTTGCTTGTTGTCCACCCAAATTCTCTGACAGTGACTAACCTCGGTCACCTCCAGGCTTGTAACTAACCGACGTCAGTTCCACATGACCGATGCCGGTTCTTTCCTGACCGACATCAGTCACTGTCTAACTGACATCAGTTCCTATATTGTCAATGTCGATTTCTTCCTGACTGATGTTGGTCTCTGTGTTTTCCTATCTGTGATTATTCTTTCCCATGAGCTCATTTTGGACCGTCACCTCGTCCAATTCTTCATGGTCCTGCTTAAAATTCTTTAGCTTCTTGAGCTGATCACTATACATCACTTTTTCATTAAAAACAACATCACGGCTCCTAATTATTTTGTTAGTTCCTAGATTCCAAAACCAAAATCTGAAATCATTAGAGCCATAACCAATAAATGTGTACCTCATAGACTTAGTGTCTAGCTTCTTTCTATTTTCTTTATCAATGTGCACAAAAGCTTCAGAACCAAAAACTCTTAGAAATGAAAGATCTACCTTTTTACCTATCCACACCTCTTCTTGAATACCACCATCTAGAGCAGTAGAGGGTCCTCTGTTAATCAGGTAAACTACAGTATCTACAGCTTCTACCCAAAATTGTAAGGGCAAACTAGCATGCAACCTCATACTCTGTGCACGCTCTAATATTATTCTATTCATCCTTTCAGTAACTCCATTTTTTTGAGGTGTCCTTGGAACCATCCTTTGCCTACATATTCCATTCATATAACAATAACTTCTAAACTTGTTTCTGCAGTACTCACCACCATTGTCAGATCTAAGGCACTTCAATCTCCTACCTATTTCATTCTCAACTAAAGCTTTTTAAATCTTAAAAGTGTCAAAAACATCAGATTTCTTCTTTATGCAATAAACCCATACCTTTTTTGTAGCATCATTAATGAAAGTAACATAATACTATGATCCTCCAATAAAAGCTACCTAAGCTGGTCCCCACACGTCTGTGTGAACAAGCTCCAACTTGTGCTTCCTCTTTGTTGACCCAGTTTTAACAAACCTTACTCTCTTCTATTTTTCAAAAACATAATGCTCACAGAAATCTAGATCTATGCTTTTCAAATCTGAAAGCTTTCCTTTTGACTTAAGAAGAGTCATTCCTGTCTCACTCATGTGGCCAAGCCTTTGGTGCCACAACTTTGCATCCATATCTAAAGTAGATAATATAGAAGGAGAATAATCAGTAATACAATTACATAAATAGAGAGTACCTACTCTCTTACCTCTTACTAATACAAGTGCTCCCTTGGTAACCTTCCAAGATTCAACTATGAGAGTTACTGTACAACCCTCATCACCCAACTTTCCTACAGAAATCAGATTCTGCTTCAGGGCTGGGACATGCATGACATCTTTCAATACCCATGTGTTGCCATTCTGCAATTTCAGCTGCACTTTTCCTTTGACAACAATTTTACAAGGCTCATCATCCCCTAAACAAACTTTTCCAAAATCTCCCAGGACATAATCATTGAAAAATTCTCTATTTGGGGTAGCATGGAAAGAGGCCCTAGAATCTAAAACCCAAGATTCTATTTTATTATGCAAAGAAAGTGAAAGAGCATCTTGTGCAACAATACCTACAACTTTTACTTCTTCATTACCTTCATGTTGATTCTCTTCATTAACCTTCAACCAACAATCTTTCTTTGCATGTCCTCTCTTTCCACAATTCCAGCAGGTTATCTTTCTTTTTCTATTTCTATATTTAGATCTATTGCTCATCTATGACTTAGACCTTGATCTCCTATGCTTGCCCTTCTCTTTTTTCCTTCCCCTGCTTTCAATACTTAAATCATTACCTGATGATTCCCCTGTGCTTTTCCTGTGAGTCTCTTCATTCAGGATTACACTAACAACATCATCTACTTTCAAGATATTTGTAGCAGATGCAGTATTACTAACTACCATTACTAAAGTATGCCAACTTTCAGTCAAAGAGCATAAAATTAAAAGAGCTTTAATTTCATCATCAAAAACTATTTTGACTAAATTTAATTGATTTAAAATTCCATGGAAATCATTAAGATGATTAGATATAGATCCACCTTTCTGCATTTGCAAATTAAATAACTGCTTCATAAGATATACCTTATTTGAAGCTGAGGGCTTTTCATATAAATTTGCTAAAGTATCCATTAACTCTACCATTGTCTTTACCTGTAACAAGTTAGAAATCATAGTAGATCCTAGACTCAATCTTATAGATCCAAGAGCCTTTCTATCAAGAACTTCCCATTCTTCATTTTCCATATATGTGGGCTTTCTATCAACCCCACCCAATGGTAAGTATAGATCTTTTTGATACAGATAATCCTCTATCTGCATTCTCCATAATTGGTAATTCTTGCCATTAAATTTCTCCATTCTTAGTTTACTTTCTTCTGCCATTGCTTCTCCCACTCAAACAGAAACCCCTGTGAGTGACCTATAATCAACAAACACTAACCAGATTTGAAACACCTGTTAGTCAACCTGAGCTCTGATACCACTTGTTCGGGATCAACCAACAAACTTGATTACTTTTATGTAAGCAATTAAATACAAAATTAAACCAAAATTGAAAGCAACTAGAATCAAAAATAGCAAAGAATAAGAGATACAAGAAACCACCCTAAAAATTTGTATTAAACTCTTCCAAAAGGAAATACAATGAAGAAAGATCACACTTTCTTCTCACACCACTCAGATGTACAGATCTCTTTCCCTCAAGAGTTTACAATCAATTCCAACAACCTGGATTGATACACACATATACAATATGTCTTGTACTTTTCTTTCTTACACACTTACACAAGCTATGAAGATCTATCCCTATTATATAAGATTAGAGATCATGAGCTATGTAATATCAACCATTAGATACACCTCCTAATTAAAGGCTTAAAACAGTCCTGCCAAAAATAAAAATGCAGACTTACAACTAATAGCTAAACTTATCATGCAAACAATCTGTTCCATCCATGAAAATAGACTTTTTGGATGCACAGGTGACCAACATTGGTCCCTGTTTGCCTGCACATGATCGACGCTGGCTGATACATGACTGACGCTGGCAGCTATTGGTCGACTCCTTACCGTCGTCAGTGATTGTGTGAATCCAGCAACTTCAGCATCCACTCATCTGGTGAAGCTTTTAGCTCCACACCTTAACATGTGGTAATTGGGTCCTTGATGTTATAAGGGCCTATAATGGTTTAGGTTGACTTGACTATAGACACCCCTTCCCTAGATGCCATCTGATGGCCCTGGTTTAGATGGACTCTATTATGGAAGTGATAAGTTCACCTAAAGAGAGACTAAGATCCCTTTAAATTAGTCTTAAGAATAAGGCACTTGATTTTTAATAGATGAGGAGAGAGCTCAAGGATATTTGGTGGACCCTCTACCCTAGATTAGGCACAAATACTATGGTGGACCATGATTCTATTTATGTTTCCCCTCAAGATGCACTATTGTATGATCAAGAGGAACTCAATATCTTGGGCTCTACTAAATGAAGATATGGAATGGCTAGCTCTTATCTCTTTACTCTTAATAAGACTTCTCCACATTCAGGTTCTAAATGTCTCAAATCTAATATAAAATAGGATCCTAAACATGAGGACCCAAGGAAAGCTTGTAAGATCTCTCTCTAGGGCCTCTGTGACTTCCTGTCTAGCTCTTGTTGTTTTTATTTGATTTTTTTTGGATTCATTGACATTCTACCTTCTCTTTATGTTTTTATTGGGTCTTTTTATCTCTTCAGATGGGAATTTTTTGGGTCTAGCTAGTTGGACCCTTGACTACTTCTTTGTTTAATCTAGAGACCCAGGCCTCATATTGTGCCTCAGGATGGATTCCACACTAGATCAAAGATTGATTTACTTTTATCTAAATAATTAAATATTGAAATCTTGAAATTTTTAATCAAAAAATTATATTTATTTATTAATTTTATAATAATATAACTAGTAAAAATAGTTTGAATATGTTTGTCTTATGTTTTTTACATACTTTATTCATTAAATTTATATTCTCCACAAATTTCCTATTGATAAGTGATAGATGGCCTCAATCTAATTATATTTCTAAAAATATTTTCAAAAACAAACAATGGGCTCCAAACTCCATAGTATATGTATGATATTATAATTTTTTGAATGCCCTCTTGAAGAAAGAGAAACTTTCCCTTTAATGATTAAATTGAATTCTAATTTAAGGTTGACCATTTCTATTGACATATCATACTATTACACTCACTTATCCCACCCCTATTTGGGTTTGATAATGGAAGCCACGTATTCAATTATTAGTCATTTTTTGTTAATCTCAATTATTTTTTTCATAATAATAGGACATAATGATCCATATATAACATAAGAACCATAACCATTTATTTTCAAATAACTTTATGATATTCTACTCTTAGTCATTCTAAGTTAATCTAATTTTTTTGGTTAAAATCATAAGACAAGGTGACCCATATATCACACAAGCACTTTAACCATTTATTTTCAAATATTTTATAGGTATGGCTCAACCAAGGTTGAATTTTTAAAATGAAGAGCAATGAAGATAATATCAAATGGAATATTAAAGATGATGATGACAACAAATTATATATACAAAAAAAGAGGAATAAATAAAACGTCAAAATGATAATAATAGAGGAAGAGTTGTTAGACGTAGGGATGAATTGATAGTTGAAAAATTAGATTTATAAAATTGATGACATGTAGATAAGATAAGAAGAAATCATGCACAAACATCTCAAGATGATCAATATGTATTACAAATAAGAATACAATGATAAATTCATTCATATAAAGTCACTAAGTTTGAAAGACAATAAATACAAGAATGTAATCATGAAGTACCTCAAAGGGACTATTATTGATCAAATGATAATGTTGATGTTAATTCTAAATAAGTAAATTCAATATCTATAAATTGTGTGCTTGAAACACTAGAGTATGCACCTCTATATTCAATGGATTTTGATGTTATAAATAATGATTTATAAGAAGATTTAACATAACAAATAAGAAGAAGATGATTAATGCAATATTCAAAAATTAATGGAAAAGAAAATATACCCAATCCCAATAGAATGCTCAAGAGAGATTTCATTCCTTCCCAAATGCTTTTTCAAAATGGTCTATATAATTTTGATTCACCAAGCATGTGTTATATTTTTCAATAATGTTACCTTGGAATTAAAGTTTATCAAACACATGAAGGCCATGTATGAAATATATCTTGACAAGAGAAAGGCCATAATCAATTTTCAGCATCAAATAATATGGATCCTAGGGCACAACCACTATAACTTCCAAACATGGAATAGGTTGAGAAAATATTGATAACCCATGTCAACCCAATTTTACAAGTGACACATGCAAACAGAGGTCAATATAAATATAAAGGGCATATAATAAGCTTTACACAAAAAGGAAAAGAAATTACTAAGTTTTTTTCACACCAAATAAAAGATTTACCAATGATTATTATCCATAGGAGGGATCAACATCAAAAAAATTACAACTTTACAATCAATATAGAATGAGTATATAAGGATATAAAATTTAAAAAAAAAGGAACATGACTAGTTAAATTCATATGTTGAGATTGATAAAAATGCTCTTAGTGAACTTCCACCCAACTCTAATGAAAATATCTTCAACTAGTTGAACTTTATCCATATGGAGTTTGATTCTAATGTGAATTAGATTGTATTTATAGGTCCAGTGATGAATATGGATGAAGGAAATATAATTAATCACATGACCCCAAGAGAGATGGAATTAATCCATACATGGGGAAATAAACCTAATGTATATCTCAGTATACTAATTAATTGCCTAGGGATTAGACCATATCCTATCAATGAGTATGTCACATTAGGATTACTTGATATGGAATTTCCAAAATAGTTTATTGATGGAATATTTGATTGTATATAACCATGGTTGAGATGAGTACATATAATTGAATTTTTTAAACATTTTTTTTGATATAGGGATCATTGTTTAGGCTGACACCCATGGTTTAAATATTACATGATGAACATGATCATGAGACATCATGCACAAATTTTTTCATTAATGTTTTTGAAAAAGAGCCTTCAAGATATGCCAATCACCATGAATGATTTGTGTGAATATATGGATAATGTTCCCCACTCACATATAGTTAATTATTTGATGTCATTTACAACCACCTTGAGGGGTACATGGTGTTATTCAAAAAAATGTCATGGTGAATTAATGGACTTGCTACATCAACTTGGGTTGCCTACTATTTTATTCACTTTAAGTGTAGCCTATATGTATTGGCATGATCTACATGTGCTAATACTAGGAACATAACCAAAAAAACCTTAAAAATCCTAAAATTGGTGAAGATAGAATATTATTGATTATCCTCATATAGTGGCACACTACATAAACTTGAGAAGGATATATTAAAAAAAGGAATGAAATTAAAAGATTATTGGTATAGATATGAATGGAAACATAGAGGTTCACCACATATGCATGGATTCATATGGTTAGTGATTTAAATTTTTAAGGGAGTTATGGAATCTAAAACCCTAGGTTGTTAAAGTGCTAGAATAATAAATTAGGAAATAAATATAGTAATATCAATAGCCATTAATTATTAAAAAAATTGATTTATTTGATTTATTTGATTTATTTTTTAAACAAAAATGAACTAGAAGAGTTGTACTTAGCTAAAAAATGAATAAAATAAAGAAGTGGTTAGCTGGAAACTAGTTTATGAACAATGCAAGGTTTTGCCAATAGAAAATCAGTGTTATAAACCCTCCTAGATGGTATCATGATCCTATGGTCAATAGTTCACTAAGATAGTATCCCATGTGTCAAGTTAATTTCCTTGTGCATCATAGATAATGAGTTTATGGGTGGTCCTTCATCTAGTTTTGAGAAGCATGTGCCTATGTGACTGAATGTTGGATCATTGTTTATTCTCTATTTTAAATGATTTCCATGTAAAACCCTAGGCCTCCATGTTTATTATGGTATTTTATGAGCACACGTAGAAAAAGAGTGGTGTTAGTAGGGTAGGATGGATGTGACCTCAACACCCCATGTGTTTAGCATTACCTACATACCAACACATCAAAATGGGATACAGACCAATGTAGTTTTCCTAATCTAAGTGTTGTGAAAGTAAAAGTGAATGTTAGTATGAGATCTAATTTGAAAACTGTGAGTGTGAATTGAGACTAAAAATTTAAGTAATCTAAGCTTTGGGATGTTGTAGATGGGTGTACATAGAAGTAGGTCAAAATAGGGATCAATGACCTTGATTTGAACAACTATTTCTAAGTTTGCTTGTGAGTATTTTCATATGATTTCCATCTAGGGGATAAATGAATGAAATTGGTCTATACATAGTGTTATGGTATTTCTCAATACATGAAATGGGTCTAGTCCAACCCTAAGGTGATTTTGAGAAACATAAAGATATCTATTAGGGGTGAAAATAGCAAGGGGACATTAGCATTACCCCTTTTCTAATAATGTAGTGCATTATAATCCAAAGGGCTATACTAATTTCCACATGGTAGGAATGGATGAAAAAGGGACCTAGGTGCCTAAATGAAGGATAAATGTTACTTTTGGTATATCTGAGGATGGGTTAGACTCATAAAAATGTTGTAAAATGATAAAGAGTGACCATAATATAAGTTTATGCCTAAGCTAAGGATAAGGTTATTTCAAGTGATACTCATTGCACTAAAATGACATTTTATATGACTACATCCCTGCCTTTTATTCTATAAATTAATAAAAGGAAAATGACTAGGATAAAGGAAAAATAAACATATTTGGACTTACCTATAAGGTGAAGCCCATGAATCTAGGTCTGAGTATATGAAGTGTGCTCCATTGTGTGTCCTAAAAATAAATCATGATTGAATTAGTCCTTAATAAATATCAAAATCAAAGAAAAAATTGAGTAAAGAGATGAGAGAAAGATGAGAGGAATGAATACACCTTGTTGGGTATGTGAACTAATGTAAAAACCTGGTGACATCTTATGTGTGTATATATGATGATCAAACATTGAATAACTTAGACTAAGTTGATGATTTTATCAATCCTCATGTGCAGGTGACTTAATAACTCAAGTTGGCCTTGAATTCATTAATGCCCACCCATATTTGGTGGATCATAATTTGTCAATAACTTAAACTAGATTGATGAGTTATCTAACCCTCTTATGTATGTGGCTCAATAATTCAAGTTGGCCTTGACTCCATCATTTCCTTCCTATATTTATTATAAGAATATAGAACTAAAAATGGTTTCATGAAAACGTGAAAGATGGATCTAGGCCACTCATAAACCATGAACATAAAATGGCTCAGGGACCACACAAAAACTTTGAATGTAAAATGACTCTAGGCCACTCGAGAATCTCAATTACTACATATGGAATGAGGCATCAATCTAGTGTAAACCTGGTGTAAAAATGGTGCAAATGGTGTCTAAAATATATAACATGGATAATGACATAGACCTACCATTCCATCTGAGCAACTAGTGAAAAATTGAGCATTAAGAAATAATGTGCTAGGCATGTGCCCCTAATTTTGATATTTATGTATATGGATTTTAGATAGAGTTATATTAATATGTGTCTATGCACATCTAAAACTAAAATTAGAGTGACCATGTCATGAATGATGCCCAATTTGAGTAAACCTATGTAATTATGTGTAAAAATTAAGCATATAATAATCATATCTGATAATCTATGACTAAAATTGTGCAAACCTATACTGTACCTACTTTACCTTTCTATAAATTCTAAATTTTTATATTTTGGGGGCTATTGGATAGTAGTGTGGTCCCTTATCCAATATCGCATTATGCCAATGTCCTTTATGTTGTGATATTGACCAAATTTATTTTTTATATGAAAAAATGAGACTAATCTATGCATGACTATTTTTCACTATATTTTCTTGTGTCTAAGATCTGTAATCTCTATCTACATGCTAAAAACTATGTTTTGAGTGCACTAGGATGGATAAAACTCTATGATAAACCCTTTTGAATATCCCCTCTTTTTATGGGAGTTGTTGAACCTCTGCATTAACCATTCTTAAAAGAAAATTTATGCATCATGTGTGTTAGACTTATAATATATGATATTTGTGTGATAAACACATATAATGTGTATAAATTAAATTAGAAATAAAATTTGACTAAGCATAAGTTAGTAATGTATAATGTATGTTAGATCTAACATTCATAAGGTTATCAACATAGATATAACAACTTAATCATGCATATGAACCACAAACCTATAATTTGAGTAAAATACTTAAGGGGATGGGGCATGATGTCCATCAAGGCACCTAAGGAGGAAGGGGAGATGCATGAGGTATCTCATGGCATTGCAAACTGAATGTGAACATAATAAGCAAGAGACATGTTTCATGGCCATGACACATAGATAAAAATACATGAGGCATGTAAAATAGGCCAAGGGGCCACAATACAAGCTACATGGGCACATGTCACTAAGTTTGAGAAAGAGAATACATACAAGGGCATGTTAAAATGTCCACATATGCAAAGAATAAGCAAGGTTGTCTTAGATCCACATAGAATTACATGTTCAAATGTTGGATACATAATCAAGAAAGTACACATAAGGACATCAACACATGTCTAATGCATACATGTAATGAAGGAAGTGTCTTAGATCCATAGAATAATGGCATATTCAAATTCCCTCAAGTACATGTAGAAGCCAAAATACATAGTCAAATCTAAACTAGTAAAGTTATAAATAAAAGTATGTGTGAACATGTGGTACAAATCCTTATAAAAGCAAAGATGTACATAAGCTAAGTCTATAGTAGTAGTAGTGGTGGTAGTTGACAAAGAATTAGTGTAGTATAGAATGATATAACCTAGAAAATTATAAGTTGTGTAGTATAATACCCTTAATAGGTAAATGTATCAATGTTGAATATATGTATCTATGCATGTGCCCCTAGTGGGTGAATAACATCAAATATGGATCTGTGTGGAGGACCTAAGTCTTGTAATAATATACAAACACTCGAAGTAATAATTGAAGCATCTATGTATGATAAAAGTGACTACACTAACATAGATAGCATATGTAGTACCTAGAAAATTGAAGCAATGTAAACATGGAAATGCATGAAATCTAAAATATGTATTGTTTTAGTAATATTTGAATTTTTTTGAATTTTTGAACATATTATATTGTTTTTTATTTCCTGAGTATAAGCTATGTACAAGCAATATGAAAATGGAATAATGTACAAGTATATTATGATTTATTTATATATAAAATCTGTATAGATGGATGGTGTTCAATGGACTCTTCATTGCCTTACTGCCAAGTGAAGCTAGATGGTATACCTTAGGGTTGAGCTTTTCTATGATTAAGTACAGGTCAAGCCAATTTGGATTAAACTTTCATTTTGTCTCTTATTTAGCTTTGAGGTTTTTGTAGTTCTCTTTTAGAACAAGATCATTGAATTTGAATTTTATGCTATGAACATGAACATTATATACCCCATTGGATTCATTTGTGGTATTTTCTGAGGTGATTTGTAGCTTGGATGTGTGTGTGATCCAGCTATTCTAACTCATGTAGATGTATTCTCTATATTGGTCATTTGTGATAATCTATTTGAGATAAAATCGTAAGGATGGAATTTCTACTTCTATTGGGATAAATGCTTCAATTTCATACACTAGTGAATAAGGGGTAGCTCCTGTCAGTGTGTGAATACTATTGAGATAAGCCCATAGTGCATAGATGAGATTATTATGCCAATCATCACCAAATATGGTAAAAATTTTGCCTAGTATACTATTAATTATCTTGTTTGTAGCTTCTACTTGGATATTACCTTGTGGGTAGTATGGAGTATAAAATGTGTGTTGGGTCTTATATTTAGAATAAAATTTATTTACTATTTTGTGCTTGAAATAGGTTTCATTATCTATAATGATGGTCACTGATAGGCCAAATCAAGAAATGATGTTCATCATGAAAAAGTAGCATATATCTTCTTCTATTATGTATTGTAATGTAATGTATTCCACCCATTTAGTAAAGTATGATGTAGCTATAACAATGAATTTTTTGCCCCTAATAATTTTGGGTTGATTTTACCAATTAAATCAAAGCCCTATAACATGAATGGCCATGGGGATATAATAGGTTGTAGTTGTTATGAAGGAACATGGTGTAGATTACCATGTCATTGACATTTTTTACATAATTTATCATATTCTTGACATATTGGTTCCATGGTGGGCAAATAATACCCTTTTTGAAGTAATTTGTGTGACATTTCTTTTTCATTGAAATAGCCACCACATTTGCTATCATGCACTTGGTTAATGTACAACTTAGTCTCTTCAACTAACAAATGTTAGAGTAAAATTCCATCAAAATATCTCTTAAATAAGTCCCTATTGATGATGATTTAATAGAGGGAATTTCTTTATACTTCATGCTTATTATTCCTAGTGAAAGTATCTAGCAAGATAGATTTGTGTATAAAATTATACATATCAAAAAACCATTCAAATGTTATTGTACTATGCATGGTAGCTAAAACTACTAGAGATATGAGGTTGTCCTTGGATACCGATGGTGACTATAATCATTTTATAGTGAATATATCGTAATCATCATTAATTTCAGTGGAGGTTAATGATTTTGCACTTGCCATTACATTGGTGTGATAATTGTCTTTGTGAGGAATATGTTCAATAGAGAAGTATTCAAATTGAGCATGTAGACATTGAGCCATATTTTTGCATGAAATTAAATGTTATTCCTTAGTTTGGTAGACATATATAACCTAATTGATGACCAAATATGAATCCCCTTAGACATTAATAGATTTTATTTGGAGAGCTTGAACTACTTAGAGATCAAGGATAAGTGCCTTATATTCTATAATATTATTTGTGCATGAGAAACTTAATCGATATGTAAGTGGTATTGTGGGCCCAAGTGGGTTGATAAATATAATTCTATCTCTAGCACCTGATGCACATCTAGAACCATCAAAGAACATTATCCATGTGTTATAATTGATGTTGTAAGCTTTGAAATCATCTCAAAAATTATTGTTGATAGGATTGGTATCTAATAGTAGTGTTTTTTCCAATTGGTATACAATTATCTAGCCCTTTATCAATTTTTGTAACAAGATCTTTAGATTGAATTATGTGAGTAACATTACCCATTTATTGATATGATTGGAGAGATGTGGTCTGGACATGAGAAATTTTAAAGGATCTACTTTTGTAATAACATGTGTCTCATTGTTTATCATATAGTGTCGAAGCTTTTGTGTATAAAATATGAGTGATGAACAAAGTTTTTCTATTGCCAAATATTTTTGTTTGTAATTATCAAGTTTGAAATTGATGTAGTAAATAGCTCTCTCTTCATGTTGTTTATCATGTTGTGCCAAGAGTGCACCAAGTGTATAATCAGTTATATAAATGTAAAGGAAAAGTGGCCTATCAAGTATTAGTGGTATCAAGACAAGTGGGTTCAACAATTATTATTTGAGTGCATCAAATATTTATTAACATGTAATATCCCATTCAAATTTGGTATCTTTCTTAAGTAATCTTGTGAATTATTGAATCTTATCTACTAGTTGTGCCACAAAGTGACATATTACTTAAATTTTTCCCTGTAAAGATTGAATTTACTTTAAGTTTGTAGCAGGGGACATATCTATTATATATTTGAATTTTTTTGGATCCACCATGATGTTGCATTGGGATATTATAAATCCCAATAATTTACCACATGTGTCCCAAAAGATGTAGTTCTTAATATTTAATCATACAATGTATTGTCTCAACCTTTCAAAAATCTATCATAAATCTATTGTAGGGCATTGTCTCTATTTTAATTTAGCTAGTAAGTCATTGACAGTATCTTCAATTTTCTTACAATTTATATCATGAAAAATATGGGTCATAATTAATTGGTATCTTTCTCTAGCATTATTTAATCCAAAAGGCATGACTATATAGCAAAAGGTACCCCATGTTGTGATAAAATAATTTTTTTCTTGATCCTCTTCAGCTATCTTGATTTGATTATAACCAGTGAAACTATCTATGAAATAGAGCATATTATATCCTATTATGGAGTCTATAATTATGTTGATGTTAGGCAAGGTAAATTCATCATTAGATAACACATTATTTAAATATTTAAAATCATAACAATATAAAATTTGGTTATTAGGATTAACAACTAGCATAATGTTAGATAGCCATTTGGGGTGATAAACTAATTGAATAAAGCCTACATCAAGGAGGTGTTGGATCTCATCTTTGGCTAAAAGATCCCCCTTAGGATGTATTTTTATAATTTTTTGTCTAATTTTCTTTGCATATGGATAGAATGTAACCATGTGTGTTATGATGGATGTATTGATGATTAGGATATCATAATAGGCCCAAGCAAAGATTTTAGCGAAGTCCTTTAAAGTTTGTCAAATATATGTATTTTATTCTTTACACAAGGTGGTAGCCAATAAGATTATGCAAGGATTAGTGTTTGTGCCATAATTAAATTCGACTATCTCTTCATTAAGTAATGTAGATCAATCAGTGGTGTAAGGTGTTGTAGGTATGGAGCCATCTATGTCGATGGGGATATCATCTGAAATGTTTGGGCTCTCACCAAAGTATGTTTGGGAATTTATGTAATGAGGAAACCTACTCTTATGATATAAGGGATATCATCATATGACCCTAAGAATTATAAGAGAGCTTCATCATTATATAACTTGTCAAAAGTGGGTAGATATGGGAAAACAATATCATCAATAAGGTTAAGGTAAATAACAAAGAGTGTAGGCATATGATTTATTATATTGTCTATCCTTGGAATGGGTGGAAAAAATAATATATGTTGAGAATCATGGGGATAATACTTAACATTTTATGTGGTATCCTTGTATCCGAGTCCCTCCTTGCCTTTTTTATCAGATACCTCAATAGGATTAAGAATTCCTTGTTCATGTTTTCTGAGGCTTTATCCTATATAGCCCATTTGTTTGAAATATTTTAGTGTAATTGGAGAAGTGAATCTATTATCATATACTCTTGAGGTGTCTTATGGAGTCATATGTGAACTATGAATATTAGACTATATAGGTGTTATAACAAAACCCATGTGAGGAATATAATTGTGTGAAGGCTTTGTCTTCTGAAAATATTTGAATGGTTCATGATCCATAGGGAATATGTATATAAGACATTTGTAAATAAAATTAAAACATGCATGTAAATTTAAGGGTATTTCATGCATATAATGAATCCAAGGTCTCCTAAGAAAAATATTTTAATTAAGATCATTGGGCATAACTTGACATGTTATAGGTAGTGTTCTAGGTCCTATTGTAAGGTTTAGTGTTATTTGCCCCAAAACTTTGTGTGGAATATTATCAAATACTCAAATTTTCATATCATAAGGATCCAAATCCTTATCATGTATATTAATAACTTTAATTAAATAAATATTAAAAAAATTTAAACCTAATCCATTTTTTACTAACACCCATTTGACACCCACATCATTAATTTGTAATTGGATGTAAATAGGTATATGTTGATATATGATGTGATGAGGTGGGATATCTTATTTTTATAATGATATATGCTATATATTCTAATTCATATTATTGATTATGGAAGCAACATAAGCTAACTCTATTGTGCTTGATACCTTAATATCATGGAATGCTTCATACAAAACATCTTTATATGTGTCAGAATGTTATAGAAACTCTAAAATAGAAATTGTGGTTGGAAAAACACTTGTCTAATTAAGAAATATATAACCATGGTTTTATCCAAACTTCAATGCCTTATTACCCATTATGGAAATCATAGAATGGACCACAAGGTCTAATATGAGTATAGAGATGGTAATAGGAGTGGGATAGTAGCTATATGGGTAAGGTCAGGAAGTAGGAGGGATAAGAAACCACTAATGTACTCTTATTTTTAGTAGTGATAGGTAAGGGATCAAATTTAACCAAAGAGAAAAAGGCTTATAAAGGATATTTTTTAATTTTGGGTTTTGTGTTTTTTATCTTAATGTATTATATCCTCTATGTGTGTAATGATTAGAGGATTGATTGAATTCCACATAAGAGAAAAATAACCTGTTAAAAATATAATTAAACTTTGATTAATAAATTAATAAATATCATTTATCATTATTATCATGTTTGGACAAAATAAAAATTAGAAAATATAGGGATCTGAAATCTGAGTATGAGATCTAGAAGGCTAAAAATATAAACCCTAAAGGTAGTCTAGGGTTAAGGTTTATTTGAAATATTTGAATAATTCAAGTTCACCAAATGATTTAAATTTTTAAGGGAGTTATGGAATGTAAAATTCTATGTTATTAAAGTGATGGAATAATAAATCAAGGAATAAATATAACAATATCGATAGCCACTAATTTGTACAAAAATAGATTTATCTGATTTATTCTATAAATAGTAATGAACTAGAATAGGTGTACTTAGCTAGAAAATTGAATGAGATAAACAAGTGGAAGGATGGGAACTAGTTTATTAATAGTGAAATATATCACCAATAGGAAATAGGTGTCAAAAACCCTCCTAGATAGTAGTTCAATCCTTTATTCAATAGTGTATTGTGATAATGTCCCATGTGTTGTGTTAATGTCCTTATACAACAAAGACAATGAGTTTTTGGGTGGTCCTTCATCTAGTTTTAATAATCATGTGCATGTGTGACCAAATATTAGATCATTGTCTATTCCTTATTCTGATTAATTTTCATGTAAAACCCTTGGCCTCCATATTTATTAGGGTATTTGAGGAACACAAGTAGAAAATGAGTGGCATTAGTAGGGTAGGTTGGATTTGACCTCAACACCCCATGTGTTTAGTATTGTCTACATATGAATACCTTGAAAGGGGATCAATCTTGATGTAGTTCTCCCAATTTAAGTGTTGGTGCAAGTGCAAGTGAATGCTAATATGAGTATTTATTTGAATGATTTGAGTGTGACTTGAGGCTAAATATATGATTAATATGAGCTATAGGTTGTTATATATGGTTTTATGTAAAAGTAGGTCAAAATAGGGATCAATTATGGTGATTTTCACAACTAGTTTTGAGTTTTTTTGTGAGTATTTGCATCTGGTTTCTATTTAGGGGATAAATAAATGAAAGTGGTATATATAGCATTCTAGTGCTTGTCAAGACATGAAATAAGTCTAGATCGACCCTAAGATGCTTTTGAGAAATGAAAATATATCTATTGGGGGTGAAAATAATAAGAGGAAATTAGCACTACCCCTTTATTAATAATTCAGTACGATATAGTTAAAATGGTCATGCTAATGTCTAGGTGGTAAGAACAAGTGAAAAAGGGACTTGGGTGCTAAGTGAACACTCAATGCTACTTTTGGTACATTTGAGGATGGGTTGGACCCACACAAAAGATGTAAAATTGTTAATAAAGGCCCTAAGATAGGTTTATGGATAAGCTAAGGATAAGGTGGTCTCAAATGATACTCATTGCACTAAAATGACATTTTGATGACTAAATTTAGAGTAAGCACCAAATATGGACAATGTTGATGGGAAAAATGATCATGGATGGGAAAATGTTGAGAAATACTTCCATTTTATTGTTCATGCATGGAATCATCAAAAATATCCATACCAAATAAATATACATGTATGTTATCAATCCTCCCCAAATCTATGTTTTATTCAATTATTTTTATTTTATCAATATAACTAATAAATTATTATATATAATGAATTTTAGGCATTAAAAAATTTTACTCAACATCCATGTCTTCAAAACACAAGATGACTTATGTAAGTCGATATGGATCATGACTATGAAGATCTACTCAATTGTGTAGAACAACATATAATCTGTAGAGAATATAGTTACCTACGTAAGAAAGGAGGAAGAATGGTTTGTAGGTAATATGTTCAATCACTCAAATAGTTTTATTTTATATCTATAAAAAATAATATGTGTGCAAGAACTAACAACCAAGTTATTATTAATTATTGGTAGAATGCAACGTGGGCATTAAATCTTGAGGGATCAAAACTATATCAAGACTCAGAGATAGGAGATATAAAGTTTATGCCTACAAGAAATGATGATATATTAAATACACAAAATTTCTACATACCAAATCTATGGAGAGCAAATTTAGATTGGCAACCTGTTCTTTCCAAACAAGTTGTAGTGAAGTACATTACTAAATATACATCAAAAATAAAGAAGAGCTCTAAAACTTATCATCAAATTTTGATGTAGCTTATGAACATTGAAAATCCAAATGTATTAGAAACAAGATAATATATAATAATTCTAACTAAAACAATTGTTGAAGGAGACATTGGATCACAAGAAAAATTTCACATGTTGTTGGATCTTGTATTAGTAGAGAGCAGTACTTAGAGTATTTATCAATTTTAATGTTTTAAATGAGGTGTTCAAACTAGTAGCTTAAAAAAATGAAGATAACCATGATGAACATACAAAATATTTCATTTGTGGATACAATAACATGTTTTTTTCCATGGAAATTATTTCACTTATTGAGGCAACTAGATCTTTCACATATAATCCAAGGTGAAAAAGAGATAAAAATGGGAGGCAAGGAGTATTACATCAATTATGAGAGTATTCCCAAGGTTTGCCTCCATCCTTTCATGTGAATCACATGAATGGTTGATTTTTTTTTGTAAAAATTATTACTTTTAAATCCATTTCATGACATACATACAAAGAGATATTAGACTTGATGATGATGTAATAAAATCAAATTGGGAGTCTTCCAATTATAATAATTGGCATGTTGAGTGAAATACTATTCTAAAAAATGTTGAATTTCATAGTGATTATGAACATGAATATATTTACCCAATTCAAAAAAACTCAATGAAACATGAATGGGAAATCATATCTAAGCTACAACATGGATAAATTATGGAAGTTAATAAAATAGATATGTTGGGAAGAATATTTATTGATAAAAAACACCATGTAATAATGAATATCAAGGTGTAGAATACACAAATAAAGTGATAAATTTTATAAGAACCATAAAAGATAATGGGTTTTTGATAGATGATGGTATATCACCAAATATTCATTATGGAATTTTAGGTGCTAAAAAAAACAATGGATATAAATATGACACATTATCATCATGGTCAAAATACTTTACCATTTTGTATGATAATTCAAGGAACAACATGAATAAATAAATCATTTATAATTGATGTCATTTGTTGAGATCTTCAAGATGCAGCATTCCTAGAGTGTTGTCCACTTCTATTACTTTCACCAACTAGAGTTGTATCATTCAATATTGGTTCCTCAACCATCTATTCATAAATCCAAACCCCAATCACATATTTTGTTGATTTAGAAGGAATAAGACTTACAACTTTCCAAGAATATATCCACCACATAAAATACATATTGATTGATGAAATGATCTGTGTTAGATAAACTTTACTTTAAAACATATACTCTTGACTTCATCAAGCATTTATTAAGAATATAGACATGAGTTTTATAAGTATATCTATAATTCTAATTGGATATTTGGGATAACTACCTCCTATTAATGATAGAACACCATACAATAATAAAAGGCATGTAAAACTATTATGGGAATAATTAAAAGTAGTTTTTAATTTTGAAAGACAATTAGACAAGCAAAAAGTGAGGACTAACAAAGGTTTTGTCAACTTCTCACAAATATAAGAGATGCAAATCTGATAATTGATGATTGGAAGTTATTGATGACAAGAACCAATGCTAGAATAGATAGAACCACTGATGAATAATTTGACAATAGTATTAATTTATTTTACAAAAATGATAATGTGCATAACCACACAAAAATAAAATTTCATTCATTGAAATGACCCATTGCACATAGAATTACAAACAAGGTAAATAGTACTAGTACACTAGTAGGAGGTCAAAATGATGAACTTCATGTGGAGTTACTAACAACGAAGGATGTAAGGGTCATTTTAACCTACAATCTTTGGCTAGAATCAAGTGTTGTAAATACATATCTAAGTTATATTTAAAGTATGATATACAAACTTGGTAGTGCCCCACCACAACCCCACACACACACACACACACACATATAATGGTTGATTTTGATAATTGATTAGGAATACCATTTGAAGATGAAATTACATGTACAATTCCAATTTCACCAATATAAATGAGATGCATAAACCAACGACCCATATGATTGGCTTAGGCATTAATAATACACAAATCATAAGCTTTGACTCTTTCAATATCCATAATTGATATATGTTAAAAATAAATAATGGTTAAAATTTGTGGCTATATCCTATGTAAAGTCCTTGGAAGGATTAATAGTATTATTGCCATGCACATATGGCTATTATGAAAATCTAAGAAAATGAAAACAACTTTACAAATGGAAAACTAAGGAAGAGAGATTAAAATTCTAAGAGGATAAATAATGTCATGTACTTATCATAAATTTATATTGCACTTGACTCTTAAATTATCCATTAGTTTAATCATTTTATCTTATTAGTCCCAAAGGGTAAATTATTTCCTTTGTTTTGATTTAAGTGGTTATTAGTACTTTTTTTCTTAACCAATCTGATTGCTTCATTTTGCATAATGGGAAGTATATGAAATTTTTACATATGTAAGTTACAATGTTTTTAACTACTCTTTAGAATAATATTATTTTGTGGGAATTCATTGGCTAAAAAAATTATATGTGATTCCTGGCATCACATAAATCAAGAATTCACTCTATGATTTTAGTAATTAATTGGAAGTCTTCATCATCACATGTAGGAAACCAATATATTTTTAAATCTTATCATAATGGTTTTGTTTTAATGTTATTAATAATAACTAATTAAGAATATAAATTAAAGTTAAAAAATATGTGACATTCAATGAAAATTATTTAAGCCCACCTACCCCTATGGAAATTGATGAAACTAAGGCAAAAATTTGGGTGGTTATAGAAAATTTAATCCACCTAGTAATTCCTAACCCGCCAATTTTTTTATCAAAATCAAGACCGTCATTATAAACCAAGGAACTATTTATTATAGCATGTGATGGGTTTTTTTTGGTAGCTTCGATGTGGCATCTAGTTTTCTACCTATGGGGCATGTTCACTAATTTGAACATCATCTTACCCAAGTTGGTATTATTCATTTATTATTTTTTCCTATGTCAGGTATGCCTCAAATGTAATGCATTTTTTATGTAACTATCATTTCTATATTTCTATTTGATATTTCTAGATTTTGTACTTATATAAATCTATAAATGAAGACAAAAATAGATAAACTCATTACATGTAGTTTAGGTTTTAAAATTCTAACTTTATGTTACATCTCTATACTAGTTCAAGGGAATCTACCCTTTATTTATGGGGTGAAACTAGCACTGGGAAAAAGGTAACAATAATGCTAACCTCATATGGCTTTATTCTTTATCAAATGTGTCTTTCCTTTTGGTGGCTTTTATTCCACTACCATTATTTGTACTTTCATCTCTATTTTTATGGAAATGATATTGGTGATTACCTATCCAATGTTTTAACTTTCCAAAACACCACTACTCCTTAGTAATTTGTTACTTTTTACTTGAGATATTAGATCAATACATAACAGTAAGTTTTTGAAATTTCAATAACATTAATATAATATTTTTCCCTACTATAAATCATGTGATTAAAAATTAATTTTTAAAATAATGTTGTAACGAGCCTTAAGGGGGAGTTAGACACTTCAATGCTTGTGTAGGTAAAAAAATGATTTTGGTACCAAAAGCCATAGATTAGGCTAATGATATATGAGTCCAGACATAATTTATTCAGGTGTATTAATGCCATTTATGGAAATGAAAATAATGGAGGATATATCACACAAAACTATTATTAAAATAAAGTAAAATGCTCAGCCTTAGCCTGATATAATGTTATTTCCCTCCATCTATCATTATAGTGTCTCAAGGGTCTTAAAATAATCTATGTTTATCCTCATATTCAAATCAATCTGTATCCAAAATCCATGATTTGTCACTTTTATTTTTGCTTAATGCTTTCTAGTGAGAGTGTGGGTTACTCTTTGTTATGTGGGGAAAGACCATGGGCCACCATGTTATGGAGTGGGGTTCAACTTAGGTCACACACTTAATTTATTGGTAAATTTTTTTTATGGTCAAGTTTTTTTTCCAACTGTAAATAGTATGGCCAATGCATATTTTCTTGTGACATAGTCACTATGCATACTAATAAATTTAATTTACTAATCTTTTGTGTTCAAAGTGTATTTTGGCAATTTTGATTTTTTTTTAATTTTTTTTGGTTTATATATCATTTTAGTAGTTTAAATTTATTTTCTCTTGTTCATTCAATGTCAAGTCATGTATGGGTTTTAAAAAACTCTATTTTGATGTTGTTGATAACAATCCATTAGTATTTGATCTTGTTTCTAAAACTCAATGCTAAACTAATTCCACTTTGGAAATTTTATTTTACTTTATTTTTTTTAATTTTTTATTCAATATGAGTCCCATATGGATTCTGAAAGACCCAATTAGCCTCAATGTAGATGATACAAATTCACTAACATGTTATCTTGTTTCTAAATTTACAAACTAAACTATACCCTTTATCATTACATTAAAACTCAGTCAACATTGGATTCTTATCATTGTAAGTTTTATATGGGTATGAATTAGAGTCAACATAGTAAATAATGCCTTAAATATTCATCATTTAAATTATATTTTGAGGAATACAATTGATTTCTTTATTACTATAAAACTTGATATACTATAGTGTCATTTTTTAGAGAAATGCAATGGATGAAAGGTTCACAAATGTTTATAGAATAACTATTTGTTATTTAGTATATTGCATTAGGAAGAGGTACTATTCTTGTAAAACTTGCTTGATCTGACACTATATCTAGTGAATTATGCTCATTACATTGATTTTGTGTTTAAAATTATAGAGACTAGAATGTTGCAATTAAAAATGTGTAGAAAAATGACCTCCCAAAAGAGATGAATAAAATTTGGGCACAATTTTCAAGAGAGGTTTCAATGTTATCATGTGTTTAATAGTAATGATGATTAGATCATTCCAAGCAAAAGATCTCAAGTGATAACAACACAAACATCACATCAATTCTAATATGCAAATAAGAGTTATATCATATATTATCCATAATAAAACATGCAATTACAATGAGAGACCATGCATAAGTAGGCAAGGAAAAAAAGAACCAAGCCATAAAGGATAAAACTAAGAAAATATGAAAATTTGTATAGAACATGGAAAGTGTAAGAATATATTGTAACACCCCCTCCTCAAGTGAATATAGGGGCTAACAATAGACAAAAAAAAGATAAAATGGCATATACATAGTATGAGTCATAAAAACAAGGCCTGATCAAGTAATCATGTATAATATATATCCATAAAATGAAGAAGTAATATGTCCTCATGAACACCTCCCAAGGATAATTTTTGAAACCCCAAACATGACATGCAACTTGATGATTTAAAAGGCTTCATAAAGATGTTAGTAACCTAGTACTATCAAAATATACTCAAGAAAATAACTCCATCCTGAATATGTTGTCAAATGAAGTGCATGTGTATCTCAATGTGTTTGGTCTACTAGTGCTCAACTAGGTTATAAGATATGCGAATTGCACTCTAGTTGTCACACCAAAATATAGTGGGTGAATCGTATGTGAATTTAAACTCTATCAATAATTGACAAATCCAAAGAACCTATTGAATTATTGTAATTATTGCCTTGTACTTAGCCTATATAGATGAAAGTGAGGTAGTCTACTAATTCTTACACACCCAAGTAACTAGATAATAACAAAGATAAAAGATGTATCTAAAAGTAGAATGTTTGTCATCAAGAGAACCTACCCAATATGAATTAGTGTACCCAACCAATTGAGTAGAACCCCTAGTGTAGTGTAATCCAAAATGGGTAATGCCTCTAGATATCATAAAATCCTCTCAGCATCCTGCTAATGACTATCATGAGAATCATGTGCAAACCTAGATACAAGCCCAACTAAAAATGAAATGTTGAGGTGAGTATGGGTCAAATATATAATTCCCCTAACCATCTGCCTATACAATGTAGGATCACATTGTGTACTAATGCATATATAAGTGAGAGTGACTCTAGATTGAAAATGAGAGGGACTTGGCTTGAAATCATCCATGCCAAAATGATAAATAAGATCAAGGGTGTACTTATACTGACTTAAAGTAATCCTTGAATCTAATCGAGAAATTTACAAACTAAATAAGTAAAAAAGATTGAGATATGTCATATCAAACTACACTGAAAGTGCATGTTGAATAGCCTGAATTTGAGAAGAAGAGCTACATGTGAGAAGCATATCATTGATATACAAGACCAATTTAAAAATATCCTCTCCAACATGTTGTATATATATTTTGAGATCTAAGTGGTAGAGAAAAAACCTAGTAGAGAGAATAAATGATTCCATACCAATCCCAAGAGGCCCTTTTGAGAGCGTAAAGAGACCTAAGTTGACAAATAAAAGAAGAATCATGAACAAACCCAATAAGATGCTCCATGTAGATTTACTCCTAAAAATATGCATGTAAGAAGGCACTCTCAATGTTCATCTGGTATACTATCCAACCTTGTGATACAATAAGAGAAAGTATAAGGTGCACAAAATGCATCTTGGCAATAGGTGCAAAAGTCTTAGAGTAATCAATACCTTCAACTTGTGAGAAATACTTTGTAAAAAGGCATGCCTTATATTTATTAATGGACCCATCAGCTACATTTGGTGTGGTAAATCTATTTTTACCTAACCAACTTTCTTCCCTTAGGAAGAGAGACCAAATCCCAAGTATGATTCTTCATTAAAAAAGAATATTCGTCTACCATCAAGTCATCATGCTCTTGATCCCATGAGCTTTTGAAAAATACTTTGGATTCATAGAGAATGATTTAAATAAAATTCTAGTACCTATAGAATGTTCATGATGATGTTGAGTGGGTGGAATATCTTGTATAAAATGTGTTGCCTCAGAAACTATAGTAAGAGCCCATAGAGGCATAATGACAACATCAATGGGAATAGAATCCTCAACATCTATAACCTCCTTAGGGGCCTCCTAAATTGGATCCTTAAAGAATTAATCCTTAATAAGAGGTGAGGAATTAACAAAATAAGAACAATGCATGGAAGAAGATGAAGAATAATGGAAGTGAAGCACTCATCAAAATGTACATGTGTTCAAAAAAGAACATCATGAGTATTAAGATCCAAAAGGCAATAAGAT
Organism: Torreya grandis; assembly: GCA_037957365.1. Classification (NCBI taxonomy): domain Eukaryota; kingdom Viridiplantae; phylum Streptophyta; class Pinopsida; order Cupressales; family Taxaceae; genus Torreya; species Torreya grandis. The sequence continues at coordinate 244,585 of JARHVA010008393.1, forward strand.
CTCATGTCCTTGCAATACCCTACACATATCAAGGGTTTTCTCTTCTTATCTAATGATTTTCTTTTATTATTTAGTAAAAATTCCCAAGCATGGCTCCCAAATACTCTAAAAAATGAGACATCAAGCTTGGTTATAGAACAAGCCTCCTCTGGAGTCAAATGCTCAATTATTTTGTGTGGTATGTGATTATGAATGTAATTCACACAATTAATTACTTTTATCAAATATATAGGAGGTAAATCCTATGAATCCATCATGAAATTAGCCATCTCCTTCAAAGTTTAGTTCTTTCATTCTGCTAAGCCATTTTCTTGTGGAGTATGTGGAAAAGAATGTTGGTGAGTAATACCATGAGCTAAAAAAAATTAGAGAAATCTCTATTTAAGTACTCCCCCCATTATTAGTATGAAGCTTCTTGATGAAACTATAAGACTATTTCTTGACCAAATCCTTAAAGACTTTAACAAAGCACAGTTAAAATTTTGTTTGATCAATCTAGGAATAGGAAAGGCTGATCTGACACACAATCCTATAGTCTTAGAATGATTTGTATAGTCCTCAAATCTACTTTTCCATGCTATTTTATTGTTTAATGTAGAATGTAATTCCCTCAGTTGAACTTCTCCTACATGAAGGTTTATCAAAAATTTATTGTGGTACTTGAGAAAACAAATCCAAGTATGCCTTGATAAATTATGAATAAAGTAAGTGTATACTTAGCTCCATTAAAATAAGGAGTATTAAAGACCATAAAATCACTATGCATAATATGAGAAATGATAATATTGTTCCAATCCAAATATCTCAAGTGGTGAAGAAGCTCTCTTAGACACATCCTTAATAAATGGGTCTTGGGGTTGTTTCCCTAATGCACAAATAAGGCAAACTCCATCAAGACATGAAACTATAGGAAGACCATCAACCATACCATGAATACTAAAGTACTTAAAATATCTATAATTAAGATGTATGAATCTCTTGTGCTAAAGCTTACTCTCATAATTTGCATGAGAAACCAAACATGTCCCTATAGGAGGAGTATCATCAAAAACCTCAAAGTAATAGAGTTGAGAACTATTATCAACAACACCCTATGTAATAAGTGAAGGAAGCTCTATAAATGTTTGAAATGTATCCCCCTGAGGTGTGACAGTCATTATCTTACCCTAACCCAGATGAAAAATTTGATAAACAAAAAATAAAAATTTTGTGATGTTAAGGACATATAGTACATCATTAATGTAGCCACCATCAAGTTGTATATCACCCTTTCCCTTAACAAAAATTAATGAAGAATCTCCAAGCTCAATTTTGGAATTAGAAATCAAACTAAGAGATACAAAAGACTCTTTAAAAGAATTCATGTGATGAGAAACACTAGAATCTATGACCCAAATGTTTGAAATAGGTGACTAAGATCTCCCAACAACATTAAGTGTTTTGCCATGTTTATTAGGTGGAGATATAAATATTGTGTTTTTTAACTGCATCCTCCAAGGCTTGTTTTTTTCTTAAAACACCTAGATTATTTATGGCTAGTACCCCACAAAAAGAGCGTGAAAGGCTAGACTTACTCTTGGATTTGGAAGATGATTTGGGTTTATGTGCACTTTGAGATGGAGGAGGAGTGTTCTTGGATTTACTCTTTGATTTTCCATTGATCTTAAGATTAGATAATATTAATGATTTTTGAGAGGTGGAAGACTCAAGGTGAAACAATTTAGATTCATCCCTAGTTAGTCTTTCACAAAACAAATCAAAATATGGCATTTGTAATGTGGTACCTAAGGCATCCATGCTAGAGAAAAAGGCAAAAGAAAATATTTGGAATGGGCCTTTCAACTTGGATATAATTGGGTACACACACTCTTCATCTTTATTATCTCATCCACTCCCATTCAATTGGGTTTAAAAAAATTAACTTAGTGAGATAGTATACAATAGAGGTAAAATCTTCATGATTGAGATAATTAATCTCAACTTCAAGATGCATGGCTCTCATGTGATCTAATTTCCTAAATAAACCCTTAAGTTGAGCCCATATTTTTAATGGATATTCACATCCATCCAAATGAAACAAAATACTATCACTCACGTAATCCCCTATCAAACCCATACACTTCAAATTTTCATTGGTGCTGAATTTTTTCATATTCTCTAGTGAATTGTGGTTAAACTTATTTTAGTAGGGACCATAATCCTTTGTATTTAATGATTGTTTCCATTCTAGATCTCCATATATAGTAATTATGTGTAGTTAAAATCTCACATTAACCTAAACCAAAAGAAGAAGACATGTTATTAAATCATCAAATATCAAAATAATATAAAAAGGTGAAAATTTTGGCACCAAGACAACCCCCCAAAACATTTGTATTGAGACTCTCCCCCCCCCCCCAAAAAAAAAAATTGGCACTTTATAAAAGTAGTGAATTTTTACAAATAGATGACACCAATGGATAGATAATTTAAAACCATACACTTTTGAAAAAAATGAAATCAATTTTGAGTTATGGTACAAAAGTTCGAGGCTTTATGAATTCTCATAAATGGGTCAAAAATAATAATAATTACACTACAATCTGATTTCCATGACCAAATTTGTTGTGAACTTAGCCTTCCAACCACTCTTTGTAATTAGAATTTCACTACGTACATCTTCAATCCAACATAAGTGAAAAAATAATTGTCAGTGACCGTTATGTGCTTGTAGGAAAAATATACTTCCTCTTAAGGTAAAACTACAACTATTTAAAAATAAATCATGTATAAAACAATAGTTTTAAGAGGGAAAAATGGATTAACATTGTCTTGGCTATTTCCTAGAAATAAAAAAATTGATGAGGGTTGACTTAGCAATGAAACAAAATTAAACCAAAGTTGTACGACACCACCATCAAGGGAAAATCACAGCCAATATGCTAGATCAAGTCTAGGAAAGGAGCTCGGTGCTACCAAAGTAGATTACAGACCTATGATCTTATACCTCAAACCTCTGATTTTATACTTTAGACCTTCACATAGACCTTTATGCTTAGAAACATATTGAGGAAGCTATAAACTCAGTGCAAACCACCACTATCCAAACACAGATGCACAAGCAGTAAAGAGTAGGCCAAAATGAACCAAGCCTATAAAAGAAGATGAGTCTCATAACCTTTGACCAATGGAAAATTGGTTTTCCCCATCAAAGAAACCTTTCAAAAAAACACAGCTCCTCCCACCCCATGAAGGAAGGAGAAACTATCTTCAATTAAGATAAATCCCAACCAAACCTATAGAAAATTCAAAACTAACTCGTTATGATAGAAAGGAGAACCATCTGTAGGAAAAAAATATTGAGACCACAGCTAAAATATTGTGAGAAAATGGGTTAAAAATCCTTTATAAATCCTTTATTGAAAGAAATAAATTTTATGCATAAGTATAACCCAATGTAGATAAAAATTAGACCTCCTCCTAACAAATCCTTCCAACATAGACCTCCAAGTTAGGTGAGCGGGTGTGAAAAATGTGTTTCCTCGCCAAATAAAAATTATATCCCTTAAACACATATGCATAGTGTAATCAAAAAATAATATCTATGTATGATCCAAAATATGTGATGGAAATGCAAAAGAATTCAAAATTCAAACAGAAAAATCCTTTCACTAATACAAACAAAGAAATCAAGATATGCAAAGAAATCATTCAAATGCAAAGGGGAAATAAATATATGAAATAAACAAATCCTTGGAGAAAATATATATTCCAAATGGAAGTTTTTATCACTTTAAGCTCTGATACCATAATATGAATGATGATTAGATCATTTTAAGCCAAATATCTCAAGTGTTAACAACACAAACATCACATCAAATCTAATATGCAAACAAGAAATATATCATATAATATACAAAATAAAACATGCAAGTATAATGGAGATACCTTGCATAAGTAGGAAAGGAAAAATAAGAATCAATCCTAGCTAATGAATGTGGGATAAATCCACAAAGGATAAAATTAGGAAAAGATGAAAAAAACTATCTAGAACCTAGTAAGCATGAGAATATACTTTAATAGTGTTCAACATTAAAATCTGTTAAGTCTTTATTTATAGGTATTTTCTAGGGTAGTGTAGAAAGTATAAAATTAAAATCATGTTGTAGAAGGATTAGATGCCATTATTTTTACCATGTCACTTTATTGATTGACAATATTAGTATATTTTATGTCAAATTCACTGATGACACATAATTCAAGAGTTAAGATCTATTTAAAAAAATAAGATCAATACCCTTTCCAAATCAATCTTTTAGAATTTGGTGGTGCTAGTTTAGAACTCTACATCAAGCATCTCTAAATACTATTGACATCAATTCTCATGTTTGTCTAGTGTTTTTCCCGCAAGGACTTGGCACTTTGCACCCTTGTTTATATTACATGTGGATGATTTACAAATGCCTCAATTTTTTTTTCATTTCATCATATGTGCATTACACTTTTGGATGATTTAATGTGGTATATATTACACATTTAAAAGTCTATGAAAATTTTCATATTATATGTTAAATAAATACACAATACGCACAAATGCTAGTAGCATATCTATCTTAGATAAATGTATGTAAAATATGCTGAGAGATATCACTCTCAAGGTGCCTATTATGTTTATGTCACAATTTTTTATATAATATAGATACCTTGGAAATGATATCTCTTAATGTATTTTACATAGATTTATCTCAAATAGATATGCTAGTTTATAAATTATAAAATCATATACACATGTTTAAATCAATATAATATTAAAATCAATATAATATAATATCATTTCTTTTACCTTTGCTTGTTTTAATATTAATACATGATTTTTTTAAAGTAAACTTTCGCTTTTACTCTCAACATGAATAATTGAATTAGGGTTCAAATTTAAATATTTCAACTTTATTTTTAAAAAATTAAATGGGTATAACATTGTAAATAAGTTTGTTACTTTTTCATTTTCACTTAAGTACATTAATATAACTTCTGGAAGTTAAATCAAGGTTACATAAAAGTTTAGATTACTACATCATCTTATGAAAATCCATCTTCTATACACAATTTTAAATAGTTGGATAATAATAATAAAATGAGGAAATTAATTGTAATTGGAAGTTTTTCTTCTATTTTGGGTGTTTGGGGAAATACTTTACTAAGCATTATTGTTATTTTAGAGCTTGTGATGTTATTGAAATAGTGACCAATAATTGTAATCAATCTTCATGAAATGTATGTTCAATAATATTTTAGTGCTCTCAAACCTATGTAGGTATGATTAGATGAATAGTTCTCTTGGATTTGAAACTATGATCATGGGTGTCGAAAATGCCTTCATCAATAACTTGCTTATTTTTTTGGTTAAGTATTATAAACATTGTATTTTTTTTTAGTTGAGAAATCCAAAATAAGTTACTTATAATTTACTTATAATTTTGAATCAATTTTACTTTGATTCTTTCTTCTAATATAGTTCATACTATTATAACCTAGCAATATTTTATGTTTGTTTTTAAACTTACCTTGCATATTTTCTCTTTTCATGAAATTTTAGGATATAAGTTATATGCTAAATTATAGTTTGTTTTGAAATATAAGATGGAGTTGGTGAATAAATAATTGGAGCTCAAGGAATAAGTTTAATCATGTAATATTGAGTGAATATACCATTATTTATATGTAAATAACACACAATTGTGTGAATGTGATTAGAAAAATTTAGTTCAAATAATAATTAGTAATTGCTGGTAAATAACAATTCTCATAATTCATATTGTATAATAATTATAATAATTTTTAAAAGCTTACTAATGTCAAAAATGATTTCATTGAAAGATTAAGTTTGGATTTTGAGATTTATTAAAATAGAATTTATTATGTAAATATTAATTAGTTATTAGTTATTTATTGAATTGAAAATTATTTAGAGTGGTAATTAATTATTATAGATGTGATGTTATCTTACTTTAATTTAGTGTTTATTTCTAGTATAAATATTCTAAAACATACATAATTATATTTATTGCTCTTATTCTTAGTAAATATATTCTTGTTAAATTATTATTACTATTAATATCTTTAATATTTTGATTGTCAAATTTTTATTAGATATTTTTTTACCATAAACAATAATTATTTTACAACAATTTTTACTTTGATTTATTTTATTAAGATGTTTTATTGCCTAATGATATTTTAAATTAGTAGTGGTACACTTTAAATTTTAATTTATTACATCTTAATTTTTTATTTACTTGGCATTTGAATGGTGCCATGTTAGCACTTAAAATTTAGATTGATAGTTTAGAATATTGATTATTTAGTTATACATTTTCCAAGTGTGATATGTCAATACAGTGTTAGATTAATGATTATTGTGTCCTTGTAGAGTTTTTTTATAATTTAAATTCTAAATTTAAGACATTTAAACTTTAATTAATATCACTAATAACACTTGGTCCATGTTATGTGTACACTAGAAAAGTAATAACACTGACCAACATAAATTTAATATCATATTTTACGCATTGAATGAGCCCATACATTAAATCACAATAAACTAGTTTAGATTTCCACATGCCCATACCTATATTATATTTCACTAGTTTAAATTTGGGTTGTTATTGAATGGTACGTTCATATACCTTCTATGTATCCAAAACCTTCTACAAATCTATTTCTTAGAAATCTCACTGGGTAAGAGCATTTATATATTGTTTTATTTATATTAAGATTGAGAAAATGATATAATATTACATTTTTAGAGTAGTGACATGTGTCATTCAACCACCACAATAGATCAATGTTGTTCACCTCAAATCTAATGGACCCATTCTTTTGTTCCTCATATAAGGTGTTGCTCAGCATGTCTTTTCATGTTGATTCACCCAAGATATTCCATGGTAACCAATTTTACTATGTGATTGTTACACATGAAAAATTTCTCAAATCCTCTTTGTTGAAATTTTATCTACACTTCCTCATCTCTAATACATTTTTAATGGTGTAGTTATAATCTAGTTGTTTACAACTAGGGACCAACAAAAACACATTCTAACTTGTGAAAGTGAATTTATATTTTAAATCTTATAAAATACCTAATTCTTAGTAGTATTAGTTTGTATTGTTGTTCTTAAAGTCACTCAATGGATCGATGATAATGTTTTCATTTGTTAAATACACAATTCTGTTCCCCTTCCAAGTATGCTTTCCAATTTGGAGAACAATCCTTATCCAATTTTTAAGATCACTCGATGTTAAACTTGAAAGGATATCTCATTTTTGTTGTCCTATAATTTTCATTGCATCTATCATATGTATTACTCAAAATACTAAGAAAATTTATTTCAAATCCCAAAAATCAGACTAAACCAACATTCACAAACTAGTAGGGTCCTCACTCTCAACCAATCACATAAATCCATATAAAAAATACTAAATTTTAAAAAAAATTGATTGGTTGCTTAACTAAAATCAACCAATGTATAAGTGTTGGTTAAACTTACCAAAAAAACATATTATAACTATAAGTTCTCCCTCATACTTATCATTATTTAAATAGTTAAAATTTTATATGGAATATATAGTAGGGTAAATTTTAGTGGAAAATATTATTCAATTCATGAATATTTAGTTTATAAGAAATTATATTTGGTGATTTTGGAGGAGTATTACATAGGACCCATTCACTTAAAATTTTGGGATGTAAATTTTTTTATGGGTTAACTCACCAATTATTTTCAAAAATTATGGGGGAAGTAATGTAATTCGCTTTATATATAGTACATATGTCCATAGGGGTTACCATCTAAGTCTCATTCTTTACCTCATTTCTAAGTTGAATCTTGAGGGTTCCAAACTAAATCCTTGCATCCACCTTATTTTCACCACCTAATAGTATCTTTGTAACTACCTATTTATCATCTAATTGTGTATACTGATGCTTGACCACTATCACTCAACTATAACTTTCTATCACCTGACTGTTATCACTTGATAGTGCCTTATCATTACCCAACTATTATTGCCCTAATGTGTCTTGAGTCATGTTACTAATAACTTCATTCACCACTCGATTGACCCCTCACACCACCTAGTTACATCCTTCCTACATTATAGTTACATCATGTGGTAATGTATAACAACACAATAATTATCAACAAAATCAAGCATATTATCTTATTTTAAAAACCCAAGAAAGATGACTATGGAAATAACATCCACTTAAAATATAGGTATTTATTAACTTTTTTCATTTTTAAATCAGTAATTTTATTTTTAATTATTAAATAATTTTAAAACCTTTTTACATGTATAAATCCCCACTAATAGTGATACCATTTCATTAGAAATAATTAATCACAATAACATCTCACCACCTGAAGATTTTATTAATGATGTGCCACCCCTAGAAGACACTCCTCTGAATAATTCAAAAGAGATTTGTAGTTCTCATCAAACACCAAATTTAGTTAAAAAAATCCACTTAAAATATCAACAGAGGAAGATAAGTACATGAACAATTGGAAGGTATTTTTAGGTTGACTAGGTAGTAAATTATCCCTTTATAAAACCTATAGAACTATAAAATGGTAATTAGACTCCCAAAAAATGTAAGTGTATAATATGCAGTTGGAAACTTGGAAAAGAACATAGAATGAAACTTAAATTGGACACAATTGAGAAATATTGTGGGAAAATATATATATTTGTGAATCACCCAGATGGATGGACAATAAGAACACACAGATATAAAATGTAGAAGAATGCATTCATCTAAGATATGCACATGATTATGAAAATGATCAGAAATGGAAAACAAACATCTTATTGAGAAAGGGGGAACAATAAAATCTCAATTTGGAAAAGTTATGCAATCCAATCTAAAGGAAAAATATGTAAAGGTATCTACTATTTACTAAATTTTTAAAAAGGGTAGACCTATTTTTAATTTTTTAGATTATAATATTTTTTTCAACATAATGGGTTTCTTGATATTCCACAATCACATTGGTTAGATAGTAGTGTTGGGAAATAGAAAATTGTCTAGCAATGGTTGAGAAGGGAGGTTCGAAATAAAAAATTAAGATATCACTATTTATATCACTGTCCATTGATGAGGTCATTGTCGGTGACAATACATCATGATTTTACATGCATGTTTATACTTTTGAAAACTATTAAAGGCAACCTCATCTATTAGTTGTTCATAAAATTGTAGAAAAAAGAAATGTAAAAAACCTTCACAAATTGGTTATATCTAATTTAAAAGATGAATTTGGGATGAATGATTATGTAATAGCTTTGATTTTGGTGTGCATTGGCACTAATGGTGCATTGGTGACATAGGGGTATAGAAGTAGTATTTTTATATGAATTCAAAAAATAGTTGCCCCATTTATGATTTTGATTCATTTCATGGCTTATAAGATGAATCTTATGTACAAAATTATTAGCACATTTGGTAATGTCATAAAATTAGAAGAACTCATTTGTGACTTACATGCTTATATGTCAAGCATCTAAAAAAGATTTTTGGAGTTCTATAAATTTTCAATTGGGATGACTAACATTAAAAAACTATTGAAAGTCATTAATACAAGATGGATTTCTATGTATAAACTTGCATGCAAATTTTTTTATTAATATCCATCTTTATTAGGTTTTATGTTTAAATACCATAGGAAAGTTGATAAGGCAAAAGATTTGATATACCATTTAACATATTTAAAAACATTATTGACATTATGTGGTATTTTTCCAATGTTAAAGGAAATAAAATATTTAATGAAACATGCCCAAGAGTCTAGGATATATATATATATATATATATATATATATATATATATATATATGTATATATATATATATATATATATATATGAGAAAATGAGTATGTCAATCTTTACATATATTGTACACATCAAATAAAATCTTTCACGATCCTATTTTTAGAACTTTTAAAATTTTGACATATTTTAAGAATCCTAAGATCTATTTGAAATTAAATATCAATGATCATCTTTGTGTTTTGGTAAATGATAAGGAGGTCCCAATGCACACTTTATATAGAAGACTTGAACTTGGGGGATCTAAACCTAAAGATGTACCTATAACACATCTTCTATATAATATTGTTATATATAAAATGTGAATTAAATTAATCAAAATATCATAAAACTTATCTACTAAAATCAGATAATTTTTTCAAAGGGATGATTTGTTGGAGGGCATGGGAGTTATGAATCCTATTATTTGGAACAATGTTAATAGTCAAACAAAAATTAACACTTTATTTCACAAATACATGGGTTCCCCTATTAAGAATTTATGTAAATCTATAGAGGTTAATGGATTTGAAATTAAAAATATTTTGTAAAAATATTTATTGACATCTCAGTAAATACATTTCATATTTATAATGATGGATCAATTTTAGTGTCTAAGTAAGCCAACTAAAAATGGTGCAATTACACGACTATGGAAAAAAATTTATCCTAGTAGTGGCTTACATGAAAGTATTAATGAATATTTTATATTATATGAACTTTGTCTAATAATTATTTTAGATTTTTTGGAAGATGAGAAATTATTTAATATATTGACTTTTGTGAAGTCAAAACTTTGCAACATATTGGATACAAATCTAGAGACTTGTTTGAGATTGTATGTTGCACATTATTCTACAGACAAGTTTCCTTATGAAAGAGCACTAGTAACATGGATTTCTCTAGATGAAATAAGAGGTATTAGTAATATAGTGAGAAATACAAAGGATGTAAATACTAAGACTGAATATGGCACTAACATGGTAGATGCAAATATCACTTATGATGAGCAAGTTTTACAAGGATTATTTTAGCTTCCCAGGTTTTAGTTTGATATGTATGGTAATTACTATTTTCTAAAATATTTCATATTTTTTTTATTTTTTTAAATATTCAAAATATTTTGAATTCATTAAAACTATTGATAGCCCTATGATTAACTTAATAGATGTTTATCTCGCTCATTGTAAAAAATCAACTTAATATATGATTAACTTAATAGTTTATCCATGTAAACTAATTGAAAGTTTCTTAAACTCTCTATATGAATTAATTGAGACTCAATTATAAATGACGTCTTTAATTTAACACAAAAATTATGAAACACCTTTGAGATAGTAAAAAATGTAGCAATACTTCTTTAATAAAGAGACTGAAATTTAGTACTTTTAGTACTTCATTTTTTGTCTTATTATAATTCTATATACACAGTCTACTTTATGATTTTCAAATTTTTAAAAATCACTTTGAAGACTCATTTAGACATTATGGAACTGGGAGGCACCTATTTTTGTTTCCACTCAATTTTACCATGCAATTGGGTGAAACCTCTTGTCACCTAACTACATGATGCAACTAGGTGGTAGTAAGTATTGCCTAGGTGCATAATACAGCCTGATGGTAGTAAATGTTGCCTGATTACATGATGTAACCAAGAAGCATCAAGTACCACCAATTTTATTGATGCAACCAGATGATAGTAGGGCCACTGGTGCCACTCTTCTACATGATATATACCCTCAATATTACATCCATGTATATTTTTTCATTTTGAAAATAAAAATTATATTCATATCATATTCTAAATAGATAAACTAGTCATGATAATAAAATTTTCAAGACTAATCTATTCAAACATGCCATATAAATATGGAGACAATCAATTATCAATATGATCTTATAAATGGAAACAAATATTTGAGGTTATTACTAGATGATGGCATAATATAATCATATAGCCTCCATAATTATACAGGAAATAATATGTATCTTTAGTTTCATATTAAAGGATATAAAACACACAATAGTATAACTGGGTATTCCTTAATATAAAATGAGAGACATAGTCCAAAAAAACATTCAACCTTAAAATATAGACTGTTATATATTTATAGAATATTTAAACTTGATGACAATACATTTAAGATAGTAAAAATATACAACCTATCATATTGTACCAATAGAACTTTTATCCTTATTTCCATATTAAAGGATGTAAAGCACACAATATTATAACTAGGTATTTCTTAATGTGAAATAAGATATATGATTCAACCACAAATGCATTCAACCTTAAAATATAAACTGTAGTCTAGTTCATTTAGTTCATAAAATCAATTTTCACCCAAGTATTAAATAAATACTACACTACTATATCTCCATAGAATATTTTAGCTGGACCATAATACATTTAAAATCTTAAAATTATAAACCAAGAGTATTTCAAACATAATAAAGTGTGTAATAGATATCATTGACATGTAAAATGTGTTGAATAAAACAAGTGTTTTTCAAACATAATAAAGTGTTTTGGAAACAAACATAATAGATATCATTGTCATTGACATAGTCTAGTTCATAAACTCAATTTTCACCCAAGTATTAATTAAATACTACACTATTATATCTCCATATAATATTTCAGCTGGACCACAATACATTTAAAATCTTAAAATTACAAACCAAGAGTATTACAAACATAATAAAGTGTAATAAATATCATTTACATGTAAAGGTATTGAATAAAACAAGTGTTTTTCAAACATAATAAAGTGTTTTTGAAACAAACATAATAGATATCATTGTCATTTTAAATAATATAAATTATTTTTTAAACAAAATAGCAATTATCTATAGCATACTCTCCACCCACTTTCTACATTCCACTACCCTCCTTTGAAACCCCCTCTCCTCTTGACTTGCATGTGTGCCTTCCTTGATAAATCCTTATTTAAGAAGATCCTCTGTAATAGAATTTATAGTTGTAAGATTTTCTCTCTCCTCATTCACTACATCACTTATTGAAAGCAGACTTGGACCGGTTTTTATTTTTTACTTCAATAAAATATCTAGATCCGTCTCATGCTCTTTAATAATTTTATTCAAGGTGTTATTATTTTATTTAACATAACATGCTTTTCTTTAAATGTAATAGCTGAAGTTTTACTTTTGTAGGTGTTTTTCAAATGCACATTAATAAGTTGTGCTTCTTTCTTCAAATTTTCATATTTTACCTACAATTGAAAAATGAAATATAAGTAGATGAAAATTATAATAATAAGAATATATATACTAGAAATGATGAAAACTTACCAAAGCTTTTTCTTTCTCTGCTTGGGCAATGAAAATAAGGTTTATATCTCTTGCCCATTTGTTAAAATAAGCTTGGGCTTCTACATTCAAATTAACCAACCTATTTATCATAATGCCTAAAGCATTGTCATTGTAAACATTTTTAACTTAAATTAACCCAAATTGAGTCTGATTAAATAGAGTGTCAATCTTTGAGGTTTCATTTTGAACAAGCAAAAACAAATTCAACCTTGAAGAGTTTTTGTGAAAATGGGCATTGATTTCCTTTATTAATGCTTTTGCCATTATCTCTCATTATTTTAAAATATTAAACTCGTCAATAACACCCTCCTTTAGATTGGAAATTAGATTTTTTGACACTAAATTTCCAATGGAAAACAAGTGATAGAATCATCATACATGTTTAGATTATCGATGGTGGGTGGGGTAGAGTAGGAAGAGGTAGAAGGAACTTCTATTGCAATCATATTATAAACTTGAATAAAATCATGTTGATTAAAATCACCACCATCTAGGGGGCCACTTTCAATCCTAAGATACTCTTCATCTAGATCAATATGTTGCAAACATGTAAGTCCTTGTGCACTAGAAACACCACCAATAGATAAATTTAGGAATTCATACCTTAAAAATTGTAGGGTTCCTTTGCTTTGGGCAGGGAGGGATATATTCTTCCCTCTTATCTGAGTCTATATGGGTGGTGGGGGTGGTGGCATACTTCTCCTCACATATTTAGGGTGACCTAAAAATCAAAAATTTATTGAAAAATGGTAAATTGAAAACATAAATTAATCATTTAAAATGTAATTATTATTACATGTATTCAAGGAGATTGCCTCTTCCACTCTATGTCTGAGTCAGATTGAAAGTGGTAGTTTTAACTACAAAAGAAGAAATTATGTAGTTAATAAATTATCCAAAAGAAGAAACTTCAATGTAAAAAAAATTGTAAGTTAGAAAACATTGAAAGTGTTGTCGAGAAGATTACTCGATGGCAACAGCTCAAGAATCCACTACAAAAAGTAAACAAATTAATAAAATAATGCAAAAAATAAATTTTCATAAAATAATACAATAATTAATGAATCATTTAAATTTGGGAGGATAACCTGCAAGGGGAGATGATATCAAAGTAGGCCTTGGTCATTTATATATTCAAAATAACTTTAACAAAGACTCTGTAGACTCAATAATACAATATCTCTTAAGAGCACAATGACCTTTTGATGCTACTTGTCTTCTTATGGTGTATGCACACATTCTTATCTATAACAACTTAAGAAATGTTACAATTTAAATTTGTAAATATGTATAAAGTAACATAGTTTATTAATTTTAAGGCTAAACATAGCTCTTGTTCCTCGAGGGACAAAGAATTAGTGGTCATTTTCGTATGTAGGGTAGTTGGAATTACTATTTTTTGTATATCATATAAGGCCTCGTAATACAAGACTATAATAAAATTAGAGGAAGAAATGGTGGAAGTCTCATTCATAAAAGTAAAATTCAATTCTGACCTAATACTACTAGATATATACGTGTACCAATCATACTTTAACCCCAATAGAGAACAAATAATATAGTAAATAGCCCAATAGGGAATGTCCCTGATCTTCCCTATAAAATAATTTTGGATTGGAAGAAATACACAATGAATTTTAGAAATAGATGGGATATTTTATCCACTTGGATTCCCCTTATAAGCCAACTATATGAAATGTAAGTAAAAAAATATAATTGGGACATTAGACTTGGTAAAAAATTCATGAATTATGAAAACAAATATAAATATCAATAATAAAGTCATCACTTACCAATTGGATTGATGGCCAAGTTGTACACAGACTCCAAATACTTTTTATCTCATTAGATAAGAGGACTTTGTTGTTAACATGGTTTGCATTATAGTGTGAAAAGCCTGTTAAATTATGGATATCTAAAGGATATCAATTTTGTGTTGACATGCACATGGAATCCAGTATCATTACAGTTATAACAAGCCATTAGATATTGCAATAGGTGTGTGTCAGTGTCATACTTAGGCATGTCAATAAGGCCTCAATAATTTCATGTATGATCCAATCCACATACATGTCATGTTGTTCCACCATTATAAGGAATTCTTGACACAATAAATTATTAAAAATATACTTATGGATGATACATGTGTCTATATATGTTGTAGTTGTTAAAGCCATTTCAATGTATATTTGTTGTTCATCAAAAGTAGAATTAGATAGAGTGGGATGAGAAAAAACTAGTGAATAAAGTGTTAAAATTTTTGGGTGAATATTTTGTCAACCAGCTAACTGGTGATCAAAATAGGTCTCTTCAGCCACAACATAGGGACATTGGTCATCCAAAGTTGCAGGTTTACCACATCCAATGGGGACAAATCTCTCCTCTCATCAAGGGGAGGTTCCCTATTAAAAATGAGGTGTTATATACTATATATAAGAAAAAAATAACACTCAAGGGTAGGATACACCATCCATATCTCTCCTTTTAGAGATGATCTTAACAAATAGAGGAGAAAATCTTGGTGAAAACACTGAAGGCACTTATCTTCTTTCAGAAGTGTTCTTGTAGGGGACAGTAGGAGTTTTTTCAGGTAGGATAAGTAACTGGTAACAGAGTACAGAGTAACCAACAATATAAGATGTAGCACAAAGTCTCCACCTTGACAGCCCAAGAGTGAGATATAAATAACAATGGGGTCACAAAGTCATCCCAAGGTCCTTTGCATAGAAATAGAAAATAAACACACACTGAAGACAACTATGACAGCACAAAGTCTGAAAGTAGCTAGCTTCAGGACACCTTCCTTATCACTTCCACTAGCTCTACTTAATAAATTACATAAACAAGAATACATTTATGAAATAGACTTAAGAAAAATATCCTAGAATGATACAAGCTATAATAGCACAAAGTCTGAAAGTAACTTGCTTTCTGATTCAAACAAAGAAATATGATGAACAATTTGAGCTCAAAGTCTTAGTAATGCCTTTAAATTTGGGTAGAGTTTTGATTCTGGTAATGGGAAGATCTCCCTTCCAATGATACAAGATATTACATTATATAGAGGCTAAGGAAAGCTTGGCACTTTGTCCCAGGGAGTGACCCATGCTATGCATTAATACCTTGGATGCATTTTTGGTTCTGTCAGAGAAGACCATGCTGGAATAGGGTGGCTACCTTAACTATGGCATGTTGATTCATCTTGAATGTCTTCTCCTTGTCTACGTAGCTGCCTACTTTGTCTTTTCTCCAAGGGGGACAAACAGGAAACATCTTCAATGTTTAAGAGCTCAAATATCTATTTTTGTGCACTATTCTAGCTACTAAAATAACTACTACAGATATTTCCCTCTTTGTCTCTTCCTACTATGATTTGGGCCCTCAGGCTATCTTTTTCCCCTTTTCTAGCTCTTTCAGCTCTATCATCAGTGGATCTTCCATTTTGGCTTTGGTCTTCAGGCCTTTGAATGCGTTTGGGTCTGCCTTTAAGTCTGCAAGGATCAACGGCTATTTCATTGCCATGAATTTGATGTCTGTGGGCCCATCAATCTCCTTGGCAATTCCTTTGGCATTCTCATTTTGTTCTTCTTGAAGGGGAAGAATCCTTTTGAGGTCTTGAAAAGGGCCTATTTTTCTTTGATGAGAGCTTCTATAAGGGTATCTACCCTTTGGGATCCTTTAGGTGGCCTCCAGGCTTTCATTCTTCAGAGAGCTATTGTTCCATTATTTCCTTCGGACAAAATGTCTAAAGGAATTCCTTCAAATAATTTATCTAAAGGAAATCTTTCCTTGGCTCTAATTCTTTGTATTGGGAGTGCTTTATCTTTGACATGTGGCACATTCCACTCCTTTTAACAAGTGACACGTAGCATCTTCCACCAGAACAGGCGAGGACACTTGGCAGTATCTGCCTAACTTATAGGAGCTTTTAGAAACCTTTGAGAGTCCTACGAGATATGACATGTGGTAGCTTCTATTGAGCTCTAGAAAAACTATAGAAACATTTGGGACTCATTTGGATTCACACAAATGATGACACTTGGTGCATTCTACTTGTTCTTGTGACTTACCTGAGGTCCACCACAATCACTCAATAACTGTGGATGTCGACACTTGGTAGCTTCCATCAAGTTTTAGTAGGGACACGTGGCTGTTACCACTCTATTTTAGCAATCACACAGACTATGACACTTAGAGCACTCTGCTTACTCTTTTAATGACTCATCCAATGCCCACGATAGTTCTCACTTGTTAATGAAACCAAAGGAAGATATAGCGGTTGTTGACACTTGGCAGTCTCTACTGAGCTTTGCAGATGACACATGGTGCATTTCACTACTTTGAGAAAAAGATATTGAAACCTTCCATAGCTTCTAGTTATCACCTTCTATGAAACTCTACAAGGGACACATGGCACGTTGTGCTCCTTTGAGAAGTAAATCATAATGTGTCTCAGTAGATGACACTTGGAAGCTTTCACTCATCTTTTTCTTTTACACGCTCCTTTGAACCGTTTGATTGAACCAACTGATTGAACCAAGCCTAGAAATGTATAAGTTCTGCAAACTTGCTCTTTTGAAGGAATTTACTTGTTAAAGCCATCAAACCCTTTGAACCTGTTAATTTCAAGCATGTTGAGTCTGTAGATTTCCTCTTGTGAAGTCTGTAGAAACTAAGAAGCTTGAAAATTGAGGAATTTGAATGCTTAGGACAAATTTAAAAAAGGGAAGAGACAATTTTGGCCTATGCAAGGCCAAAATAGTCCATAGGTTGTCCCAAAAATGAGTGGCATTTTTTGGGGACAACAGCTGGCTCTAGTTGGGGAACTTCGTTCAGTTGAAAACTTGAAATAGCTGAGGGGAGTAGAAACCAGAATCTCCAGTGCCTTTGAATTATTCCATTGGGCTTTGGAGTCATGCTACCCAAAAAGAAAGGTTCCAAAAATTGAAAATGAACAACACACAATAGAAACAAAGGCTATACAAATATACATATCTACAAGTAAACTTATCTGATACTTCAAGAATTGAATTGATTCAGACACTACCCATTGTGAGATAATAAAAATAGAATTCTATCCTAATAAACTAGCAGGAAACCATTTTGTCCCTAGAATCGGTGATGGGTGAATGGAACTCTCCACCAGGAATCACATTTTCTGTGCACTCCTTTTGGTTCTCTCTTCTTACCCCATGGCAAGGCATGGTCTTCAATCTAAAAATTGTAACTCCTTACTCTCTTGGCAAAGAGTTCCTTTTGCTGACTTTGGATTATAGCAGTGTGGTCCACTACCATAGCTTGTTGTTCTATTGGTTCAGTCTAGCACATGTTTTGTTTGTCAGCATCAAACTCCTGACAAACCATCAGCTCAACATCTCCTTTGGTGTGAAGGAGTTTAACATCTTGGTGTTGAACAGCCTTCAATCTGAGTATTTAGCAATGTTTTTTATGTTGCTAAACTGCAACTTACATGAAGGAAAAATATCTCCTTGAGGAGATATCAACATAGTCCCGGCTCTAGCATTGGTAGAAGAATTGTTGTCATTAGATTCTAGGATCCAAACATCATCAAAAAATAATCTTCTATCATATTTCTCTTTATTGGAAGTGGAAGATTCTTTTTTATCTATACTACACCCTACCAATTCTTCTGATGTCTTGTTTGAATTATATTTTGGATTACCAACTACAGGACTTTCATCTGTAGAAATATGAACATCCTCTGTGGATAAAAAATAACTACCCCTACTTGAAGACTCAAATAGAATCTGAGCTTCAAGTGTTGATGTCTAAGTGACTGGGATGTGCATGTTCCTTGGGGGATCATGAGTTACATTTCTAATCTCTTATCCTGTAGGGATGGATGTATTCTTCACACACTCTACCAACCTATCCAACTGCTTAGGGTCAGCTTGTAGGAGTTCAAATTTACTCATTTGAATTTTAGTTTTCTTGACATGGTCAATTATGTCAAATGACTGAAATGGACTATGAAGAGAGGATGGGAGTTCATCCTTTTGGTTTTAAGGGGGGAGAACTAATTTGTGAATTTGAAGTAGAAGGTGTAGGGATGTTTGATGTACTTACCTTCTTATCAATCACTAGGTCCTTTGGTTGGAAAGGCAGAGTGGTCCCATGTTTAGCAATTGAAATTTTTGGTTGAGGTCGCTCCTCTATCTTTTCTTTATCAACTTGTTGGGCTGACTGGTTCTTGGACCGGGTGAACACAGCATATGATCCCTTGACTACTTCACCTTTACTTCTGGGTTCATCTTGGTAATTTAGGAAACCAATCTGGGAGTTTCCAGCTAACTCTTCTTGACCCTCTGTGTAGATATCAGCATCATTTTCTTGATCAAAATCAGGTTGGAAAGAGAAATCATGTTCATTTTCCAGATATCCAACTACTGAGTTGGTTGGAGGTGCTTCAAGGGCAAGGTTCCTCTGTGGGGGAGGAAGATAATTTAGCTACCCTTGATTCCTGGTAGCATTGCCTTGATATGGCTGATTTTGAAATGTCTTCCTTTGCATATACTGATTAGGAGGAGCAAACATACCTTGGGCCATTGGCCTTTTCAAGGCTAGTAGTTCATTTTCTAGCTTTTGTACCATTTGATCAGTGGTGGATATAGATGAATTCTCAGAAGATGAAGAAGATTTATCTCTGTTTGGGTCTCTCCTTATCTTTCTTAACAAGATAATGTCATCTTCTACCTCAGTAGCCAAGTCCTGAGCAGCAATAAGGTCTATGTATCTAGTCTGTCTCAGCAAAAAACTCACTTCATGTAGCTGTGAGTTTATGAAGAGACACTTGAGATTCTTAGGTGTTGGTTGGGCGATCATGGGAATCTTGTTCCTTAGCTTGTCGAAATTGGCAATGAAGTCCCTCATAGGTTAATGGGGCTCCTTCTTCATCTGTGTGAGCTAGGCTAGTAAGGCATGTGCATCTTTTGTAGGCTTGAACCTTGCCTCAAACTTGGCTTTAAGTGTGTCCCAGTTAGTTATTGATCTAGATTGTAGATGGTAGAACCAGTCTATAGTAGCACCTTATAGTATTTCCATGAAGAGCCTGACTGCCACATCTTTAAATTTCACCCTTATTATGCCACAGGCTATGCTAAAGGCTTCAATGTGTTCATCAAGGTGAACTCTCCCATCATTAAAGAATTTGGGGAAGTTCTTTCTTGAGCTGTGTGGAAGTTCATGCAGAGGTGGAGTAAGATTTAGTGGACCGAATGAGTTACCCCTGTTGTCCTCCAAAAAATATCACTCATATTTAGAACAACATTTGAACTATTTTGGTCTTATAGACCAAAATTGTCTCTTCCCTTTTCAAAATTTGTCTTGGGCATTCAAATTCCTTAGTTTTCAAGCTTCTCAAAAATCTACGGACTCTGTAGGCTTAAATCTATAGACTCTATAGGAAGATAAAATCTATGGACTCGGTAGGAAGAGAAAATCTTTGGACTCTACAGGCCAAGTTCAATGGGCTTTACAGGTTGATTTCTACAGACTTGATTTCTACGGACTCTGCAGGTAGGTTCATTTCTACAGGTTCAAAGGATTCTATAGTTGGGTTTAACCAAAATAATTAGTTTCTAACACTTGGTCATTTTCAAATTGGTTCAGTGCCTTTGTTTAATCAAAAATGTCTATCAACAAGTATTCAAGCAAAAGAGGCTTGAACCATTGAACCGTTGAACCATTGAACCACTTTGGTTCAAAGGTTTAATGAGTTCAAGGTTCAATCAGTTCAACGCTTTCGGTTCAATGATGGGTTCAATCAAAGGAATGGTTCAATGGCTTGGTTTAACCAAGTGGGTCAATGCTTTGATTCACTCAGGTGGTTCGTCTACTTTATTTCAACATTTTGGTTCATTCTTTGGTTCAATCAAATGGTTCATCAATCAGTTCAAGGCTTTGTTTGAACCATTAAACCAAAGCTTGGTTTAATGATTGGTTCAACATCTTTTGGTTCAAAGGCAGGTTCAAACACATGGCTCAAAGGCTTCGTTTGAACCATTTAACCAAAACTTGGTTCAATAGTTGGTTCAAACAAATGGTTCAATGACTTAGTTCATCTTCTTGGTTCAAAGGCTTGGTTCATTTAATTGAACCATTTTGGTTCAAAGCTTGGTTCATCGGCTTGCTTCAATGTTTGGTTCAACCAAGTGGTTCATTGTCGTAGTTCAACGAAGTGGTTCAACAGAGTGGTTCAATGGAGCGGTTCACTGTGATGGTTCAAAGGAGCGGTTCAAATGTAAAAGTTAAAGAGAGCTTCCTGAAGGAAAAGTTCCCTTACGGAGGGCACTTGGTTAAAAAATACCTGTCGAAAGGGTCATTTTCAAAGAAGGCCGCAAAGGTAAATTCTTTCAGATTTTTGTTTAAGGCATTTGAAAAAGTCTAAGGCATAATTCTTTTACACTTTTGTCTAAAGGAATTCCTTTAGACAAAAAGTTGAAAATAATTCAAGAAGTGACTGCGGGAAGAAAACCTGAAGGAAATCCTCAAAGGAAAATGGAACAAAATGGAAATTCTGTAGACTTTTTGTCTGCGGGAAATTTTTGCAGACTTTTTGTCCATGGGAAAATACCCACAGAGAAAGCCGGAGAGGCAGTCCACTAGGGAAAAGGCCACAAGAGACTTCTAAGGCAAAGGCCACGGCTGCCAAATTGTAGGACACATCCCTGAAGCTAAAAGGTCATCTTCCCTTCGAGAAGATGTGAATCAAGAAATCTGAAGGAAGAATCTAGCAACTTGCCAAAATAAAGAAGCCTGAAGGCCATCTGAAGACTGCTCAAAAGGGTCGATACCTTGTGGAGGGGCTCTTCTCAACCCAAGGTAGATCATTTCTTAAGGCTCAAAAGGGTAGATTCTTTCTGGGAAAGCGCCAAATAGAAAATCTGAAGAAGGACCAAGAGGTGACGCACCCAAAGACATCAAATTCAAGACAGTGAATTAGCCATTGAAAATATAGTGACGAGCGCATGAACCTCAATTTTAAAGCTCATAAAATAGCCGTTGATCCTTTTAATTTACAAACCTGAATGCATTCACAGGCTTTAAGGCCAAAACTAGCAAAAAGTGAGGAAGGAACATAACAGCAAATTGAATCCAGGACCCGATTCAATTAACCAGAAAAGGAGGAACGATGAAGGTAGGATCAAATCACCAGGTGGACATTGAAAGTTGCAAAATTTCAATAGCATGACTTGTTTCTCTTCATTGATAAAATCAAATGGGTAAACGCCCCTAAGTTCTAACCTGCTGTAGACACCGAAATCGTGTCGACTCCCCTGGTCATTCCTCGTCTTCTTTCTTCTTCGCCTATTGAACCCTTGCCGATCACTTGTTTCACCAGCATTGACCCTGGCAGCATGTAAAGAGGAGCACAGAGTGAAAGGTAGACTCTATCCCCATTATGCATCTGCCGACGTCGGTCTTTACCCGACCGATGTCGCCGACGTCGGTCACCTATCGGCCAACGTCGGCAATCCTGCCGACGTCGGTCACCTTCCCCTTGTCCGTTATCAGTTAGCATTCGGTTTCCCGAAACGGTTGACGAACCGTTTCTGGAACCGTCCCCGTCCCCCGCCTTCATCAACCTCCGCCAGCCATTCGAACCAGATCCCCGAACGCTGATCAACCAAACGCTGAGCAACCAACCTGCGAATTCCTCCATGAACCTGCGAACTCTGAGCAATCATCAACACTACGACATCAACTAATCTGCACACCATGGCTTTCATCGGGTCTTCTACCAGGTAAGTCTTTATTCTGTTTATTTCATTTTCTTTCTTAGTTATTATTTATGTTCTGTTATCCCTACCTCTATCCTCAAACCCCCGGACTCTGTTCCGACCTCATCCCAACCTCGTCCCTGTCCTTATCAAACCCTGTCTCGACTCTGTCTAAACCTCATCCCTGTCCTTATCAAACCCTGTCCTGACCATATCAGACCCTGTCTCGACTGTTCAAACCTATCCCGACTTTGTTCAAACCCCCCAGACTCTCCCTGAACCTGTCCCGACTCTCTCAGACCCTGTCCCAAACCTTTTCCCAGAACCTGCCCCTACCGACGCCGGTCACTTCCCCGACCGACGACGGCACATTAACCGACGTCGGCACCTTCCTTAATCGACGCCGGCACCACAGAGACCGACTCCGGCGACTGTGCAGAACAGTGCCGCATATCAGGTACGCTCTTTTATTTATGTCATTTATTTCTGTCATTATCATCTACTTTCGTCCAATATTATGCTCTTTTTTATCAGTGGGTTGATATCCTTCTAGGGAGTCTTCGTACTTCTGGGATCGGGCGTTCGCCTGACAGCCCACCATATCTCTTATTAACGTTTTTCCGTGTTTAGCCTTTTCTTCGCAGGTGTCATTCCTCCACAGCAAAAGAGGAGAATCTTTCAACGTCTGATTTCGGTGCGCACGACTATATCAGGTACTTATAGCCTTAACCATCTTTCAGTTTCTTATTTCTTCTTTGAATGTAGAAAGCAATTTTGCATTAGAAACATTCTGGCACGCCCGGTGGGACCCTAGGTCCTCCTTGGGTTCTTTCTTTCTTTCGTTCATTTAGGTGCATTAGGTTTCTTCCTTTTCGCCTCCTTTTCGTCTCTTCTTAAACAACATCATAAGCAGAACTAAAACGAACACTTCTTTCTTTCTTGCATTTCTAGACTAGTTAAAACTCATATTCTTCGACTCTTTCTCCATTTGTCTTCATACGAACAAACATTTCGACTTGGACATTAAAACACTTTGCATTCATTTCTGTTTGCCTGCATCTTTTAGACCACACATAGTAATTAAACCGCATATTGAATTAATCTAGTCACTTGATGTTACACGACCAAACCACCTGCACAAAACAAACATAAAACTTACTTGAGACAAGGCCCAACTGGGATTTCATCCCCCAGCGGATACCTTACCCGTCCCGGTGACCCTACTTGGATTTCATCACCAAGGGGGAAGCCCACTCCGTTCTCTGGCGGAGTCTAATCTCTAGGCGAGGTATATCTTGGCTAAGCGAAACCAGCTAACCACTGGAATCGTGAAGTGAGGGGAGCTTGCTCCTTAGCACCAGGCCGCGTACCAGACCCTAACACAGACTTCTTCAGCACCTTAACAAAACCCGAAACCATCCATAGACCGCCTTCTCCTAGGACCCTTCTTACAACCAACCTTCCTCCACACATATTCTAAGGCATAAGCCACTATAATCCTAATAATTTACTTCTAGGGTTTTAGGATCTGCTTGTGTCTTCATCTCTTTCGTTCTTATCTGTTTGTTTGAGCTTGTGAGGACATTCTTTTTTGCCTTGAATGGTTCTGACACGTAGTCAAACCAAGGCTCTTCTTGACCACGCTAGCCATCAATCGCTTTCGCCTACCCCGCCTACAACCAGCCCTATAATGGAGTTCTACTCAAAGACCGAAAGAATTCCTACTAGACTATCTCTAACCCAGACGCCTATCATCCCAGAAGGGGACCAGGACTTTGCAAGATTCTTGGACCTCAATACCTCAGCCCTCCAAAACTATCTCGCAAGAAAACCAATGCAGGACCTTTCGGACGACGTGGCAACGACATCCACACCGTTCGCCACCCAACCTTTTTCGACTCAACCTTTCGCCTCAACCATCAACCCGACCATGGCCTATACGCAAAGTTTGGCCTCCTCGTCTATTTTTAGACCAACCTCCACTGGGGTTTCATTACCCCCTCAACCACTTGCAATTCAACCAAGTTCTACATCATACCAAAACTTGATTGTCTCGACCCCTCACACTCTTGCGCCTATATATGCAGGAGTGCCTATCTCGCCCTTTGTCAATGCCGTCACACAACCTCCTTTGGCGGTATCTAGTCAGCGTATGCCTTCTACCTTCATAACCCAACCACCCTTAGCCTCTACTTCTGCCCCTGCGACTAGTCATCCGTACGTTGTACAACCGACTATGTCGCACACCTCTTCTAACCTCTTTCAAGCGCCTTACAACCTAGGGGGCGCTCAACCCGCCAATCTGTCAGCAGATCTTATCAAGATGTTGATGGATAAAATGTCCCGTCTCGAAGCTTCTATCTCCGGTTCAAGCAATACTTTGTCATATGAACAAGTTTGCAGTGAGCCCATCCACCCTTCTGTCCCTATTCGACCATACCCCAACCATTGGGAGCTTCCTAAATTCACTCGCTTTTAGAGTAAGGAAGACCCACAACAACATCTAAAGGCATTTAGACATGCCTGTTATCTTATCACCCACGACGATGCGTTACTTCTACGCACGTTTCCTATGTCCCTTTCTGGCCCTGCCCTTGACTGGTATAGTTCTCTTGCCAGACATTCTATCTTTTCATTCATCCAACTCACCCAATTATTCATTGACCATTTCTCTATCAATATCACTAAACAAATTTCGATCACAGACCTTTACTCCATCAGGCAATTTGACGACGAATCAATAGCTGATTTTGTCGCCCGTTGGAGAGGCCTGATTAACCAGCTCTCCTTCTCCTTGCCTCAACCCGAGCTCATTGAGCTCTTTTCTCGAGCATGTGTCAGTCATATCTCGTCCACCTTGCGGGTTCAGACATTCCACACTTTCGACGAGGCCTTCACCATGGCCCGAAAGCTTGAACTCCGCGCCATTGAAGAAGATAAGGTCAAATTGTGTAACACTACCAATGACCATTCTTCTTCCAGACCTTCTTCTGCCCACTCTCAATCCAAGGAGTCGGCAAACACTGTCATCTTTAAACCATCATCTTCAACAACAACCAACCGCTCATCATCTTCAACATTAGACTACATCAATAAACATTTTCAACGTCAATCCATACAGCGTCAATTCACTCCAATTAGGGAGTCATATGCCTCTGTCTTGGATAAACTCGACAAGGGGAATCTTATTTTAGATAACCCAAATGCACCACCCAACCTAAACCTTGACATTTTCAAGCAACCCCTTTCTAATCACCCACCTACTCAAGACAACGTCTAAACCATAACCATTGACTCTCAAGACCATGATATACACACGGTCGACACTATCTTTTCTCTTATCCCTGACCAACCTTTTTCACAGGTGGAAGACCTTTCTTCCCCTATACCTCCTCCACAGGGTGAAGAACTTTCTTCTCCCACTTGTCCTCCAGCGATTTCTCCCATATTGGAGGACGCATTGACCACATCAACACCAGCTGCCTCGCCTTCATCCTTATTATCATCCATAGACGATCATACCTTTTTGACTCCCCAACCATACACAGAAGCCATGACTACTCCGGTGCTCTTTCCACTTAAAGAGCCCACACCTTTAATCTCTTCTCCATCAAGAGAACAACTGTCCACATCTAAGTCCAAACCCGCGCAGGCGTCCATCATGCCCAAAGAGACTAAACCTCTTGGTGTTCGCCCCACATCTAATCTCGCCTCGCACAAAGGTGGCCCTCAACCCAAACCAGAGAAGGCTACTAAACCACACCGGAGGACTCCTCCCCAATCTTCATCATTACCTTCAATCTTGGGCCCACATCCGTCTACTTTACTCGGAGTGCTTCCCACTCCCATACTTCACAGAGGTAAGTCACCTCCATTATTCTATCAACCCGTCAGACTTATACCTCCTTCAAACCATCGACCAACGCCTCTTACGCCTCCCAAACCAATGTCACCAACCCTCTCTGCAATAAAGCATCCCGATCCGTTAGCAGGTTCTTATGCCTTGCTCTTACGGCAATTATTGCAGTCCTCTCGTCTCTCTCTCCCGCCTCTTAGACCATATCACTCTCTCGGACCAAAACCCCCATGGTTCGATGACACTTGCATTTGTGCGTATCATCGCACGCCTGGGCACGACACGGAGCATTGTCATGCCCTCAAGGTCATCGTTCACCAATGTTTGGAGAATGACACCTCTCTCTTCGACCACGTTATCAACAAACCTTCAACACCACCCCACTCATCAACCCTCGGATCAAGGCCATCTTGGTTCGACAACTCTAAATTCTGCCACTATCATCACACTCCGGGACATGACACCGAGCGTTGTTGCGCTCTTAAAGCTGTCATTCGTCACCACCGAAAAAAGGACACCCTTCTCATCAAGGATCCTCTTGACCTCCCCTCCGACAAATTATCAACACCAACCCATACCTCTCCAACCTCGTCATCTAAATCAGGATCTTCACGTCAGACTAGGGTCCCTTCGCTGCCTTTAACCCCCTTATTCAACATCAACACTGTCCATCTGACCACTAAACCTCAATCGACCTTAACCAATCCGTCAAACACTCTCCCTAGCCGCTGAGGGAATTCAACCTTCATCCAAACTTTGACCAATTTTTCAACACAGTCTCGACCACATATCAATCACTCTTTCAACTTAACCTCAACCAGACTAGCAACCAAACATTTAACCCGATCTCAACCAAACATTCGACCAACCATTGACCAATTATCAAATGACCAAATCTCAACCAAACATTGACCCAACCCTTTTATCAAAACATTCAACCTTTTTCAACCAATCAGCAACCATATCAACCAACTTCACATCCACTCATCAATCAACACCTGACCAATCTGGAAAGAGGCAAATGGGGCAAGTTTGCTCCTAATTGACTCGGACCTTATCACGCACAAGTATGGATCAGGGACTTACCATCTGTCTTCTCTTGATGGACGCCCAGAACTTGAGCCTCTTAATGCGTTGCATCTTCGACCTTTCTTCTGCTAGTCGAGTACTCGTCTACTTGGCACTTAACTTGAGCTCGTCCCTTGAGCAATCCCCGTCCTCTTCATCCTACTTCCTTTCAACCCTATTCCTCTTAACAACTCCTATAACCCTTTTATGATGTATGGATACTTTGTCCTACTAAAAGGGAGCCCTTGACCTTCTACAGTCTTGTCCATGACTCACATTTCTATCAAAACAAATCAAGATGTCAAAACATATCCATGGTCACTATATCTAATATCAAAAAAAAAAAATAGACTGCTCCCTCGAAGGACAGCTGTACTATCATTGCTGTAATAAATAGACTGCTCCCTCGAAGGACAGCTATTCAAAAGCCTTATTATCAAACAAAAATATAGACCACTCCCTCGAAGGATGGCTATGACTACTCTGGCAATAAACAGCAACTTATTTTAGAAGCTTCCCGCATTGATCAGCTTCGCAACCTGACCACCAAGCAAATGACATCTCTATGCAGGCTTCCCGCATCGATCAGTCTGCCTCTCAAAAAAAAAAAAAAAAAAAAACGAGTCACGGACTTGGCTTGTGGTTGTCTCAGGGTCTCCTATACAAAGGGGCAAAGTTATCTCTGCTCTTAAAATGGGTTACCCTCTTTCCTCCTCCTATTACCTACTCAAGGGACTTCGAGCTCACTTTAATGTCTAAGTGATTCGATTACCGCTCTAACATAACTATGGTCAACGACGTCACGCATAAATGGGGCTCTTGGTTCTCATAACCCCTATCTATGCTGTCTTTTTGGTCCTTGTCAATGAAAGAGCAATTTGCCTTTCATCTTCTTCTGCCCTTTGGTCACATTCACCTTCATCACTTGTCGATCAACTCAGCTCAACTCTCTTTTTAGACCATCAACATGACCTTGCCTATTCACCCTAGTTTCTATGGACACCAATACACATGGAAACTATCGACTCGCCCCAATTTATGTTAAGCATAAACCAATACTTGCTGAAGCATAAATAGACCTCAATTCATTTTTAGCATACATCCATCACGCAAATGGAATATTGCTAGGGATGAAAAACCCCTCAACCAATGTTGCAGAATACACCATTTGGAAAAGGCTGCAACATCTTTTTTTTTTTTTTTTTTTTTTTTTTTTTCCATCCCTTTGACCCTTCCTCCCTTCTAGGGAGAACTACATCAGCCTGAGGCCCTATCACCAGGGCTATGTAGGCAGCACTCAGTTGACATGGGGTCTTCTGGGGTTAGCTCGGCCGCATCCTTTCATCCTTTCGTCCATTCATCCTTCCATCGACCACCAACCATTGGAGATCATGCCTATCTCCTCCGACCTCGACCACTTCCAAGACGTTGTTGCCTTGGTTGTTTTTGCATGTATGCTACCTCATGACTGGTTAGCAGAATTGTGCGCAGACCTTTTTAGACCCTCACAAGTATAGGATCGCACACCGGTTGATCCACAATACTTGTGACTTTTTCACGTTTTTAGGAGCACTTCCTGAGCCCGGGATACCTGGAACGCGACGACCCATTTGGAGCTTCAACTTAGATTGAGTGACCCGATCAGCAGACGACTAAATGCTGGGGCCCGGTTACTTCAATTTTGGCACTCCTCGACCCTTGACCTGCGACACTTTGGCCTGACCATCTCGTGTAGTGGTATACGCTCAATCACGACTTTTGCAGCGTTCACCCTCACCCCTTTTTTCATCCACTCTTTATCAAATCAGCACCCGATTCCCGGTTCCCTTTCCTCGACTCCTGCTTTGAGGGGGAATACCTCATCCTTACTCAGGGCATTTCGCTTCCTATTTTTGTCTTGCAGTTCATTCGAACAACCAACAAGACGAAATCAACCCTATCCCTCGCCTGGGGCACTCACTCCTATTTTTGTCTTGCAGTTCATCCAGAACAACCAACAAGACAAAAAGGGGCAAATGTAGACACCGAAATCGTGTCGACTCCCCTGGTCATTCCTCGTCTTCTTTCTTCTTCGCCTATTGAACCCTTGCCGATCACTTGTTTCACCAGCATTGACCCTGGTAGCATGTAAAGAGGAGCACAGAGCGAAAGGTAGACTCTATCCCCATTATGCATCTGCCGACGTCGGTCTTTACCCGACCGATGTCGCCGACGTCGGTCACCTATTGGCCGACGTCGGCAATCCTGCCGACGTCGGTCACCTTCCCCTTGTCCGTTATCAGTTAGCATTCGGTTTCCCGAAACGGTTGATGAACCGTTTCTGGAACCGTCCCCGTCCCCCGCCTTCATCAACCTCCGCCAGCCATTCGAACCAGATCCCCGAACGCTGATCAACCGAACGCTGAGCAACCAACCTGCGAATTCCTCCACGAACCTGCGAACTCCGAGCAATCATCAACACTACGACATCAACTAATCTGCACACCATGGCTTTCATCGGGTCTTCTACCAGGTAAGTCTTTATTCTGTTTATTTCATTTTCTTTCTTAGTTATTGTTTATGTTCTGTTATCCCTGCCTCTGTCCTTAAACCCCCGGACTCTGTTCCGACCTCGTCCCTGTCCTTATCAAACCCTGTCTCGACTCTGTCTAAACCTCGTCCCTGTCCTTATCAAACCCTGTCTTGACCATATCAGACCCTGTCTCGACTGTTCAGACCTATCCCGACTCTGTTCAAACCCCCCAGACTCTCCCTGAACCTGTCCTGACTCTCTCAGACCCTGTCCCGAACCTTTTCCCAGAACCTGCCCCTACCGACGCCGGTCACTTCCCCGACCGACGACGGCACATTAACCGACGTCGGCACCTTCCTTAACCGACGCCGGCACCACAGAGACCGACGCCGGTGACTGTGCAGAACAGTGCCGCATATCAAGTACGCTCTTTTATTTCTGTCATTTATTTCTGTCATTATCATCTACTTTCGTCCAATATTATGCTCTTTTTTATCAGTGGGTTGATATCCTTCTAGGGAGTCTTCGTACTTCCGGGATCAGGCGTTCGCCTGACAGCCCACCATATCTCTTATTAACGTTTTTCCGTGTTTAGCCTTTTCTTCGCAGGTGTCATTCCTCCACAGCAAAAGAGGAGAATCTTTCAACGTCTGATTTCAGTGCGCACGACTATATCAGGTACTTCTAGCCTTAACCATCTTTCAGTTTCTTATTTCTTCTTTGAATGTAGAAAGCAATTTTGCATTAGAAACACCTGCCTTCTTAATAGATTCCAACGCAACATGATGTGTTACTATTTTTGAGTCCTTCTTGAAGAGGCTATGTAAGGGACTCTCTTCTATTGTAAATCGATCTCTTTTTGACAATCAAAACAAAACTCTACCCAAATTGAAAGGCATTTTCTAAGACTTTGAGCTCAATTTGTTGATCATATTTTGTTGTTAGAATAAGAAGGCAAGTGATTTTTTAGACTTTGTGTTGTGATATCTTTGTTGTTGGGGAACCTATTCTTATGTCTTTTTCCTTAATATATCTTATGTTCCTTTAATTTAACAAGTAGAATGAGTGACAACAGTCAAGAAGGTATCCTGAAGAGTCAAATGTGGAGAGACTTTGTGCCCCCATAATTGACTTTAGTGTGTTTTCTTTTTATTTCTGTGTAAAGGACCTTGAAATGACTTTGTACCCTCATTGTCCTTCGTATCTTACTCTTGAGCAATTTAGGTGAATACTTTGTGATGCATCTTGATTTGTTGGTTATTACATCCTTTGCTACATTTTGCATTTACTACCAGGAGTATTCTTGTGGTTTGCTGAATAGTACTTCTGAAAGAAGAGGAGTGTTGTTTGTCATTTCCCTTGAGTTTTTCCTTTGATTTTCATGCATCATCTCTGAAGAAAGAGAGATGGATGGTTTGTCATACCCTTGAGTATTATTTTATATTAAAATATATATATATATATATAGCATACCTATAGGGAACCTCCCCTTGATGAGAGGAGAGATCAGTCCCCTTCTGATGTGGTAAAACTACACATTTGGACGACTAATCTTTCTACTTTGGCTGATTAGACCTATTTTGTTTATCAGTATGTTGATCAACAAAATATTCAACCAACAATTTTTGGCCACTCTGCTAGGGATATAAAATCCATTATCCATTTATAGCCTTACCATTCACTTCCACACTAATCGGGAAAGAATGCACAGTTTAAAGCCTCAAGCTTTAACTAAAGCAAGGTCAATTCTTTTCCATTTTTGTTTCACAATTTGGTAAATTCAGGGTATACACGAAGCCAAAGGGCTAAAGGGATTATTGACCCTATATTTGAGTTGGTATAGTAAAGTGATTTTTATCTGTTTCCTTCACCATCTCGTCTCCAACAAACCAAGAGATTTCCTCTTACTAAAGTCAGATCTCCATTGCCAAACAAAGTATCTACTTCTGCTGTTGATAAAGCTTTGCCTATAATTACCCCTCTGAGATTTGTTATCCCTCCTTTTCATAATCCTATAATGGTAGTTCAAGGCCCCTGGGGTAATGCTTTTGGTTCTCTCAATCTTACTCCACCTCTACATGAGCTTCCATGCATTTCAAGGAAGAATTTCCCCAAATTCTATGGTGATGGGAAGGTTCATCCTGATGAACACATTGCAGCCTTTAGCATAGCTTGTGGAGTAATCAGAGTATAATTTGAGGATGTATCAATCAGAATTTTTGTGGAGACACTAGAAAGTGCTGCTGCAGATTAGTTTTATCATCTACAGGCTTGGTCAGTAACTGATTGGAATACTCTCAAAGATAAGTTTGAAGCCAGATTCAAACCTGCAGAAGATGCACATGCACTTCTGGCTCAACTTACATAAATGAAGAAAGAGCCTTATGAGCTTATGAGAGACTTCATAGCCAAATTTGACAAACTAAGAAATAGAATCCCTATAATAGCTCGACCTACAGTTGAGAATCTCAAATGATTTTTCATTAATTTTTAGTTACCTGAAGTAAGTTTTCTCTTGAGATGTGCTGGTCAAATAGATCTTACTACAGCTCAACATTTGGCCATTGAGGTAGAAAATGATCTCATCTTAGTAGGAAAGATAAGAAGAGATCCAAATAGAAATAGAGCTTCATCATCTTTTGAATATTCATCTACAAGCACCACATATCCAATGGTGTAGAAATTAGCAAATGAGTTGCTTGCTCTCAAAAAACAAATGGTGCAAGGAATGTCTTCTGCTCCTTCATACAGAAGGACATTCCCAAATTAGTCATATCAGGACAATGCTACCAAGAATCAAAGGCAACAGAATTGTCTTCCTCCCCCATAAGGGAAACTTGCCCTAGAAGCTCCTCTAACCAATTTAGCAATGGGATATCTTGAAGCAAAATCAGGGTTCTCTTTCCAGCCTAAATTGAATCAAAAAAATGACATCGATCTCCTTAAATACAATCAAGAAGAATCAATTGGCAACTCCCACATTGGTTTCTTGAACTATTAAGATGAACCCAAAAGTAAAGGAGAAGCTTTTGATGGATCATATGTAGTGTTTACCAGGTCTAAGAACCAATCAGTCCAGCAAGTTGATAAAAAGAAAAATAGAAGAGCAACCACAACCAACAGTCATGATTGCTAAGCATGGAACCATTATGCCTTTTCAATTAAAAGATCTGGTAATCACCTAAAAAGTAAGTACATCAATTTCACCTTCACCTTCTACTTCAATTTCACAAACCAGCCCTCCTCCCATCCCTCCTAAAACTCAAAAAGTTGAAGTACCTTTATCTATACCTAGCTCAATTCAGCCATTTGACATAATCAATCATGTCAAAAAGACCAAAATACAAATGTCTAAATTTGAATATTTGCAAGCTAATCTTGATCAATTAGATAAGTTGGTCCAATGTGTCAAGAACCAAACTATCCCTGCAAGACAAGAGGTTAAGAAAATAATTCCTAATTCCCTAAAGAACATGCCCATTCCAAATAATCTTGTCATTACTCCTCCAGCTGCCCCTGGGAAAATAGAACCTTTCTATGTTTCCCTGTTAATAAATGGTTATTAGCTCAACAATTGCATCATTAATTCTGGGGCATCTGAGAATGTCATGCTTATTAAAGTAGCTAAGTATCTGGGCCTCACAATGACCAAGACATCTAGGAGATGTTTCTCCATGGAGAACAAGCAAGTACCACTATTGGGGCAAATCAAAGATGCCTAATTTGCATTGGCAGCCTTTCCAGACAAGAGAATCAAGATGACTGTCTTGGTGGCTGATGTCTCAGCATCCTATGGCATCTTGCTTGGATGAAATTTTTATAAGGACATGGGAGGAGAATTAAGCATGGATCTATTTGAAGCAAGGATCCCTATCTAAGGCATAATGAAGAGGTTTCTCCTTGAAAAAGAGGCAAAATATGTGGTCACCCAAACATCAGCCCCTGCAGCACAAATTCTATTTGAGTCTTCAGGTAGGGGTAATTATTTCTTTACCATAGAGGATGTTCATGTTTCTATAGATAAAAGTCCTGTAGCTGACATTCAAGGAATTTATCCAAACAAGACTTTAGGAGAATTGGTAGGGCACAATACAAGTAAGGAAGGATCTTCCATCTCTAATGAAGAGAAATCTAATAAGAGATTGGCTTCTGATGATGCTTCAATCCTGAAATCCAATGGCAGCAATTTTTCCACCAACGATGGAGTTGGGACTGTGTTGATATCTCCTCAAGGAGATATTCTTCTTTCATGCAATTTGTAAGTCAGCAACACCAACAACATAGTTGGATGTGAATCTTTGTTGCTCGGATTGAAGATTGATCAAGATGAAGAGATCAAACTCCTTCACATCAAAGGAGATGTTAGGTTGATAATTTGTCATGAGTTTGATATGGACAATCCAATCATATGTTAGACTGAACTAGAAGAACAACCAATTATGGTAATGGACCATGCTGCTGCAAATCAAAATCAAGGAAAGAAACCCTTCACCAAGAAAGCAAGGAATTATGGTTTCCAGTTTGAAGACCACATCCTACCTTGGAACAAGAAATAGAAAAAGCCAAGAGGAAGACACAAACAATTGGTTTCCTAGTGGAGAGTTCCATTCGCCCGTCACCGTTTCTAAGGGCAAAATGTCTTCTTACTGGTTTATAAGATGGCACACTATTTTCACTGTCTCTTAAGAAGTAACATCTGAAACACTTCAACTCTTGAAGTATCAGATCATATCATCTATATATATGTATATTTCTATAGTTTTTAATTATGTTTTGTTTTGTTTATTTTCATTTTTGGAGCCTTTCATTTCTGGGTAGCATGACTCCATAACCCAATGGTACACATGAAGACACTGGAGATTCTGGATTCTACTCCTTCAATTTATTTTGCAATTGATAGAAATTCCCTAATTG
Organism: Torreya grandis; assembly: GCA_037957365.1. Lineage (NCBI taxonomy): Eukaryota > Viridiplantae > Streptophyta > Pinopsida > Cupressales > Taxaceae > Torreya > Torreya grandis. The sequence continues at coordinate 279,856 of JARHVA010008393.1, forward strand.
GAGCTAGTTGTTGTCCTCTAAAAAATATCACTCATTTTTAGAACAACATTTGAACTATTTTGGTCCTATAGACCAAAATTGTCTCTTCCCTTTTCAAAATTTGTCCTGGGCATTCAAATTCCTTAGTTTTCAAGCTTCTCAAAAATCTATGGACTATGCAAGCTTAAATATATGGACTCTGCAAGAAGAGAAAATCTACGAACTCTACAGGCCAAGTTCAATTGGCTTTACAGGTTGATTTCTATAGACTTGATTTCTACGGACTCTACAGGCAGGTTCATTTCTACAAGTTCAAAGGCTTCTGTAGGTGGGTTTAATCAAAAGAATCAGTTTCTAACACTTGGTCATTTTTAGGATTGGTTCAGTGCCTTGGTTCAATAAAAAATGTCTATCGGCAAGCATTCAAGTAAAAGAGGCTTAAACCATTGAACCGTTGAACTGTTGAACCACTTTGGTTCAAAGGTTCAATGAGATCAAGGTTCAATCGGTTCAATTATTTTGGTTTAATTACGGGTTCAATCAAAGGAATGGTTCAATGGCTTGGTTCAACCAAGTGGTTCAACGCTTTGTTTCACTTGGGTGGTTCATCTGCTTTGTTTCAATGTTTTGGTTAATCCTTTGGTTCAATCAAATGGTTCGTCAATCGGTTCAAGGATTTGTTTGAACCATTGAACCAAAGCTTGGTCCAATGGTTGGTTCAATTTCTTTTGGTTCAAAGGTGGGTTCAAACACATGGTTCAAAGGCTTCGTTTGAACCATTAAACCAAAACTTGGTTCAATGGTTGGTTCAAACAAATGGTTCAACGACTTAGTTCATCTGCTTGGTTCAAAGGATTGGTTCATTCAATTGAACCATCAGCTTGAACCATTTTGGCTCAAAGCTTGGTTCATCAGCTTGGTTCAACCAAGCGGTTCATTGCAATAGTTCAACGAAGTGGTTCAACAGAGCGGTTCACTATGATGGTTCAAAGGAGCGGTTCAAATGTAAAAGTTTAAGAGAGCTTCTCGAAAGACAAGTGCCCTTGTGGAGGGCACTTGGTCGATAAAAATACCCTTCAGAAGGGTCATTTTCAAAGAAAGCCGCAAAGGTAAATTCTTTCAGATTTTTGTTTAAGGCATTTGAAAAAGTCTAAGGCATAATTCTTTCAGACTTTTGTCCGAAAGAATTCCTTCAGACAAAAAGTCTAAAAGAATTCAAGAAGTGACTACGGGAAGAAAACCTGAAGGAAATTCTCAAATTCAAATGGAACAAAATGGAAATTTTGTGGACTTTTTATCCACATGAAATTTCCATAGACTTTTTGTCTGCGGGAAAATACCCACGGAGAAAGCCCAAGAGACAGGTCGCTAAGGAAAAGGTTGCAAGAGACTTCTAAGGCAAAGGCTGCCAAAGGACCCCAAAAGGCGGGTACCCTTATGGGGGACTCTCAGTTTCCAAATTGTAGGACACATCCCTAAAGTTAAAAGGTCATCTTCTCTTCAGGAAGACGTGAAACAAGAAATCTAAAGGAAGAATCTAGCGACCCACCAGAATAAAGAACCCCGAAGGCCATCTGAAGACTGCTCGAAAGGGCAAATACCTTACAGAGGGGCTCTTCTCGACCCAAGGCAAATCATTTCTTTAGGCTTGAAAGGGAATATTCTTTCTAGGAAAGTGCCAAATAAAAAAACCAAAGAAGGACCAAGAGGTGACATGCCTGAAGATGTCAAATCCAAGATAGCAAACTAGCCATTGAAAACATAGTGACGGGTGTGCGAACATCAATTTCAAAGCTCATAAAATAGTCCTTGATCCTTGTAATTTATAGACCTGAATGCATTCACATGCTTTAAGGCCAAAACCAGCAAAAAGTGAGGAGGGAACAAAATAGCAAATTAAATCCAAGACCTGATTCAATTAACCAAAAAAGGAGGAACGATGAAGGTAGGATCAAATCACCAGGTGGACATTGAAAGTTGTAAACTTTCAATAGTGTGACTTGTTTCTCTACATTGATAAAATCAAATGGGTAAATGCCCCTAAGTTTTATCCTGTCTTCTTAACATATTCCAATGCAACATGATGTGTTACTATTCCTGAGTCCTTGAAGAGGCTATATAAGGGACTCTCTTCCATTGTAAATAGATCTCTTTTTGACAATTAGAATGAAACTCTGCCCAAATTGAAAGGCATTTTTTGAGACTTTGAGCTCAGTTTTTTTATCATATTTTGTTATTGGAATAAGAAAGGAAGTGATTTTTTAGACTTTGTGCTGTGATATCTTTGTTGTTGGGGAAACTGTTCTTATGTCTTTTTCCTTAATATATCTTCTGTTCCTTTAATTTAACAAGTAGAATTAGTGACAGCAGTTAGGAAGGTGTCCTGAAGATTCAAGTATGGAGAGGCTTTGTGCCCCCATAATTGCCTTTAGTGTGTTTTCTTTTCATTTTTGTGTAAAGGACCTTGGGATGACTTTGTGCCCTCATTATCCTTCATATCTTACTTTTGAGAAATTCAGGTGAAGACTTTGTGCTGCATCTTGATTTGCTAGTTATTACATCCTTTGCTACATTTTGCATTTACTACCAGGAGTATTCTTATGGTTTGCTGAATAGTACTTCTGAAAGAAGAGGAGTGTTGTTTGTCATTTCCCTTGAGTTTTTCCTTTGATTTGCATGCATCATCTCTGAAGAAAGAGAGATGGATGGTTTGTCCTACCCTTGAGTATTATTTTTTGTTAATATATATATATATATATATATATATATATATATATAGCATACCTATAGGGAACCTCTCCTTGATGAGAGGAGAGATTAGTCCCCTTCTAAGGTGGTAAACCTACACATTTGGATGACTAATCTTCCTACTTTGGCTGATCAAACCTATTTTGTTTATCAGTATGTTGATCGACAAAATATTCAACCAACAACTCCAAGGGCCTTGAACTGCCATGATGGGATTATGAAAAAGAGGATAACAAATCTATGTGGCTTATGGACAGGAAAAGCTCTAGTAACATTAGAAAAAGTAGCTCTACCTTGGGCTCTCTGGCTTCTTGTATAGTGTGGAATTTCCAAATTGTAGAACAAAAATGGGAAAGAATTGGCCCTGCTTTAGCTTGAAGCTTGAGGCTTCAAACTGTACATTCTATCCCAATGTCTCTAGTTTTGTAGACCAGATAATATAATGGAGATGGAAGAAGATGGCAAGGCTATAATGATAATGGGTAAGACACAGAACAGAGTCACCTTGAGTCTATAATGGATAAGGGTAGGGACTGCTTCAATCTGAAACTTGAGGCTTCAGACTGCATGTTCATCCCAGTAGAGTCACCAAAAACTATTGGGTGAATATTTTGTCAACTAGCTAATAAGTGATCAAAATAGGTCTCTTAAACCATAACATAGGGAGATTGGTCATCCAAAGTTGCAGGTTTACCACATCCAATGGGGACAAATCTCTCCTCTCATCAAGGGGAGGTTCCCTATCAAAAATGAGGTGTTATATACTATATATATAAGCAAAAAATAACACTCAAGGGTAGGATACGCCATCCATATATCTTCTTTCAGAGATGATGTCAACAAACAGAGGAGAAAATCTTGGTGAAAACACTAAAGGCACTTCTCTTCTTTCAGAAGTGTTCTTGTAGGGGACAGTAGGAGTTCTTTCAGGTAGGATAAGTAATTGGTAACAGAGTACAGAGTAACCAGCAATCTAAGATGTAGCACAAAGTCTCCACCTTGACTGCCCAAGAGTGAGATACGAAGAACAATGGGGGCACAAAGCTATCCCAAGGTCCTTTACATAGAAATAGAAAATAAACACACACTGAAGACAACTATGACAGCATAAAGTCTGAAATTAGATGGCTTCAGGGCACCTTCCTTATCACTTCCACTAGCTCTACTTGTTAAATTACATAAAAAAGAATATATTTAGGAAATAGACATAAGAACAATCTCCTATAATGATACAAGTTATAACAGCACAAAGTCTGAAAGTAACTTGCTTTCTGATTCAAACAAAGAAATATGATGAACAATCTGAGCTCAAAGTCTCAGTAGTGCCTTTCAATTTGGGTAGAGTTTTTCTTTTGGTAAAAGGAAGATATATTTTCCAATGATACAAGAGATTACATTATATATAGGCCAAGGGAAGCTTGGCACTTTTTCCCATGGAGTGACCCATGCTGTTCATTAATGCCTTGGATGCATTTTTGGTTCTGTCAGGGAGGACCATGCTAGAGCAGGGCAGCTACCTTAACTAGTGGTGTGTTGATTCATCTTGAATGTCTTCTCCTTGTCTATGCAGCTACCTACTTTGTATTTTCTCCAAGGGGGATAAATAGGTAGCATCTTCAATGTTTAAGAGCGCAAATATCTATTTTTTTGCACTATTCTAGCTACTAAAATAGCTACTGTAGATATTTCCCTCTTTGTCTCTTCTTGCTATGATTTGGGCCCTCAGGCTATCTTTTTATCCTTTGCTGGCTCTTTCAACTCTATCATCAGTGGGTCTTCCCTTTTGTCTTTGGCCTTCAAGCCTTTGAATGCACTCAGGTCTACCTTTAAGTCTAAAAGGATCAATGGCTATTTCATTGCCATGAATTTGACATCTATGGGCCCGTCAATCTCCTCAACAATTCCTTCAGCATTCTCATTTTATTCTTCCCAAAGGAAAAGAATCCTTTTAGGGTCTTGAGAAAGGCCTATTTACCTTTGGTGAGAGCTTCTTGTAAGGGTATCTACCCTTTGAGATCCTTCGAGTGGCCTTTGGGCTTTCATTCTTCGGTGGGCTATTGTTCCATTATTTCCTTCGAACAAAATGTCTGAAGAAATTCCTTCAGATAATTTGTCTAAAGGAAATCTTTCCTTGGCTATGCGTCTTTGTATTGGTAGTGCTCTGTCTTTGACACATGGCATGTTTTACTACTTTTAACAAGTGACATGTGTCATCTTCCACCAGAACAGGCGAGGACACTTGGCAGCATCCTCCTAACTTATAGGAGCTTTTAGAAACCTTTGAGAGTCCTATGGGAGATGACACATGGCAATTTTTTTTGAGCTCTAGAAACACTATAGAAACATTTGGGAATCATTTAGATTCACATAGATGATGACACTTGGTGCATTCCGCTTGTTCCTGTGACTTACCTGGGGTCCACCATAGTCCTTACTCAATAACTATGGATGATGACACTTGGCAGCTTTCACTAAGTTTTAGTAGGGACACGTGGCTACTGCCACTCTATTTTAGTAATCACAAAGACTATGACACTTGGATTGCTTCGCTTACTCTTTTAGTGACTCATCTAGGGCCCACCACAGTTTTCACTTGATAATGAAACCAAAGGAAGATACAGCGGTCGTTGACATTTGGCAGCCTCCACTGAGCTTTGCAAATGACATGTGGTGCATTCTACTAATTTAAGAAAAATATATTGAAACCTTCTACAGTTTCCACTATTCACCTTCCATGGAACTCTACAATAGACACGTGGCACGTTTCGCTCCTTTGAGAAGCAAATCATAATGTGTCTTGGTAGATGACACTTGGTAGCTTTCGCTCGTCTTTTTCTTTCACGTGCTCCTTTGAACTGTTTGATTAAATTGATTGATTAAACCAAGCCTAAAAATGTATAAGTACTAAAAACTTGCTCTTTCAAAGGAATTTACCTGTTAAAGCCATTGAACCCTTTGAACCTGTTAATTTCAAGCATGTTGAGTCTATATATTTCCTCCTATAAAGTTCATAGAAACTGAGAAGAATGAAAAATGAGGAATTTGAATGCTTAGGACAAATTTCAAAAAGGGAAGAGACAATTTTGGTCTGTGCAAGGCCAAAATAGTCCATAGGTTATCCCAAAAATGAGTGGCATTTTTTGGGGACAATAAAAATGAGAGCTAAGGGGACTATTTATAGGTTCACAGTGTAATGGAGGTAGTTAGTAGATGTGATCAGTGCTAACCAATCATGCATTATTTCTATCTGATTGTATTATTTACTCACACTACACCTGCTACCATTAAGTTGTACCATGAAATTGAGAATCACCTATTTCCACTAGGTGACATGCCACAACTGGGTGGAAATAGATGCCACCCAAAAAAATGTTATGACCAAGTGGCATCAAATGTCACCAAGCTATATGGTATGATTATGTGGTAACATGTGCTACTTGGCAGCATTATGAAAACATGCAGTAGCATGGGTCATCCCGTAGCATTATAAAATTGGTTGGTGGCATGTGTTACCTAATAGCATTCTAAAATTGGGTAGCGGCATGTGTCATCTGATAACATTCTAAAATTGAGTGGCAGACTAGATCACTTAGTTATAATGTGCAAATGGGAAATTGTATGGAAAACCTAAAAATGAAAAAAAAACTTTAGAACCTACATATTTTCCAAGTCTATGAATCAAATTTGCCTAAACAAACCTAAGGGGGTTTCAGATATGAGCTCTTAAAATTTGCCCTGATATATAGATCATGCATGTACAAATCCTCTTATGTATATTTCCTCCTCAATTTCAATGCCTATATCATTAAATCAAATTCATTAAACTTTCATTCCATTTAGTTATAAATAAATTGGGCATAGAGCTCAACACTAAAGCAGGTTGGACTACAACAAAATTACTAGTACCAGTTGGTATTATTGGATTCCCCTAAGGTAATTAATTATGGTGGATATTATAGATATGCCAATAGTTGTGTTAATTATTATATTTCCCTAATGTTTGGGTAAAATATTTTTTTCTTCTTTAAATGATTATTACTATCTTCTTGTTATCTGTTACTTTCAAAATTACTAATGGGAATTTATAATTTATAATAGATTACAATAGAAAAAATTACAACATCGAATCATAACTATCTAGTAAAATTACCATAATGTTATTTGGAAAAATACATATTTATTTAAGTTAAGATGTGTATCATCCAAATAACTTGTATAACACACCACCTATGCACTTCTTAGACATTTATAGTAGAAAAAGATTGCTTTGGCATAGCGACAGGGCTTTTGATTGTTAGTTTTTGGTACAATAGCTTTTATTTTTTCATGATCTTCAGATTAAAAAGGTTTATATATTTATATATTCAAGAGACTATTACACATTTTAGATTTATATTCATAATGTGGAACAGATTATGGAGGAGTTCTTCGGTAACTGCCAGTATGCGCAGGTGTTGGAATCGGCTCATGTAAAAAAGATAAAGTTGTTATGTAGGTGAGAAAATTATTGTATATAAATTTTGAATTGAAATTATGTTTCACTATTCTGATATTTTTTATATTTGTAAAAAAAAATATTTGGACACATTTAATACAATTAAATTACCAAATTTGTTATTTTTCCTTATAAATAAGCTAAAGAATGTTAAGAGGAAAAATAAATCAACATAGGATTTTTTGTTGGATGCCAAAAAACATTATTTGGGTTTATGATATTATGGCTAGTTTGAAATTAGGGTGGTATCAACAGGATTACCTATTAACTTTTAAATATAGAATGTTTAGTCCATGTGTAATTAGGGTTTGTGAGATTGTGGCTATTTTGTATCTTGGTGGTGTCAAGATAATTCCTTGGTAGCTTTAAAATATGTAGTCAAGGTAGAATAATAGAATATTACTATTATTATTTTGTTATAATTATATTTTCCAAATTATGGCTATAAAACATTATCTCCTTCTAATACACCATTTGGCTTTCAAGGTTTATGCAAAGTACAGCCATATATTGATATTTGGAAGTCATTTTCCAAACTTTTTTCCCTCCAATTTTTGCAATTTTTTTTTATTGAGTTTATTCAATCATGGATTTTGATGATGGCACTAATTTATGTATATGCTCCAAATTTGGACCATTTAGATTAAATAATTTAAGTGGATGATAAGGCTAAAAGATAATTCCAGCAAGTGACATTTGAAGATGGGGTGACCGTCGCTCATAAGAGTTCTTATTTTTTATTTATCTCCTAAAGAGGTCACCTCTAATAAATTTTCCCCATTTTTTCAATAACCATTTGATACATTTTAATTTATTATAATGGATTCCAGTGTAATTTATGGTCCCCATCTTATTGAACATATGATTGGTTCTATTTTGTCAAATTGTATATTCAAATTGATCAATTGTTATCTATGTTAAAAAATATTGATGTTTTCTCGGTATATATGAAAAAACATTAACAAGTCAATAAATTATAATAAAATTGATTTGTGAATAACTTTGATGTTGGTTTTATATGCATTTTTTTATTTTACATAGGAGAAAAGGGAGCCACTTATTTTTGTTAATACACTAATGACTATTTTCCCATAGTTTCTTCAAATTAACTTTGATTTGCTTAGGATATATTTTTACAAATAGCATATCAATTTTTCAATTTAGATTTTATTTGTGTTGGGTTTCTTTGCAAGTAGTCAAATTTAAAAAATATATATTAAAGATAAAATGTGCATACAATTACATGAGATATCAAATCATATAACATTGAATTTTATGGTACTACAATCTTATTTATGATATACACACATTTTTTATTTTATTTTTTTGTGAAGTAGAGGAGGAAGGATGTTTATTTTGCTATCATTATGTATTATTTTTATATAGTCATAAGTTAAGACCATGTGGTCTTTCATGATGAAAGATATTTGATATATTGGTTTCTGCATCCATTGTGTTACCAATGTGGTTGTGCACATATTGTGTCACTTTATAATATAAAATCCATCAACAAATTCCCCTTAAAAGGTACTCAAGATGCAACGTTATTCTTTGTTAATACATGTTTTAATTTTGGTAATATCTCTCCAAAACTTAAATTTCCTTTTGATCAACATAGTTATTCAATAGATTATGTCCGGATTTGTATCTATTCATATGTCTCTCCAAGACGACAAGCTAAAAAATGGAATAACTTAGCACCAAAGAAAATTTAAAAAATAATTTAGGCTAGTAACTAAAATAAGCATAATATATGCAATGGCTTTGAAAGCATGGTAAAGCATTTTATCTCATAAATAATGATGTCTTTTATGTACGATACATGGAAACATATATTATTTATTCCATGGAGATATTTCTAATTTATAATACAAACAATGGTCAAAATGATCAATTTTGTGTTGTTTAAGCATACTTGAGGAGGGTAGTGTAGTGGCAAAAGGAGCTAGTGAGTTTAAGTATACTTACTATTTTAACGTTATTTATTTGGGTGTAGCTTTTTTTATTCATGTGTCATGGGTTTAACTAGGGTTTGATTTATTTTGAATAAAATGGACAATGGCATGGTCCAAGAAATGGTAACACTCTCATTATTAATGATAATGCTAGATTCAAGTAGAATACCAACCTCCACTAGTAAGTCTTACCTCTCATATCTTTGAATGGATATATTACATAGTCATTTAATCTAGTTTTTAATGGTTGTATTATATTCATTTAATGTAGCTTTGAATGGTTATATTACGAAGTCTCACCTTTTTTCTTTGAAGTACTAATCTTCACATATATTTTAGGCATGGATTGAAACATAATCATTAAATATGCATTGATGAATTAGGGTATATAACGTAGTTCCCCAATGATCCAAGTGGTCATTTTACATCTAGATTTGTATTCAAATTTTTTAATATAATTAATCTTTAGATTGTACTTATTAATCAATTATATTTGTATGGGTCCTTCATTACTCGTCTTTCCATTGCCACTAACAATGATTTTACAGGAGAGATTTTTTAAACTCACTAAGGCCATAAGCCAAAGTATTTCCTTTTTTTGTTTCCTACATTTTAAAAATCTTTAGTCTCTGTTTGGAGTTAATTATTTTTTATTTATAGTTAATGTTTTTATTTGGTTAAGTGTGAATAATATTTTAAGAAGAATCATTTACATGAATGAAATTCATACAAATATATTTTTGATTTATTTTTATGAGTTACATTGATGCTAATATCATGTTGTCATTAAGGAAAATATTTTGGACATGAAGGATCCCATACCTGCACTCCATCACCTAAAAATTTTGGGTGGGGGCATTAAATCCTTGTTTCAATTCAATACCAGTAACATTATGTTAATGTGAATCATACAAATATGTTTATTCCAATATTATGCATGTTTCTAATTATGTTTATTTCAAATTATGATTTATTTTAAAAAACATAATTATCTTTGTTTCGATCTGAAAACACAAATTAATTTTTTTTTTCAATTTAACTACTTAGCCATTAAGAAAGAAACTAGACCAAATCATAAGAACATTTTGTTTCAATTCAATAAAGTCATGTTTAGGCCAATGTGAATCATTAACAGTATTAGTGGGAGCATGGAGCATTTAAAATCTAGTTAATAGCATTCAATCCACATTATGCATGTACCTTGTTCGAGGTGATAAATCAATAACACCTCACTAACCTTCATCTAACATCATGTTTTGGACATTGAATGAGCCCATACCTACATTCAATCACACCTAACTAGTTTATATTTCCACGATTTCATACCTACATTATATCACACTAATTTACATTTGCATTAATTTTAAAGGGGAAGAAAAAATGAAGTGTATTATAAGTAGGGATTTGTTTTTCGATATGGATTTTTGCATGGTAGAGCCATTTTGTTTAATGTTGTGATATTTACACTACAACGAATAAACCTTATAGACTTTGCCCCTACATCACATTACCTCCTTCACATTAATTTGTGTAGTTATTAAAGGGGAAGAGAGTATGAAATGTATTAGATATAATTACACCAATTTAGGGATGTATTTGTGCATGGTAGAGATGTTATCACATATTAGTAACTAGTTTCATATATTCATTTCAAGTTTCAAGATGATTATGTGGATTTGTACCTTTTTCAACTTTTGAATGGTAATCCAGTCTTACTCTTTTTGTATTGGACCATGTATTAAGAACTATTTACTTTATATATAAATTTGTCCCTCTATTTTCATCATAAAATATGGAAAAATTAATAACATTCATAATTTAATATGAATTTAGAACTCTATGTAAAATGACCTACAATAAAATTTTGTACTAGGTGTGGTGACTTGAGGAATTGAGAGTGGCTTGACCTGATCAAGACTTTAGGGATACTACTCTTATATGGGCATGATAGAGTGAATGTATAGGATCCTTCAATGCCAAAAATATCCTATTAAATGGTATTGGTTGAGGTGTTATAGCTAGATCACCTCGAACAAGGTTGAAGAGTCCATAGGACTCTACCACAATCTAATTCTTGTTCATCTTGGTGGTGTAAATGTTGATGTATTATCTAAAACAGCTCTATCACACACAAACACATCCTTTCACTAGAAGCGTTACCTCTAATACATTGTATCTTCCCTTCCCCTTCAACATGTAAAAATGTAGAAGATCTTTGTAATTTATATAATGTTTTATTCCATTTTTTTTTAAATTTATACAATGTTTAATTCTAATTGGAATAATTTTATTTATTTATTTATTTATTTAATTTTTTTTTTTTTTTTTTTTGTGTGTGTGTGTGTGTGTGTGTGTGTGTGTGTGTGTGTGTGTGTGTGTGTGTGTGTGTGTGTGTGTGTGTGTGTGTGTGTGTGTGTGTGTGTGTGTGTGTGTGTGTGTGTGTGTGTGTGTGTGTGTAACTCTTCTTAATAAGAAAATTTTATCCTTCTAACAAATGTTATGCATAAAAAAGTTGTCTAAATTATAACAAATTTCTATTTTGTTTTTTACAGAGTTTACTCTCCTTTTCCAAAGTTTTTAAAATGTAAAATATCAATTTTAGCTCTTACAATTCACATGTAAGATACCTATTTTATCTCTTAAAAGTTCCATATTCCCGTTAGATCATAACTCCTTGGACACCATATAATATTTAATACCCACATCATTGATACTTTCAAAACCTAAATTTGATGGTTATATGGCCATATTTATATTTTAACCATTACCATCAATTTTCATCCACAATAAAATTGCATCCACTTTTCATAGTAAAATTAAACAATATCTGGGCCAAATATCCCCAAATATCCTCTCATGTATTGGACCTAATAAACTTATGGTGTCTTTCCATTTCTTAAACACATTCATTTTGTGTTTGAAAAATATTGACCAATCATGGTTTTAATTTTTAATGGTAGACTATAAATTATATAATGAAAATAGACTAAGATAGTACTCAATGTTCATGATTAGAGATCCCCATTCCTAGTGGTAAGGGGTGGTTTATTTCATATTTTATTTAATAAACATGGGTAGGGAATTAAGAGAAACATGAAATTGGTCCACATACAAATAGTATATTCTATATTATGTTTTGTAACACTGAAAAGATACATTTTGTCAAGTCTTGTATTGAATAATAATTATAAAAATATGGGAATATATATTTGATCATATAGATATTCAAATTCTTGTCCAAGTAGTATATTTATGATATTTAAACTAGAATACAATAATCTTTCTAAATAAATGCTGACCATGATTTCTCAAAAATTCATAACATAAAAAATATGTCCTCCAATTTAGGATTATATGGAATGAAATAAAATTTATGCTTTACCAAATGATGACTACACAAAAACACATATGGTCACTACCATAAGGATTTAAATATCAAACCAAGGAAAAGGTAGTCTAAATAAAGTGAAATAATTCAAACGTAGTAATCAATACATAACATATCCAAATATAAGAGGATATTATATCTTTATGCATTATGTTTAATCTATTTTGAATTGAATTAATCTAAGCTAATAGAATTAAACTATTGAAATTGAAATATAGGGATATATAGATTTGATAGTAAAATACAGTATGCTACTTAATTATTTTTTTTAAATTAGTTAAAAATAGTAAATAGACATATAGATATGAAAACCTCCCTAAAACAAATTTTGTGTTGACTATGCAAACTAACCATAACTAAAAACTATTTAAAAGGGATTTAAATTGGTAGAATACTAGAATATAAACTAATTTGGGACAAGTTTGAATGAGGAGGATAGGGATACATTTTATCCTTGTCTATTAACTATGTCCACATCTTATTTGATTTTGGACCTATTTTTTTATATGGGTTTATGTAATTATATGCAATGTTCTATTGATTAATCTAGTGTGTTGATATGCCACGCGAACCTCCAAAACATAAACCCTTATTCCTACACGACAAACATAATAGATAAAAAAATTCAAAGGGGTAATGGATAAGGGTAATTCAATATCTATACTTGTAAAAATTTATGTAATATGAGTGTTTCCTACATAGTCCAAATAGGCCTTAGGCTGATGTAGTTCTCCCTTCTAGAGTGATTATGTAATCCATGACTGTGTAACTATATGATTGTAGCTACAAAATTGATTGAGATACCTGATAATGGATGCCCTTAACTTAAAATAAAATATATTTAGACTTGTTATATGATTATTATAATGTTATAGAATTTAAATTGGAAGAAATAATGCACTTTTATTCAATGTGCAATAGAATTGCCAAGTGATTACTAGATGTGTTTACAGAAGTCTTAATGTGCTTATATATGGAGATATTTAGAATATTTTCACTAACTTAATTTATAAAATATATGTGAGAGTTGTTTTGAAACATATCTATTTAAAAAAATATCCGTTAGAGCATGGGGGATAAGGTCGTGCTAGTGGACAAGGCCGTAGTGTGGCCTTATCCAACCCAGTGCAGACTTATCTGAAAAAGATAAAGACTACTAAAAAAGGTATGACAGGAACCTGTAGGTTGAATAGGGATAAATAGGTTTTAAATAGGGATACTTGTATGATATTTTATGTGTTTTTAAAATAATAGAAGCTCTCTTATATATTTTTAATTATCAAAATGGTAGACGGACTAAAGAAGGTAAGGATGTCAATATTAAACATTGTCAAGCATTTAATGATTGATTTTATGTGTCTAAATTTTATTCCACTTTATTATAGTGATACAACAAAGTGAAATTACTAGAGTAAAGTGGATCTGAACCTAAGTGTATATACACACTTTTTCTTTCAATGCAAAGCTTGATCATGCAAGATTCCTTAATGTAAAACTTACAACAATGCCACTGTAATTAATTATTTTCCATATTTGACAGTTGAAAATATAAAACTTAAAATTTGAATTTTGAAAAGAGAGCAAGGAAAGTATATATCTGAAATATTATGCAATCTACTTGCCTTGTAACTTGAAATCAGAAAATTTATTACCCCCTTTTTGAGTCATTTGAAAATGTTGAACTTGTGTAGATTTGAGAGTGATCAAGTCTCAATTTGAAAACTTTTGAATGCTCTTGAGTTTAAAAAATTATATGCTCCAAATCTCATTTAACTACGTAGAGTACTCTATAAAATATTTAAAATGGATAACCACCAACTGTGGCTCACTACATAGAAAAATTACAACCATAGACGTTGAGTGTCAATAGACTCTAATGTGTCACATTTACAACATGAATATGAATCACACTATTGTAAATAGATCTATATTTTATTTGAAGATTTTTAACTTTTAAACCTTTGCACTTGTAAAATTTTGAAATTTTCATATAGTAACTTGAACATGAATGAATATCATGCCTCCTATACTATATTTTGTATTTAATTGATATTGAATTCCCTTTTCATTTTGAAACTATTGAAACTTATTATTTTAGGAATGAATGTACATGCATGTTACATGCCCCCATAATTTGAAAATTTAAAATCATGCTATAATTTTTTAAACTCTATACTTCCATAAATCTAAAATTTACTCATGAGGACTTACCTTCTCAAAATAATTCCATTGTGACTCCCCCTTTTAGAGATGAGGGACATAGCCTACAAGTCACTTAACTCAAAATAGGAGTTATGTAATATGTGAAATATGTAATCATGTAGTAGCAATTGAAATTTTGAATGTATTACATCATAGTATTTAAATATAACATTGAATTTGGATGAGTTAGATACATATATCATTAAAGTTCATAAGCATCATGTGCATGATTAATATCATGGCACCAAAGTACATAGTAAGAGTAAAAATAATTCATGATATGAACCCTGACACCATAGTATAGAGTAGGAGTAGAAATAATATACGATATGAATCATGGCACCATAGTAAAAAGAAGAAAACATACAAGAAATTTCATACATTGTCATGTATTTGTATAATATGTCACACATGGGTCCTAAAAGAATAAAACAAGGGACATAAGCACATACGAGCTTATTTTGATTTTCGAAATTTTTTTATTTTTTGACATATATGTTTTTTTGGGAATTTTTCCATATTTAATTTTTTTATTTTTTCCATATTTAAATTTTTGAAATATATATATAGAAATATATTGATATAGGTATAATAACAATGAAAACTCATGATTTTCATGGGATTCTTGATAGGTTTGCATTTGAGTTTGACATGGTGGTAAGCTCTTGTACCCAACCTTTTAGTGATTGTGAATGGACCTGAATAATTTGGTTTAAATTTTCATTTATTTTATTTTTTAAAATTGGTATTTTTTTTATTTCATTTGATTAATAAATCACCAATTTCATGATTATGACTTTTATTTCCACGTGATATTTTGATACATGTTTGATAAAAAATTAAATTTTTGAGAGCCTGTATGCATTTATTATCAGGGATTTCCAAATCATGCATATGTTTTCATGATACATGTTTTTTTATATTATCTATTAATAACACCCATAAAGAGGTTATTTTTATCTAAAGAGGAAGTATAAATTTTGTTCCATAAACAAGAGAGTATGTTTTCTCTTTTTTTGGTGTGTGTACACTTGTACAATATGTCCAAAGAATGTAGATGATTTGATTATGTTAGAGTATTTCTTCTGCTTGATTGTTTCCTTATGAGTAATACTGGGTGGAGAAATTATAATAGATTATCAACTTAGCATAATATATTTTTACTATTTTATTATTGAAATATGAACCATTATCTATTATTATTGTTTAAGGTAAACTAAATCATGCAATAATATTTGTTAGCAATAAATTTCAAACATCATCACCTATTGTAGATTGAATGGATATTGCTTCCACCATTTTTTAAAATATTCAGTAGATTTAATGATAAAATTATACTCATTTGAAGATTATGGATTGATTTTTCCAATTAAATGAAAACCCCAAAGAGAGAAAGGCCATAGAGATATAATAGGTTGTAATGCATATGATAAAGTATGATTGAGATTGTTTTTTAATTAATAGTAGAGGATGGTTTTGAAAGGGCCCTTCCCTTTTACAAGCATGATCAAAATTGTTATGTTTTTAACATTGGGAACATATTTTAGAATATTCATGACATTCTTCTTCCATTTTTGGTCAATAATATCCTTGATGTAGGAGTTCAAAAGACATGGTTTTACCACTAAAGTGGCTTCCACATTCACTATCATGGAATTCAATTATAGTAGTTTGAGATTTAACCTGATTCAAACATCATAACAATTGTCCGTCAAAATAAAATTTAAAAATGGATCCACCAATGAGTATATAACACATCACTTGGTATTATAACAAATTTTTATCCTTTGGCATAACATTTTCTAGAAAATTAGATTTATATAGGGGATTATATATATCAATGTACCACCTAGGATTATCTACACTTCATGTGACTTTCAAAATTTATAATGCATTGTTAATTTCTATATCAACTAAAATATTAATTAATTATTGGATAATAAATATTACATGATCATAATTAATATCAATTAGATTAAATATTTCACACTATCCATGACATCAACATGTTGATTATTTTTTGAGGGATGCTCTTAATAAAGAAAGAAGAGAAGATGTTTGACCATGGCATTATAAGGGATTAACTTATCCTCTTTACTTTCATAAACATTTAGAACTTGATTTATGATCAGTTATGAATCTCCATAGGTATGTAAAGATTTGATGTGAAACTTTTTTGCTATTAACAAATCAAGTATTAGAACTTCATATTGTGCTATATTATTTGTGCATGAAAATACTAAATGAAAATTGAAAGGCATGTGTTCACCTCATGGTGTAACAAACACAATCCTATCACTAACACCTATAGCACATTTAGATCCATCAAATGCATTGTACACATATCAATGTTGATGTTATAATAAGTAAATTCATCTCAAAATTTAGAAATAATGGCTAGTTGATCATGTAATGGGGCAAAAACTACTTGATCCACAATGACTTTCCCTTTAATAGTTTTATTTAAGATAAAATGTAAATCAAACTTAATAAGAATCATTACCCACTTTGTTATATATCCTAATAGATGAGGATTTGACATAAGATATTTAATTGGATCAACTTTAGTGATGACATGAATCTCATTGTGAAGTAAATAACGTCATAACTTTTGTGTGTCAAAAATAAGAGATAAACATAGATTTTTTATAGACATATAATTTTTATCATAATCAAAAAGTGTGTGACCAATGTAGTAAATGGCACATTCATGGTGATCATCATTGTATTGTGCGAGTAAATCACCCAAAGCATGATCAATAGTATAAATTTACAATAAGAGGGGTGTATTTGGAATGGGAGGCATAAGAAAATGAGGGTTTAGAATATATTCTTTAATTTCAAAAAAAAAAAATCTTAAAAGAATCATCTCAAATTTGATATCTTTCTTAAGTAGCTTTGTAAAATATTACGTCATATCTGCTAGTTGAGCCATAAAGTATTTTATAGCTTGAATGTAACCTTATAAGCATAGAAGTTATTTTAAATTAGTTGGTGGTTGTATATCAAGCATAACATTGAATTTATTAGGATCAACTTCAATGCCTCTTTAATAAATAATAAAGCTTAACACTTTTCCTAAAGATACTCCAAAAATACATGTTTTTGGATTTAAACATACATTGTATTTCCTCATTATTTCAAATATTTGTCATAAATTGATAGCATGGTCTTTTTGATGCCCGGATTTGGTTAATAAATCATCAACATAATATTCAACACTTTATGTATGTAATCAAAAAAAATGTGTCATGGCTCATTGATAAGTTTCTCTAATATTCTTTAGTCCAAAATACATGACTATATAACAAAATATCCCTCATGGTGTGATGAATAATGTCTTTTATTGATATAAAAGATTAATATTTATTTAGTTATATCCTTAAAATCCATCCATTAATGATATCATATTGTTATGGAATCAATAATCATGTCTATGTTTGGTAATGGAATATCATCTTTAGGACAAGATTTATCTAAGTCATGGTAATTTGTGCAATATCAAATATATCCATTAGGATTTGTCATGGTACAATAGTAGACACCTATTTGGGATAACCAATAGGGGTAATAAATCCAACATCCAAAAGTATTTCAATTTTACTTTTGACTAACAAAGAAACTTTTGGATGTATTTTCCTTACTTTTTTGTTTGATTGGTTTAGTGTCTATATATGACAAAATATTGTGCATAGATACCAATAGGTCAATTCCATGCATGCCTTTATATGCCCATTCAAATACTTTAGGATAATTATGTAAAGATTATCCAAAACATTTTCCTTCATTATTTTGTAACATGGTGGCAAAGAGTACTAGTTGTGGATCCTTTTTAGTGCCAAAATGAAACTAATTGGTTTCCTCATTAATTAATGTTGATTTATCTTCCATATATGGAGTTTTAGGAATATTATTAGGACCATATATTTGTATTTATGAGATAGAATCATTGTTTTCACAAAAATATGTGTGTATTTATTTCATGAGAGAAGTGTTTTCTTATGATGGAAGGATGGAAGATCCTCATATGCACCTAGGTATTCCAAAAGAGACACATTATTTGAAAATTTATCCAATGTCAATATTTATGGTGAAGATCATGTTATCAATGATCTTAGGATATACTAATGACAAATGAGAAACATGATTGATTTGATTACTATACTCAAAGCACATATTCATAGAAGGTATGAACTTGGGAGGTTGATTAACTTGGTTAAGTCCACGAGAAGTGGACTTAGTGTTATATCCAAACCCTGATTTCCCTCCATTGATAAAAGTATAATTAGGATACACAATACCATAAGCATGTTTTACCAACCCTTATCTAATAGTATAATTATATTTTTGTAGATATTTAAATCCAAAACCATATAAAAGATACATAAGGGGTTCATCATTTTTAGGTATAAGTGTATTAGTTAATACCTCATATAGTATATCTTTGTATATTGGCATTATTTGTAATAATTCTAACAATGAAATACATTAGTATTCTTTCATTGATATATGATGTCAAATTACTTATATTGATGGATTTTCTCAATTTGGAGGGGGAGGATGAACATGAGGGACTTTACCTCATCGAATATCAATAATATGAACATTTTGAGGACTATTAAAAAATTGTATACATGATCTTTGGTGTTTAATAATTATGGGAAGAAATTTAGATTGAATGTTATAACAATATGAAGTACAATATAATGAAAATTACTCTAAGTTAAGTTTTTTAACAATATTAAATCTTAATCATGTATAAATTAAATGAATAACATATTGTAAATTAAGATAAGATTGTATAATAAATTGCATAATTATATGTAATATTTGAAAAATCATTCATTCATTAATCCCATCATAAATACAATTTAATATGAATCAAGAAACTCTAATGACTATGAATATAATACAAGCAAAAAGTAAGGTATAAAGGTGATCTAGGTAAGGGTTTGAATGATTGTGTGGGCTCTCAAATATACTTACTTGTTTATTCATTAGTGTCTACCTAATATTTCATAATACTAACTATAGAGAAAAAACCATTTCTATAATCTAATTACCCCATTTTTTAGGGTACAATGAGACTAATTACCCTAGGTAATATGCTTCTCTTAGGTACACCAAAAATTAAATGGCTAAAAGAGGTTTCATTTTATATACACAAAGGGTTTTAGGTGTTTCTAATATACCATCAAGTACATGAAAACCAAATCCTATGTTTAGTGGTGTAGAATGGCTATGAGTATTAGGGTAAACCCCTCACACCATGTTATCTATAAATACATCACTATGTATCCCTTCACAATAGTCATTACGTAGTTTTAGAATCATCATAACATAGTTTATAAAACAAGCACAAGCAATTAGAAAATAAAGAGAATAAAATGAAAGATTTTTTTGTATAGATATCAACAAATTTCAACTTGAGATCAAAACAAATAACTTATGTGTCATATTTATCCAAGGTGACAAGACAAACTTCTTTAGCATTAGATTAAATCCAACGTCAAACAAATTGAATTATTATGTGTTAGATTTTATTCAATGTTGAGTGTTGTTTTCTTTCAATGTCAAGAATTTACTAAAATATGTATGAAATCGTATGATAGAAATCAAGCAAATAATAAGAAATGTTCAAAAAATAATGGTTTCATTATAATGTTTAATATATTTTGAACTGAATTAAACTAAACTAATAGAATTAAACTATTTAAATTGAAATACAATAATATACAAATCTGACGGTAAAATATAGTATGCTATAGAATTTTATAGAACTTGAAATTGTAACACAAGAACAAAGATTATTAATGATGTTAAAAATCCAAAAAAATAGAAAACTAACTAAATATATGCAAGTGTACTTCAGATAAACAAAGAGGAAATGTAAGTAAAATACGTAAATATTAGACCTTCTATTACCCTCTTTTGTGTGATGATGTTTAGATTGATGTGGTTTCAACAGGCTTAATGAGGTGTGTGGATGAACTAACAACACTTCTCCTTGAAATATTGATGTTTTTATGTTGGTTCTTGATGAGTTGAAGATTCAATAAATAGGCTTTGGATGACACTTCCTTATACATTTTAAGCTTAGTATAAATGGAGGCAGATGGTTCCATTTATAGATTTGGTTGAAAAATTAAGAGTCAATGATCTCAATTGCAGATTAATGGTGGGGGATGATTAAATTGATGGGAGATTATAAAATTGGATAGTGGGAAAATTATGAGTGGTAAATAGGTGGAGACTCTTAAAATTATGAAATTAGATAATGGAGATAGTGGAGATTATTTAATTTGGTTAATGGAGATAGTGGAGATATTACAGAATCATGGAGGATTATTTCATTTGAAAAGTGGAATCTTTGAATTATAAAATTTAAATTATGGGGGGTAGGCAGATCCTTTGGCATTATTGAAATTTTTTAAGTGGAAGGAGGTAGAGAATGATATCATGATATGAGTATTATTTGAATTTTAGATTTTAATAATAATGGATATTCAAAATCCATGGAAATAGGGAAAGATCAGTTAATTAATTTGGATTAATTAACTAATGAAATAGGATATAGAGTTTATGGGATTGGAGGTGGTAATGGAAGAAATGAATTAATTTTCTAAGGGGTGATTAATAGTGAAGGTTATGGATATTAGAGTGAATAGAAGATTAATTAGTTAAAATTATCATGAAGTGTCCAATTTTAAGTGTTTAGATTTTGCCCCTCTTTGAAGGCATTACAAAACATGATGGGTGGAGTAATATATTCTTAAATAAAGATTTTTTAATATAAAAGTGTATTAATATTTATATGATGAATAGGTATATAATGTTATGGATGATGCCCTGTCGATAAGATATGTAGGGATGAAGGATATAAATGTGATATAGGAGATGTTGAGTGTGGATCCCTTTGGGGCTATCACATGACCATGGGGATATATTTTTGGGGCCTAGAGAGCTCTATAAATGTGCAAAGTGAATTTTTCCCCACTCCACCTTTTATGTAACCTTGCTCCACATATGAGTGGAATATTCATTATATTTCTAATTTCTATGTATTCCATGTTTTATAGAGTTAGTTTTTAGATGCCTATTTTCTATGTTGACTTCCTTGATCCTAGGGAGTTAGTTGTTTGTTGGAAAAGGGATTGGCTTTCTTGTTTCAAGGAGTTAGTTGTGATCACATATCTTTGGAAAATGTGATTTTTGGAAAAGGAGAGATAAACATGGCAAGTTCCTCGTTAGGTGGGCTTATGGATGAGCTTGCTTAGGTGGAGAAGAATTGTCACATGGTGGATAATGCTTATCTTTGATAAGCATTACACAATTCTCCTTATTTTGTGGATTTTCCTTCATTTGTTATATATACAGGTGTGATATGACCTTTAGAGGTTCATTAGTTTATTTGTAGAGTGTGGCTTTTGAGAGATAGATTCAAAGTGTAGATGTTTTTAAAATTGAAGGTTTTTATTTGTAGGGTGTGGTATAATAGCTTATGAGATACAATATTTTGTAGGTGCAGGTGAAAGTGCAGCATAGCATATGTGTACCATTTTTAGGAAGAGATATTCTATCTCTATGATAGGTCTTTCTAATCTTTTTTTTTAATAGATTTTATTGATAAATTTCTTGGTGTATGTAACCCACAATGGGTAAACCATGGTAGATCTGTGTTATGGTTTTATTACTATTTTGTTCTCTCCATTTATGCTTTCATTTAACTATGATTTGAGGAGTTAGTGCATAATTAGATTTGATTTCAAATTTAAAATCTAGTTATGTGATTTTATGGTGATTTAATTTTAGTTTAAATTATTTTAATTCTTAATATCTATTATTAGAGCCATTGGTTGTGTTTTGTTGAAGTGGTAAATCATAAGAAAGGGTCATTAGCTTAAGTGGGAGCTATGGGAGAATAGATCAGATTTAGAATTGAGAAATTTGATGGTAAGAATTTTGGTTTGTATAAAATGCAGATGGAAGATTACCTATATCATAAGGAGATTCATCTCCCCTTGGAGGGGAAAGCAGACCAACTTGTAAGTATGAGTGATGTGGATTGGTTATTTCTTGACAGGAAGGCATTGGAATCCATATAGTTATGCCTTACCTCTTATGTTGCATTTAACATTTCTAATGAGAAAACTACAAAGGATCTCATGGATAAACTTGGGGAGTTATATGAGAAACCCTTTGTTTCCAAAAAAAAAATTATGAAGATATTGTCTAACATGAAAATGTCTGAGAATGGTTCAATTGATAATCATCTAAAAGATTTTAATACAACTGTAAATATGCTCACTTTTATTGGTATCAAGTTTGATGCTAAAGTTAGAGCTTTATTGATTTTGTGTTCTTTGCTTGATAGTTGGGATAGTTTGGTTATGGCTGTGAGTAATTCAATCCATGCCAAGGGAAGCTTAAATTTTGAGGATGTTGTAGGTGTGATTCTTAGCGAGGAAATTTGAAGGAAAATCACTAGTGAATCATCTTTGGGTAAATATTTATCTGTTGATACTAGATGGAGGAAAAAGGATAAGAGAAAATCCAACCATGGAAAGTCAAAGGGTAGATCTAAATTTAGATCTAGATCCAAGATGATATGATGGCATTATGGGAAGCGTGGACACTCAAAAAAGGATTACTGGTCACTTCATGATAGTAATTTCAATAAGGAGGAAATGAATGAGGTAAATGTGACATCAGGTAAATCATGTCATGATGCCTTAATAATTTCTATGGATAGTTTTTCTAAGTCTTGGGTATTAGATTTAGGGGCTTCTTTTCATGCCACCCCACATAGGCATTATTTTACTGATTATGTTCAAGAAAATTTAGGACATGTTTATCTTGGTGATGATGAACCATGTGAGATAGTAGGGAAAGGTTTTATTTAGGTTAAAATGAAGAATAGTAACACATGGTTACTTAATAATGTTAGACATGTACCTATGTTGAGATAGAATTTGGTTTTAGTGGGGCAATTGGGCAGTAAGGGTTATTCGATAATATTTATTGTAGATTATTAGAAAGTTATCGAAGGTTATCTTGTGATTTCAAGAGGTAAGAAAGTTAGTACTTTATATTTGACTAGTAGTGTTGATTCTTGTGATTTAGTTTTTGTAAATGGAAATGCAACTATGTGGCACTATAGGTTCAGTCATATGAGCCATAAGGGTATGGGGATCTTAAAAGACAAGTTATTTGGATTAAAATACATAGATATAGACTTTTATGAGAATTATGTGTATGGAAAATAGAATCAGGTTAAGTTCCTAAAAGTTAGACCCATAAAGAAAGAGCACAAGTTAGATTTGGTACATTCATATGTATGAGGGCTAGCTCAGGTATCTTCTATTGATGGTTTTAATTATTATGTCACTTTTATTGATGATGTAGCTAGGAAAGTTTGGGTTTATTGTATTAAAAATAAATATGATGTATTTGACACTTTTAATAAGTGGAAAGCCTTGGTTGAGAATGAAACAAGTATCAAGTTGAAATGTCTTAGATTAGATAATAGAGGTGAGTATTGTAGTAATGTTTTATTTGATTATTTTTCTAAAAATGGAATCCATAGGAAAAGGATGGTTCCAAAAACTCCACAATAGAATGGGGTATTTGAAGGGATGAACAAAACAATAATGGAATGTTCTAGGAACATGAGATTATATGTAGGGTTGTCATTATAGTTTTGGGTAGGAGCAGTGAGCATGACAGTATATCTGATTAATAGAGGACCTTCTATACCTTGGATGGGCGGCATTCATGAACAAGCTTGGTCTAGTAAGAATGTTGATTATTCTTTTCTTAAAGTCTTTAGATGTGAGGCTTTTTCTCTCATCAAGAAAGAGGATAGGACCAAGTTAGTGGAAAAATTAGAAAAATGCGCATTTGTTGGTTATGGTGAGGATGACTTGGGTTTCCATATATGGAGCATTAAAGATAAGAAAAAATTTTAGTTTAGAGATGTAGTATTTAATTAAAAGTCATGTATAAGGATCAGTTATAGGAACAAAAATAGGATTAGAAAGAGTATACAGTATTTGATGACATTGCAGATGGCAAATTATCTAATGAATTAGTTCAAAAACCATCTACACAAGGACCCCAAAATCTTATGGTAATAAGGTCTTCTAGGGTAAGAAGATCACCTAAACATTTTTCTCCTTCTTTGAGTTATTTGTTACTCACTAATAATGGAGAACCAAAGTGTTATGAGGAATCAATGTAGGTAGATGCCAGGATGAAATGGGAGCAATCCATGGATGAGGAACATAGATCTCTCATGGAGAACCAAACATGGGATTTGGTAAGGCTACCCAAGGGCAAGAGTGAATTTCCAAACAAGTGGATCTTTATAATAAAAGAAGAAGATAAAGGGAAAAAAAGGTATAAGTCTAGGATGGTGGTTAAGGGGTTTGTACAAAAATTAGGTATTGATTTTGATGAAATTTTCTCTCCTATTGTAAAAATGACTTAGATTACGACTGTCTTGGTTTAGTTCCAGTTTAGGATTTGCACTTAGAATAGTTAGATGTGAAAACTATTTTTCTTAATGGTGATTTGGATGAAGATTTGTATATGAAGCAACCATAGGGATATGAGGTCAAAGGGAAGGAGAACTTTGTGTGTAGACTAAAAAAGAACTTGTAAGACCTAAATTAGCTCTACAATAATGGTATAAGAAATTTTATTATTTTATGTTGGAAAAATAATATCAAAGGTGTAATTATGACCATTATATGTACATCAAACATTTTGATAATGGTTCCTTTATTATTTTATGCTTGTATGTGGATGACATGTTAGTTGCAGGAAATAACATACAACATATTCATATGCTCAAGAAACAACTTAATGACTCCTTTTCTATGAAGAATTTGGGTGCTACAAATCAAATACTTGGTATGATGATTACTCATGATAGGAAGGAGAGGAAGTTGATCTTATCCTAATTAGAGTATGTGAAGAAAGTATTGTAAAGGTTTAGCATGTTGGATGTTAAATCTCTTGGTACTCATTTGGTAGGCCACTTTAGATTATCAAAGGAGTAGTGTCCCAAGACAAAATCTACAAATATTAAGATGTCTAAGGTACCTTATTCATCGGTAGTTGTTGGCTTGATGTATGTCATGGTTTCTACTAGGCTGAATATTTCCCAAATAGTGGGAGTTGTGAGCAGGTATATGAATGATCCAGGTTATGAGCATTGGCAAGCAGTGAAATGGATTCTTCGATATTTGATAGGAACCATGGATTTTGCATTATGTTATGGTGGATCAGATACCACTTTACATGGTTATGTGGACTTAGATATGGTAGGGGATATTGATAGTAAGAGGATTATGATAGGATATATATTTATTGTTAGAGATACATCATTTAATTAGATTTCCAAGATACAGAAGGTTGTGGCTTTGTCAATCATAGAGGCAGAGTATGTTGTTACCGTAGAGGCTAGAAAGGAGATGATTTGGTTATAGGAGTTGTTTCAAGAGTTGGGGCATGAGTAGGAAGTTGGTAGACTACATAGTGATAGTTAGAGTGTTATTCATTTGTCAAAGAAATTTGATTTCCACTTGAAGATGAAACACATTCAGTTACATTATCACTTCATCAAAGATAGGTTTGGAGGAGAACTTGGTGAAGTTGGAGAAGATTCATACTAGCCAGAATCCTATGGATGTGATGACCAAGGTGGTCAAATTGGACAAGTTGAGACTATGTTTAGATTTTGTTGGCCTTAGTGGTCATGAAGCAGTGATAGATTCTATTCAAGAGAAACAATCTCCAAATAGGAAATTTTTGAGTGTGGAGCCCTTTGGGGCTATCACATGACCATGGAGATATATTTTGGGGGAATAGAGAGCTCCACAAATGTGGGGAGTGAATTTTTCCCCACTCTAAATTTTGTGTAACCTTGCTCCACATGTGAGTAGAATATTCCTTATATTTCTAATTGTTAAGTATTCCATGTTTTATGGAGTTAGTTGTTAGATGCCTAGTTTCCATGTTGACTTTCTTAATATTATGGAGTTAGTTTTTTATTATAAAATAGATTGACTTTCTTATTTCAAGGAGTTATTTTTTATCACATGTCTTTGGAAAATGTGCTTTTTGGAAGAGGAGAGATAAACATGGAATGTTCCTCCTTAGGTGGGCTTATGGATGAGCTTTCTTAGGTAGAGGAGAGTTGTCACATGGTGGATAATGCTTATCTTAGATAAGCATTGCACAATACTCCTTATTTTGTGGATTTTCCTTCATTTGTTATATATAAAGATGTGATGTGACCTTTAGAGGTTGATGAGTTTATTTTCAAAGTGTGCCTTTTGAGAGACAGATTCAAAGTGTAGATGTTTTGTAAAGTACATGTGTTTATTTGTAGGGTATGGTATAGCAACTTGTGAGATATAGTATTATGTAGGTGCAAGTGAAAGTGTATCATAGCATATGTGTAGCATTTTTAGGAAGAGATATTCTATCTCTGTGAGAGGTCTTTTTTTAAAAAATAAAAAGGGTAAAAACTTTATTAAAACTTAGAAAAACTAAATACAAAATAGCAAGCACTTAGCAAAGACCACCGAGAAACCAACAACAAAAGCATCACGCCCCAATACCACTAACATCTTCTACAAGAATCCGCTCTAGTTCCTAACATAACTCATAGGGTTGTTGCTCCCACTCATCCACCTTACGGCCATCTATATCTTCCGACACCCATTTTACTAGGCAATCGGCCACCCTATTCCATTCCCTTGGAATATGGGCATAAGATACTGAATCCATTAAGGAACTAATCTGTAAGATCTGCTGCACTATTGTAGACAATTGCCAACTCACATCTGAAATTTTCCTCTTAAGGAGAAAATTAATCAAGACTTGAGAGTTAGCTTCACAAATCACCCTTCTCCACCCTAAATCATAAGCTCGCTTCAAAGCATATAGGATAGCCAAGCCTTCCATCCTATTAACAGTCTAAACTCCCTTATTAGCCATGAAAATAAAAACCATAGATCCATAAGAATCCCTACCAATCCCACTAATCCCAACCAACCCTGGGTTACCCTTGGATGATCTGTCTGTATTAATTTTCAAAAGACCAGTGGGTGGGGCAGCCATTTCCCCAATCGTTGGACTTTTTATTTCCCCCGTCTACCTCTCTGGATGCAAGCTAAGACTGGAGATATTCCCTGTATGCCAAACCTGTCAACCATCTCAGCATCCCCTTTTTCTAGCGACAAAGTAATCACACTCTTAGCTTTGATATATTCTTGGATCATTCCTTTAATTCTAATCCAAACTTGTTGAATCCCCAATTTTTCATCCCAAAAAATTTTGCAGTTCCTTTTCAACTAGACTTTCCAAAGTAAAAAAATAGGTCTAGCATACCAAGCATCCTGCAAGAAGGGAGCCAAAGAGGGGGGTCATCCCAATCTCGACTAGAAATATGCCAGGGAAGATGCATGAATACATTGGCACCTCCACATGTCCCACCAAAAATGCCATAATTGTAGAGTGAAAGGGGCAATAAAAGAATAGGTGCACTAAATCTTCCTCCTCACTACTATAGAAAACACACCTCGAAGGGCCAGCGAAGCCCCTTTTCTGAATATTATCCCAAGTCAAGCATCTATTCCAAGCTAAAGTCCAAATAAAGCAATTACACTTTGGCCAAGAGAATCTATTCTAGACTCTTTTCCACCAATGAACTTTCCCCCCTCATATTGCTGAGAAATCAACTCCTGATAACCATGAGACACAGTGTACTTACCCTTGGGGTTAGGGGACTAGGCTAACACGTCTCTATCCCTAAGCATGCTACAGCTACAATAAGACAGAATGTAATATAGCTATGTGCATTTTGCCTCCAAACCAAGAATCAACCACTCCTCTAGGGTCTTCCAACTCGCATCCACCACTTGCCCCTATAGGAAAAGGGACTTATAGTCACACACGCTATTCCACCTAGATTCGTAGAACCTCTGGGACAAAATACTCAAGTGAGGATATCAGATAACTATGGGAGGGTAGCCATCCCAAGAGTCATGCTAGAATTGTGCCTCTACCCCACTCTTGTAGATCTAGAATAGGCCCCTCTTAATCAGTGCAACTCCTTTCTTGAGAGTAGTCCAAATCATTAAGCCTTTCCCTATCAAGCTATACCTTGGGATATCCTTCTGGGGGATCCCAAAAAAGTACTTATGGGATAACATTTTGGCCCACACCCAATCCTATTCCACACACCATCACCAGTACAATTTGGCTACCAAAGCAGTACCAAATAACAATGATAGCTGTAATCCAAGACCACCAAACCTTTTTGGGCTACAAACAGCCTCCCACTTAATAAGACTCCATTTGGTTGAAGATAAATTACCAGCCCATAAAAATTGTCTTGCTAAGGAATCAAGGTCCCTAACAAAGCTCATCAACACCACCTAGATCATTCACCTATAGAGAGGAAGAGCCTGCACCATTGATTGAATCAGCTAGACTCGACCAGTAAAGGATAACTAGCGATGGGTCCAATGATTCACTTTGGCTCAGAATTTGTCCAAAATCACCTACCATGACTCCTTAATTTACCTACCAGTAGAGAAAAGAATCTCAAGATAAAGCAATGGAAGACTCCTAATTTGAAACCTGAGAATATGAGCCACTCTTCATTGAATGGAGGGTGGAGTGTTGAAGAAAAAAATTGAAGACTTGCCCTCATTAATTACCTATCCTGAAGTAGCAAGGTAAGCATCTAAGCCTTTGTATGTATTAGACACATCCCTAATAGTAGCCATGCCCATCAAAACTACATCATCCACAAACTGAAGGTGAGATTGTACAAGAAGGCCCCCTCCCCAATGCCAACCCTGAATAGTGCCATCATCAACATTCCTTTTGATCAACCGACCTAGGCCTTCTACCAAAAGAAGAAATAGGTAAGGAGAAAGAGGGTCACCTTACCACAGACCTCAAGAGGCCCCAAAGAGATTAGAGTGCTCACCATTAATCAAAACTAAAAAGGATGTCAAATTCACATAACTCATAACCCAGTGGATCCAATCCTCCTCAAAACCAAAGTGCCCAAAATCTTCTGGAGAAAGGACCAACAAACTCTGTCATAGGCCTTGGACATGTCCAGCTTGATAAACATAGCCTTATCATTGGAATCAATCATGGAATGGATAGTCTCAGTAGCCACCACCACCCCATCCAGAATCTGATGGTCCTCCACAAAGCCACCCTGCTCCTCAGAAATTAGTGATGAAAGCCACTTTTTTAACCTTTCAACAATTAGCTTAGATATAATTTTATAATTTACATTGCAAAGGGAAATGGGATGAAATTGACTCAGCCGATCAGCCCCCTCCCCCTTGGGAATGAGAGCCAGGAAGGTTGAGTTCAGGGCCCTCAGCATTTGCTTATTCTTTTGGGATTCTTGAACAACTGCCAATAGGTCTAATTTGATAATTTCCCAAAATTCTTGAAAGAAATCAATCAAGAAGCCATCTACACTAGACACCTTTCTTTTCTACATCATGAAAACAATCCTCTCTAATTCCTCCAAGGATATAGCCCTCATAAGATGCTCTTTCATTTCTAGAAAAACTAAAGAAGGAATAGAGGAGAGGACCTGAACCTCAGTAGCTGAGTCCCCCTACACTTCCTCCTTAAATAAAGAAGTAAAATACTACAATGTTTCATTAAAGATACCCTGCGTAGAAGAGACAACTTCCCCCTAGCTGTCACCAAAGATGCTATCACATTACCATGATGTTTGGCTCTCACCAAATTAAAGAAGAAGGCAGTGTTCTTATCCCCCTCTTGAATCCATTCAATCTGAGCTTTTTGTTTCCAAAATATTTCCTCTTTCAACTCCCATTCCTCTAATGTTTTTAAAGCCCTGGCTTCCTCCCTCAACATAAACTCAGACATCCCCTCCTCCCTAATGAATCTGGTAATGTCATTCAACTCCATTTGAGCCTCATTTTTCCTTTGGAAGATGTTCCCATAACTTTGTCAGTTCCACCTTTTGAGCTGGTACTTGACAAATTGGAGAAGCTTAGCAAAAATATACATTGGTGTACCAATAGCAGGCCTGCCTACCCTCTACCAATCAATAACTTGTCCAAACAGGTCTGGGTCCCTAAGCCACATGAGTTGGAACTTGAAAGGCAGCTTCTGAGGCAAGTAGGTTGAAGAAATGACAAGCTTTATGGGCCAATGATCTGACCCTCTCCAATCTAGTATCTTCAAGCTAGAAGACCACATTTTGCCCACCCAATAATAGGAGGTCATGAATCGGTCTATTCGCTTAGCAATGCACCTATCACCCACCCTTCTATTGTTCCATGTAAAGCATCCATTACTAGGCTTGATATCCACTAGATTGAGTGCCATAATATTATCCCAGAGCAATATAGAAGATGGCTCTAGTCTGGCATTACCTCCCCAATTCTCCATTAAATCAAGAATAGCATTAAAGTCTCTAGCAATAATCCAAGGTAGGTAAGGAAATAATCTATATACTAAGTGAATATTATTCCATACAAGAAGTTTACCTTGGAAATATGTAGGAGCGTAGACATTAGAAAAAAAGATAGATTCACCTGACTCAATACACGAAGCCACCATGGATAAAGAGGACTTAAAGGAAATCCATGACACAGGTTGGATCTTTCATGGGTTCTAGAAACATGCCACACCCCTCGAAGATCCCTGAGCTCCAATGCACTGACAAAGAACGTGCCTCCATAGCTTAGGTGGGATACTCCTCATATCTTCCATAAAAACCTTAGTCTCCTAAAGAAAGAGAACATTAGGAGAATGACTTATAACTAGTTCCCAAATAGCTTTTTGTCTATGGTCGTTGTTCAAGCCCCTAACATTCCAAGAAATAATGATCATTTCAGAGGATTCAAAAAGTGGGAGTCTAAGGTCTTAACAGAACTTGACTCTACCAAAGTCTCCCCAATCATCTTAATCTTCTCCATGTCCTTCTTTTGTCCCAATTTAACACTTTTCTCTGAAACCCCCTTCTTACCATCCTTTTGAAGAATGCCCAGATGAGGAGAAGATTTACCTCACTTATCTATTTCTATATCCACAATTCTTACCAGAAGGTCCACATCCTTTACACTCTATCCCAAGTCCCCATTTGTCTCTAAAACCATCTATTCTCCTGCCTACCCATTCGTGACCATAGGTAAGGCAGATGCCTCATGAAGAGCATAATGAGGAGTGGAAGAGTTAATCTCTAGTCTAGATCCTCCCACGAGCTGCTCTACACTAATTAATCCTAGGTTAACTTCTTGCTGTCCCAATTCATCTAAGACCTCAAACCTATTAAAAGTATCCTCATCCTGTCACTCCATAAGGGTCCTCTTCTAGCCCCTATTTCAGTTTTGAGCTTTCACCTGAATAAAACCTTTAGCATCTTTGCCCTCACCAACACCAGACTTCTTCCCTTTATCAGCACCAAGAGTGATACTAGGAGGAGGTAGAGGTTGTTGTTCCACTGGCTTGGCCTTCAGGCATCTTCGCACTAGGTGGCCATATTCATGACAAAGGTGACATCTGAAAGGAAGGGTCTCATAGTCTAGTTACTGCACCCAAGAATATGAGCCCGCACTCATCTCCACCACAGTTGGTAGTGGTTTACTCAAATCAATTTCCACATAAATTTAAGCAAAAGTCATAACTTTCTTACCTGAGGTTTGTGTTGAAGACCCCACCGGCCTTCCAAGCGTCGAAGCTAACATCTAAAGAACATCCTCTCGACAACATTCTATAGGAAATCTAGGTACCGAACCCACACTAGAACTCAATTTGGTAGTTCCTCAGAAGGATTAAATCTATCATGCCATGGTTTAATGAAAAGTCTAACCTGATTATAGAAATAAGGCCTACCCTCAAAAACCCTATTTCAATCAGCCAAGCAAAGAAATGTAACCATGAAAAAAAAATTTGCCAGTAGTGTGACCTCCATTTCACCCTCTAGTTCCCACAATCTTTGAGCCCAACTCTCCAAAAATTGAAGGGAGACTCTCAATCCCAAAAACTTGCAATACAATGAATGCTTGGAGTAATATTCCACATCTTCAGAGATCATATCAAAAGGGATTACTAGTTTGGGTCTCTCTGCACCGCTCTAGGCATCCATTAATCTTCATGATCTGAGATCCCCTAGGCAAGCTCAAATCTGCCACGCCTATAGTCTGAGAAAAAAAAGCATTTTCAAATGTTCTTGCTTCCTACCCTGGCATATTCAAGCCCACTGTTTCGCTAAAACTCCTACCAAGTGCTGTCTTTGAAGGCTCCCTCTGAGCCATAACCATGCCCTTCCTTGGTTCATCCTCAGCACTAGAATCTATAGCTCCCCCCATGTAGTCAACCCTTCACACCTTTCCCACGCACTCACTTAACACAACAAAGACAAGCTAGGGCACGGCTACCCTAGCTTGGCATCGAGTTGCAGACCCGAGTCTCCATCCAAAGTTCCATAGTGTGAGAGGTCTTTTTAATCTTGTTTTTTTTTAATAATTTATTAAGGATTTTCTTGGTGGATGTATCCCACATTGGGTGAACCATGGTAGATCTATGTTATGGTTTTACTACTATTTTGTTCTCTCCATTTATGTTTTCATTTAATAGTGATTTGATTAATTGTTTTCATGATGCATGTTAGTGAATAATTAGATCTGATTTCACATTTAAAATCTGGTTATGTGATTTTATGGTGATTTAAATTTGGTTTAAATTCTTTTAATTCCTAACAGGAGAATCAGGATATAATCAATTATAATTATGTAAATATGTCAAATTTTAGATTTTATAGGTTTAGGAGATCTAGGGGGTGTTTCCATATCATTTTGAGTTCTAAAAACCCCATTATTTTCTCAAAATCTTTAGTTTTCCATTTTCTTTCTAAAATGAGATTCAAAATTTTGAATTCCATATAGCCTTTTAGGAATGTTTCCTTGTCTTTCAAGGTCTTGTAAGAAGATGAACCTACTTGTAGGGATATTTTGGGTATAAAAATATTTAATAAATTTCTTTACTTGTTTAATTACCTTAAACCTATGAAAATCCCAACTAAAAGATATCCAACATAGATGGAAGGTTAAATTTAGTATGTTTATTGAAGACATAAGTTATTGAGAGATCTTTGGTATTGAAACAAGACCAAAACCAAGTTTATACATGTTTTTATTAACTAATAATCTCAAACCTTAAATTTAGGGACCAAAGAAAAGTAATTAAGACAAGGATAAAAGGATAAATTTTATAGGGTTGTAAGCAAGGATTCTGTGATAGAACATAGAGGTCTACAGGGGATGTGAAGGTCTACAATAATTTACAGACGGTCTATGTATAAAGTTAAAAATCATATAAGTAAAAGGGAGTTATTTATCCCTTTTAATTTTATTCTCAAACCTTAAATATTTTTAATTAAATGATATCATGGATTCCTATGGCTTAATTTCATCAATATGATAGTTCTTTTAATGTTAAAGTCTATAAAATACAGTCTAGGTTATGATAGTCATAGATAAAAGGTTATTTCATGCATGTTCAATATTATTTATGTATTAAAGGTAATGGGAAGAGGTATTTAAGTGTTTTTAAATTATTTTTTAGACCTATATGAATTTAAATATGTATTTTCACTTTGGTTTGGAGGTTAAACTTGTTCATAGGTTAAAATACAGTTAGGCAGGTCTGTTACAGTCAAAAAGGTTTCTTTTTCCATATTTAATGGTTGTTACAAGAAAAAACCTTTATTTTAATTGAAATTTAAGGGTTTTTTGTGTTTATCAAATCAAAAATATTCCAATTTAGAACATAAAACTTTAATTTAAGCTAAAAGTCTACTCTCGACCTCCTACAAGAAACTAATGTTTTTGCCAACCTAAAACCTTAATATCTCCTAATATAACTATGAAAATCACTTTAAATTGGTGAAAATATAGATAAAAATATATGCAAAAATTTTAAATTTGTTTTAGAATTTTGAGACTCCTACAAATAAATTTATGCTCAAAACTCAAATTGCATGTTTATGTGTATAAGGTCTAAAGAAAGCTTGTTTGTAAAGACTTAAAATGGCATAACTCAAAAATGGCTAATTTAAATTGTCTATTTTTTTTTTGGAAACATTATCATAGGTATTTTTAAACTAATAAAATAAGTTTTATATATTTAAAATCCCTACATAAAAATATATTAAGGATTGAGTTTTTCTATAGACCTAATTAGGCTTAAAACAAGGCTTTAACATACGTGTTTGTGCTTTTGTTTGAAATAGTAATCTATAAAAGAGTCTTAGAAAGGTTAATTTTATTTTTTTATATGTTAAAATGAGTATAAAATTCATTTTATGACCATTTTAAAGTCTGAGTTTTGACTGATAATCCTTTAAGCAAGCAATCAGAGAAAAAATAAGGACTAAAGATTGTGTATAAAGACTATGTTTTATTTGTTAATAAAGAGACATATATAAAGAATATTTAATGTTTTTTTTAAGGTTATAAAACCCTAATATAAGTTAAATAACCCTTTTATTAATAAGGATACTTATTTTTAGATCAAGACCCAGTAAAGAGGTTGCAAGGTATAGGTCTAGTTACAAAGACCTAAAAGGATTGTTTTGTGATTGTAAGAAAGAATCAATTATAAAGAGGAAAGGAAGGTTAATTTGAATTGGATATCACCAAATAAAGACTAAAAATTATCTCAAAGTATCTATAATACATAATAAGCTATGTTGAATTGATAATAGTCATTTAAGAAAGCTATAAATCCTAAAAGAGACCTAGAACACCTAGCTGGGTAGACCTAAAAGAGGTATACATATATTAGAGATCTTTAAAAAGAGAGAAAGAAGGTATAATGGAAGAATTAATGGGTTTGTGATGAATAATTAATGGGGATGATACAATATGTGATGATGACATTAATTATGGATGTGATTAACCCACTCAAGCTAATTCTTACATGCTTTGATTTTCAACAAGGATGAATCAATTTTCCCCAAGAAGGGTAGATTTGGGAAGGATACATCCTAATATATACTACACACTTTATCTTTCACCAAGAAAGGTAGATATGGAAAAAAATCCCAAAAAGTTTTAGCCATGGATTTTGGAATGATCGATCCTAATGATGAATTTGTAAGCTTGATTTTCCCCGAGTTAGGTGAAAATTATGAGCTTATATGGATAATTGATTGATTTATTTTTAAGCATGGATCAATAATTTAAATTATTCCATGGATTAAGGATGATATTATGGGAATGAGAATGGTAGTAAATAAGGGATGAGTTAACCTCAAGAATTCCTACAAAGTTTGTAGGGACCTAAGGCCGATGTAGTTCTGCCTTTAGGGAGGCATGCTTATGAATGGATGATGTTAACCCATGGATGAAATTAACTCACATGAGATAATTCTTGTTTACTTTTATTTTTTGATAATTATGAATTTATTTTTTTTAAGTAGGGATAATTTGGAAAGGATTCATCCTAAGATAAGTTGTCGGCTTTAATGTGCCCCAAATAGAGTGAAAGTTGTGAGTTTGGATTACAAGCATTGGTTTAGGAATTAAGTGATTGCCAGTAATTATGAATGATTATATTTAATGATATAAAAGGTGTGATAGGTTGATGTAAATTTATGTGAATATTGTATAATGACTTTTTAAATAATGAAGAAGCTATAAAAAAATAGGCACATGAGGATACCCCAAAGTGATGAAATAATGATTGAATAATGATGTGATGGTGTATTAAGGGATATTAAGGTTTATTAATAGATTCAATGGAATGCATATAGTCTTACCACCTTGACCTATGAGTTATTTAATACATCAAGTTCACACAATAAGGATGGACTTACTTCATCATAGGGGGCATGGATCTCAGTACAAAAAATGGCCCAACTAACTGAGAAGAATGAATCGCATGACATGGTATGAAGGGAAAATTGGCCTTGATGTCAAAATAATAATTGGAGAAATATAATGAGAATAAGATATTCCCATACATAATATGCATAAATATTGATATGCAAGATTTGTATGCATCAATCAGTGAACTTGATAAGATTTCATGTATTGAAGAAAGGGAGCATAGGATGTGGGTGAGAATTGATGTAAAATAAGTACAAGTTATGGAATGTACCCTTATTATTGATGTTAATATGGATGAAAGAGGATGAAAAGGATAATGATGTCATAGATACATATGATAGCAAGGTTGAAGAACCATGTTAGTGTTGGTGGGTAAGATGGGATGGATATGTAGTACTAAGTATGAGTGCTTACTCAAATAAGAAGAAAAGGGAAATTATTGGGGGATTATTCAAAGGATAAAAACCCTTAAAGTATTTATTGTTGTGAAGGAATTTATATGAAACTTGTAAAGGAAACAAATTGAAAATAGGGAAGATGAGAAAAAATAAATGAAACTGAGAAATGGAATGAAAAATAAAATGTAGAAGATGAGGGTGTAATGATGGTAGTGAAAAATGGGAATATTGGGGAATTTAAATCATATGTGAGGGAATGTTAGATTTTATGTAAGGCAAATATCATGATGAGGGATGTGGTAGAAATGAAAGTGGTGAAAATAGGTTGAAATTAGATTGGGGAGAAAATGGAATGGAAATAAAGATGAAAGATAAGGAAAAACATGTAAAAAAGGGATATGGGTGAAGAAAGTGGAATAGGGAGAAAAAAAGGATGACAGGAGAGTGAAGAAGTAGGTGGTATTATAATCAACTAAGTGTTGATAGGAAAAGTGATGGTAAGGAAGGTGATGAGCTAAATGGCAGATCAGATGGTGGCTTTGGAGATGAAAATGGAATGGGAAATGTCAAAGGGGTTAAGAAAAAAGGGTGAAAATGAAGGATTGGTGGAGATGGAGGCATGGTATGGGGATTATTGTCAATCAACTTGTTAAAATAGATTAACAAGATAGATAGTTGATTAAAATACATTGACAATCTGAATTGGATGAGATGATGTGTATATGGGTAATTTTTGAGTGAATAGTTTATTATGGAGGAGGAATGGACGAAATTATTCAGGATGATAAAGGAAAGAATGATAATAATGATAGTAAAACTATTTGATCTTATCTTTAAAACCTTATGTAACTAAGCATTGCATGCATAGTCCAAATGTACCTCAAGCCAATGTAGTTCTTCTGAAAGGGGAGGAATGATGATGATAAAATAGATGAGGATAGATGATGATTTGATTTTGACAAATTTCAAATAGGGATGAGATGATTGGATTTGAAAATGGATGTTAAGGAATTAATAAATCTTGTAAGGAGAATATATTTTCATTTTAGTGTGTCTCTTCATATGCTTTACAATTGAATTTTTGATTTAGCACAAAATGATATGCACCATGATATAAAACACCATGATGACCTTATGCAATGTGTGTAAGGATTGACCCATGATCTAATAGATAAATGACACAAATTCACCATGATATGGAAAAATCAAGATAACATTTTTACCATATGCCAATGGATGGACTCAATTATAAGCACAAGAAATAACCATGATATGTAAAAAATATGATGACCCTATTTACACATATGAATTAAGTCAAGGTAAAATAAACAAAGTAGACAAACATCCATAAACTTGGAAACAAAACCAACATACAACATCTTATCATTAATTGATTCAAAATCCTTGTGTGAAAGTTTGATGATACAATTGGATGGTGCCCCAAGTAAGGATACATGCAAGGGATCGGATGTGTAAATAATGTACCTTATAATGTGAATATGATATGGGTCAAATTGATCAAGTATTAATCCCAACCTAAAATAATATTTTTCATGATAACTATGGTTTTTATTGCTTTATATCACCATATTTAGTATTTTTTAGATTTTTTTGATGTTTTTAGACTTTTTGAATAAATACATAAAAAATGGTGTTTGGGATGTGTGTTCAAGAGTTACTAAAAAATTTAAAATTGACTCTTATTAATGGAGGTGGAAATTTGTGTGGGATGTGAAGGAATAATGAATGGATGTAGCCAAAAAAAGAAGCGCTACAAGGATCATAAGTCATGAAAGTTGCCCCCGATGTCACTATAATATCATTTTGTAAATATGTGTCCATACTTTGATATGTCAAACCTATTACATGTTATAATAACTAAAAGTCATCACCAAGGTCAAAAAGGAAAAGGGTTTGTTGGATAATTATATGGATTATATGGAGGCATGTATAAGGATGTACACCTACCCTCAAGTATAGGGGTACTCATAGACAATCAAATTTACTCATGGTGCCAAAAATTTTCTTTTCACCATGGTACCTATTCAAGATTCCATAAAAAATAGTTTTCACCTTAGGAAGAATTATTTATCTTTATCTTTTGTTTTTTTATTATTTTTTTTTTTTTTAATTTTTTTTTTAATTTTTTTCTTATGGATGTCAATCATAGAAACACTTCAGGTGCATAATTTTCATGGGCCCATCTAGTTCTCTTCCATATCATATGGATAATTTGTAAGCACCAAAACCATACTTAGCATTGATGATGTATGAACTCATCCAATTAGGCTCAAACTTGTCTTTCTTCTCCTTCTCTACATTTGTATTCCTTTGATTTTATTTAGGCACAAGGTGACCAACTTCATACTCTAGGTATTTAATATGCTTGTCATAGTTATGACAGAGTCGATTCTAATATGCTTTGAGGTTATTCAATGCTTTCATTCTTTTCTCATCAAGAAGTTCTAGCTCTTATAGTCATGAAACCCTGTAATCCTCATCATCAATGATGTACTACAATGAGATACATAGGGATAGTAAATGTCTCTCAATAGGGAGGATGGATTTTAACCTAAGGACTATGAAATAAGGTGTAGTACTTTTGGGTGTGTAGATGTTGGTACAGCAATCCCATAAGGATGGATAAAGTTACAAATACTAGTTGTGATTAGCATCATTAACAATCCTTTTGAGTATTTTAAATATGTTTATTTTTTATGCCTCAACTTGGCTATTGCTTTGTGGATAATAAAGAGTGGACCATCTATGTGAGATATGGAATTGGGAACATAGGGCCCTTACATTCTTATTTTTTAAGGACTTACCATTATCAAAAATGATAGTGGAGGGAATGCCATACTAATAAATAATGTGATAGAGGATGAATTTTGATATTTCTTTCTTGGTTACATAAGTGAAAGGGATGGCCTCAACCCACTTTTTAAAATACTTAGTAGTAGTTATGACATGTTTATGAGCATTGGATGAGGTGGGGTTTAACTTCCTTATGAGATCAACTCCCCAAGTTGAAAATGGCCAAGGATTTATGATCAACTGCAATGCTTGAGATGAAGCATGAATCAAGTCCCCATGATTTTGGAAAGAAACACATTTTTTGACATATGCACATGCATCAATTTCTATAGTCAACTAGTAGTATCTTGTATGAAGGAGATTCTTATCAAGGACCATTCCAGTAGTATGGGCCCCAAAAATCCCATTATGAATGTATTTGATGGTTAAAACAACCTCTCCCAAATTTAAATAATGAAAAAGTGTTCCTTCATAGCCTTTATGATAGAGTGTGCCACCAAGTAAGATATATAAGGATGGGTTATGGATGAAGTATTTTTTTTGGTTACATGATAGGTCTTTTAGGAGGATATGATCATGAAGGTAGGCATATATATTTTTATACCAAGGTGAACTAGGACCAATGATTTCACATACCATTTCTAAGTTTGGATGATCATATGTTGGCATGATGAGTTGTTCAATGAGGGACTAATATTCTTAGATGCTAGAAGGCATCTCCAAAAGTGACCCAATAGTGGCCATTACATCAGTTGATTTGTTTTTAGTTCATGGTACTTTATCAAATTGTATGTGCTAAAAATATTGCTTTAAATTATCTACCATGAGATTGTAAGTTAAAAATTCATTTTATTTTATTTTTTATTGATCATTGAATTGATTAATGATTATTTAGGAGTCACCAGATACGTCCAACTATTGAATGTTCCATTGAATTATAAGACAAACACCTATAATGAGAGCTTACTATTCTACAATATCATTCATGTAGGGAAACCCAATGTAAAAATCTTTGGGGATAATATCTCTTTATGTTGTCATAAATAAAACACATTTCCTTGATCCACGGGATGTGATCGATCCATAAAAATAGATCTTGTATTATTTTGAATCTTCAATAGCAAAAATGGCTTCATCTAGAAAGACAATGGTCAGTGGTTGTTTATCTGGTAATGGGGCTTCTACGAATTGATTGATAAAAACTTGTCTATTGATGGATTTTTGGTTTACATATTCAATATCAAATTAACTAAGCATCATGATCCATTTTTCCATTTGGCCTATAAGAGCTTTTTTGATAGAAGGTATTTTAGTGGATTCACCTTAGCAATGAGGAGAATTTGATTATTTAATATATAATTCCATAGTTTTTAAGATGCAAAGACTATTTTCAAGCAGGTTTTATTAATAGGTGAATAATTTCATTCATAAGATACTAAAGTTCTTATTAAATAGTAGATAACCCATTCCTTTCCATGATCATCATGTTAAGCCAAAAGTGACCCCAAGGCATTATGAATAGCATAGATGTAAAGCAATAATGAATTTCTAGGTGTTCAAGGGACTAGGATTGATGGAATAACCAAATATTGTTTCAATTTTTAAAAGCATAATTGACAATCCAAATTCCAATGAAATGTATTACCATTATTTAGAAGATATGTGAACATATGACAATGGTCAGCCAATTGTGAAAGGAATTTATAGATTGAATGTATTTTTCTAAGTAGAATGATATATGTTTAAGGTTGGATGGTGGAATAATTCTTGTTATGTCTTATAATTTGGCTATATCTACTTCAATTCCTCTTTTCTAACTATGAAACCCAACAACTTTCTTCATTTGGCACCAAAGACACATTTCTTGGGATTTAATATGACCTTGTACTCTTGAAGTCATTCAAATATTTTTCACAAAATTATTTGATGTTTTTCTCTTTTTTTACTTTCCAAGGATGTGGTCCACATTATATTCCATAATATCATGTATCATGTCATGTAATATAACAAGCATGGCTCTATGATAGGTATCACCTATATTCTTAAGGCTAAAAGGCATGACCTAATAATAAAATGTTACCCATAGGGTTTTGAATGTAGTTTTATGCCAATCTTAAGGTGTTATCTTTATTTGGTTTTAGCCTAAAAATCCTTACATAAGTGATAAATTTAATATATAACTATGGAATCAACTATTATGTCACTATTGGTTAAAGGAATACTATCCTTTGGACAATTTTTTTTGATGTCATGAAAATTGGTAAAAATGTAGATTCCCAAGGGTTTCTTGTTCATAGGGAAACTTTTTGAGATCCAAGTTGAATAATCAATAGGTCTAATAAACCCAACTTAAAATATATTTTTGATTTATTTCTTGACCAAATTGAAATATGTAGATACAACTTATGTAATTTTTGCTTGATGGATTTGGCATTTGGATGTACTACAAGATGATGGATGACCAAAGATGAATCTAATCTAGGCATGTTGAAATAGGACCATACAAAGATATCAATGAATTATTTGAGGATAATAATTATGATCTCACATTATTCCTTAGTGAGAGAGGCATTGAGCTTAATGATTCATGGATTCTCCTCAGTACCAAGGTTGGCATCATTGGTGTCTTCCACAAGCAATGTTGAACTCTTTTCCAATAAATGAGGTTATTAAGATAAATGACAATATTCATCTAATTATGGCCCAATTATTTCATTAATATAACCCATATAAGAATAATTAGAGTCATTAATTTTAGGCAATGACCACTCATTAAATGTCTGTGAATATTCTCAGACCAATTGTTTAAAATGTGTACTACTACTCAAGACTGACATCTGAGCTAAAGATGATGTGGGTACTTATAGGATTTTATGCTTCCTTATAAATATATTGGACTTACCCATTCATTGGAATCTTAGAAAGGTTTCACCAATGAACATGTCCTTATTTTTAATTTATCCACTGTCCAATAGTGCCTTGAGAGGTTTTTTCTAGAGAACATTATTTTTTTATTTTCTTGATTTTATTGACTAAGGCAATACACCCACTTTCAAAAGTAGCACCAAGGTCAAAATTAATTTTGAATCCCTTATTATAGTCTCCAATTATATAACCATATCTAATTCCCAATAATATTTTAATTACCTCGTCATTCTAAAAAAACATCCAAAGGTATGTGATCTTATTAGTCCAAGTCTATGAGATTAGGATAAGGGAAGTCTATACTGATGGTAAGGATGGCATTGGTATCAAATAGATTAGTTTTGGTAAGATCATTATAGATGATATAAAAGGACTTTGTGTCTCTATTAATAAATTCTTCATTAGACATCATATTTGTATCACTTTCAAGATCATAAGGATCCCCTACAAGTGGTTTTTATCTGACACCATGATTTCCTTTATGTTGGGCACATGAGATAGGCTCATGAATTACTTGTTCCTTTGTTCCCAAGCCTTTACCCTTGTAAACTACCCTTTCTAACATCTTTTTAGGGATAATATTCTTGTTATTTTCATAACATGAAACTAATCCATTACCATATAACCATGAATTTATAGGATCATTTAATTATTCTTTATTGATAATACCCTTTTTGGAAAATGAAATAGAACCTACTTTATATGAATTGTACTTATTTTGCTACACCATGTTAGGCATACCATAGTTTTTTGGGGATAATGGAATTTTTGAAAACTGAAAATCATCTTTCATTTCATATTCTCCACAATATTTATATTTGATTGTGAAGTGTGAAAATACTTTTGGATGTGAATTTTTGGATGTGGACAGAAGGTCATCTAGATGAATGTAGGTTGATTTGAGATTTGGAGGCATTTTTTTATCATTTTTAGGGGCATATTATATGATGGCATAATGATGGGCATTGTGATATTCAACTTCTAGCATATTATAATATTGATAAGGGCATGTATCATGAGGGATTGTGACCTCTATACTACAGTGTGAAAAATTTAGACATTGATGCAAAGTAGAAGGAATGATGTACATGTCATGAATCCATAGATGATCAAGGAAGAGGTTATATGGTATCTCAATGTCAAGGACATGGAATGGGTTTTGATGTGTGATATTCCCAATAATGATTGATAGATAAATAGTGCCTATTGGTTATCTTTAAACATTGTCATATCCCTTGATGGTAATGATGTTTGATTCTATATATGATTCAAACTACCTAAGGTGTTTGGCTATCTTGAGTGTGTAAGTGTTTAGTGTTGACCCATTTTATATGATTAACCATTTAATTTTGTGCCTAATAATACTCACCTTAATGTAGAGATAATTATTATGGGATGGTCCTACTATTGAAATATCAATATGATCAAAGGTGATTTATTAAC
Source organism: Torreya grandis (assembly GCA_037957365.1). Lineage (NCBI taxonomy): Eukaryota > Viridiplantae > Streptophyta > Pinopsida > Cupressales > Taxaceae > Torreya > Torreya grandis. The sequence goes on from JARHVA010008393.1 coordinate 324,117, forward strand.
CTAAGGAAAATCTCATACAAGTTCTTGAAATTGTGAGGGGTCAATATCAGTAGGGACATTTAATTATTTTAAGTTTGGGTATAATATGTCCTTATGAATATAAGATGTTTGTAATAGATCCAAGATGTATATGTGTGGGGGGTTTCTCTAATTATTTTATAAGGTCATACTACCTTTTAGTTGCGGTTGTAGATGGTTTTGATTTATACATGGAAGGATTTGGGAATTGAGTATGATATTTTGATGTGGAAGGACCTTTAATTATGACCTTTGGGAATCAATTAGTAACACTAAATTGTTTCACTTGGATGGTAATTAATTTTTATATTGACCATAATGTTATAATAATTATGTGAGACAATGCAATAATCCACATGATTGGTGTAGTTAAGTTAAACTTGGTGGTGATCTTGATTTCCTTATCACTAATTATGTTTATTATGTTTTGGGAATGGATCCTTGAAAAATCCCATGTTTTGATTTTGTGATGTTGATGCATTATTTTTGATATCAGTATCACCATGATCTAATAGATCTTGAATGTAGTGTTTGAGCTATATACACTAATAAATAGCATATCCTTTGATGTGATGATTATCATAATATTCATCTTCTATATACCATTTTGGCTTAGGTTTTCTTAGTTTAAAAGGCTTTGGTTGAGGGAAAATAATCATGTTTTCCTCCAAAAGTTATCAAAACATAGATTCCATGGGTTCTGTGAGAGAATCAAAGTTTCTTATTTGATACTATGTCTTGATAGGTGCTCTTTTAAGAGTGACTTTTAGATTGGATTGGACACTCTGAACATGCCTTGTTTGAACATTTTTTACATATTTATATTATGTAACTATATCACCCACTACGTTCTTGTTTTTATTAACTAACTTAGGTTTTTTTGTTTTCACAAGGTTGGTGTGGACTGTTTTTAGAGAACACTTTGATTATACCCTTATTAATGAGTGTCTTTTTAATTTGCAATCCCTTTTGGATTATCTCATAAAATTTAATGGCACATTGGATTTTCACATGATAGCTTATTTCATGATTACTACTTTTCACAAAAATGTTTTCTAATTGTTTTTTCTAAAATCAGTGAGGAAATATACTATCCAAACTCATCCATCATTTCAAAAAGGATGAGTAATTTTCCCCACTTATATATTTGTAGTTATATAGGTCCATAAATGTCAAATCATGTTCTATGTTATATGAACAAGTCTGAAAATGTAGTGATTTATTCCTAAAGCAAATGGAAGAACCATTCCAAGACTTGGTCACCCAAAATTTGGGGAAATAGCTTTAGTAAGAAAATAATGATTACACACCACTTATTGATAATCCATGAAGAAGTATTTGAGGTGGTCCCATGTATCTCTTTTTTATTTTTATTTATCAAATTTTGGTACCTCAAGGTGAGGGGGGAGGATATTTGTAAAATATCTTCGTCAAAGGGATATGGACATAGTTCCACAAACTTGAATTTTGTGCTCTATTTCCCTACCTATAATCCTTGAAGAGAATTTTTCATCTCTTGTCACTCTTGATAAAAAAGAGTGTTTAGAGAAAGATCTGACACATGTTGATGAGTGTATGGAGGCTAAATAGGGTTGATGAGTTGATTAAGAGATGAAACTAAATTTGCATTGGATTTAGGTGTATGTAAACCCTATTTCCAACTTTAAAATTATTGGGGCTTGTTGTTGTTGACTAAATGAGATGTGTTGTTATTTATTTCATGGGATTTGTTATTGTTGATTAGATGGTGTGGTTGATAAATTTAAGGCCAAAGTAGCTATAATTTGGCCAAATTGCTTAAGATGGTTGATTATGACTCTATTTATGTCTTGATAAGATTGCTCTACTAAAGTTGATTTCCATTTGCCAGTAGCTTTGTGATTTAAATGGAGTTTTTTAGTAATATTTTGACCTTGATCTATACAATAACTAGTAGTGCCTTATTCTTTGTCATGGACCTCTTGGTCTTGTGTATAGGATAGGTGCATTGAGTATCTTTCAACATAAGTGGAATAACCTACGTGGGCCATTCACAATAAGATTTGAATTTTATTCTGACATAGTTATTATTCTATATAGGCTTTTAATTAATCATTTTTGTATCAATAGATAGTATTGTCTTGGCCATATTAACTTTGATCAGTATCATTATCAGTATGATTATCATGTTCTTGATTTTAGGGTAATGGATTATTACCAAATTTCATTTTAATTGAGGAATTTTTACCCAAATTTAAATCAAAATATGGGTTACTTCTAGTTGGGATTGTATTGAAATAGGCCATGGATGTTGGCCTAAATGTAAATTGGCATAATTTGGCTTAGGATTTTGACACAAATTTGACTATGCAAATGTTTGGATTTATGTTGTTTGATTTTCGTCAACTTCCATTTTAGTTGGCAAAAATAATGTTCATGCACACACCAAAAAAGGGTAAACCAAACAAGACTATTAGCTAGTATAGTCAATACAAGTAAAAAAACACAACAAAAGGATGATCTAGATAAGGTCTTGAAGAATTTATGGTATATTAGTTATAATTGTTGGTCCATTGGTTAGTGATGGTACAATATTTTAGAGTATTGACTATAGAGGCTTTCATGTCTGTAGCCCACTAAACTCAGTTTCAAGGGCATGTTGAGAGTAAATTATCGAGGCTTACTGATTATTAGTTCACCACAAATGTGATGGAAAAAAGGCTTCATATGGATAAAAGGTTTTACAAGCTTATCTAGGGGAGTCATGTATATACCTTGTGGCACCTTGAGGCCCAAAAGTGTGGAATAAATTGATTAACGAATTCCCATAAAAGGGTTTAGTCTCTATGTCCCCACTCCAACTGTAATATTTTAATAGAGTGATGTTAGAAAACTAAAATTTTAGGTTGTTGTTGAAACCCTAAGTATTAGAGGATGAAACCCCCTCACATCATGGTGTGCCTAAAACACATGATCTCTTAGTCAATTGAAATCGTGGATCCTCAAATTGTATACTTCATTAGTACATGGGGTTTGGCCTACCATGTGGTAGTGAAATCTATGATTGACAGAACACCTAAAGACTCATGCTTGGTGATGAAATCCAAGTTGTACATCCAAAATAAAAAAATGAAGATTCACTATTTTTGATCATCAAGGTTTCACAAGTAGGCAAGAGGAGAGTATACTTTAGCATCTCTTTAGGAAAAGGAATAGCAACTTATGTGTTTTTTATCACCTAGGGTTCCATAAGTAGGAAAGGGGAGGCCATATTCATAATAAGTTACCCATAAACACACAACAAATGAAATAAGCACTTAAACTAATAAAAATACAAGTATGTGTTAAAACACCAAATTTAAATGTTGGTTCATTTTAGAAGCATTAAAATCAAATGTGCATTTTTTTTAAAATACCAAATTCAAATATTGATCCATTATCAAGCTCTAAAATAAAATGTGACTATTTTGTAAAATTACCATGCCTTTAACCAGCATAGCCTATATAAAAATAGATTAGTCTTTGATGTGTGGTTTTGGACAAATAATACCTAAATTTAACAAGTTATAATTTCAATATGTTCTCTTCAATGGGAAACCTGCAAGAAAATAGGTTAGCAGTCTTATACCTTCCATTTTGTGAAAAATATATGTAACATGAAGCCAAATTAACTAAAGATTTAAAAATTTCATGAAAAAACATGTAGTTTAAAACAAATCACCCTAAAAAAAAATGGATGAGTAAGAACAAGCCTCCAAAAGTTAGGCACTATAGATTAGCAATACATGCCATATATTTATAGTTTGGTATGTAACCTATAGTTAATCTAGGTCATGGATTTATAGCCTGGGTTGTGACATAGTAGTCCATGAAAATACACATAAAACCTTATAGATTTTGGTGAACTTAGGATCAAAAAAAATTCAATATGTCTAAAAAAAATTAGGATGACCTCCAAAAGTGATTGTGGGTTTGTGGTCCCATCAAGCATTCCAAAATGTAACATAAGAAAAAATATTATTAGTAATTTTACAAATCCAAAACAAGTGGAAAAATAACTAAAAATATGTAAGTGTACTTAAGATTAATAAAGAGGAAATGGAGGTGAAATACATAAATATCATACCTTCACTTACCCTCTTATTGTGTGATGATGCTCAAATTGATGTGGTTAAAAAATGTTTAATGAGGTGCATAGATGAACTAAAAACACTTATCCTTGAAATATTGATGTTTTTGATGTTGATACTTGATGAGGTGAATAATTTATGGATAGTCTTTAGATGGCACTTCATTATATATTTTAAGCTTAGTATAAATGGAGGTAGATGGATCCATTTATAGATTTGGTTGATTGATTAAGAGCCACTAATCTTGGTTGGATATCAAAGATGGAGGATGATTAAATTTATGGGAAAATATTAAACTGGATAGTGGGAATCTTAGGAGTGGGAAACATGTGGAATATTTTAGGATTATGAAATTAGATAGTGGAGATAATGGAGATAGTAGATATTATTTAATTTGATTAATGGAGATAGTGGAGATTATTTAATTTGATTAATGGAGATAATAAAGATAATGGGGAATCATGGAGTATTATTTTATTTAAAAATTAGAATCTTTGAATTATAAAATTCAAATGATGGGGGACAAGTGTAGCATGTGGCATAATTTAAATTTGAAAGGTGGAAAGAGGTAGAAAATGATGTCATGATATGAGGATTATTTGAATTTCATATTTTAATAATTATGGATATTCAAAATCCATAGAATTAGGGAGGGATTGGTTAATTAATTTTGATTAATTAACTAGTATAATAGGATGTAAATTTGATGGGATTGGAGGTGTTTATGGAAGAAATAAATTAATTAGCCAAGGAGTGATGAATAGTGAAGGATGGGGATGTTAGTGTGAATAGAAGATTGATTAATTAAAATTGTCACAAGTGTTTAAACTTAAGTTTCTACATAAAATAAATAAAACAATAAGCCAACATATATTTAAACCTCCTTAGAATAGATTTTGTGATGGTTATAATTAAAAACTACTTAAAATGACCTATGCATTAAGTCATGACTGAATGCTAGAATTTAAATTATGTTGGGTGTTGAAAATATTGTCATTGATGTCAAAGGTCTAGCATTGGTGATAAAGGCCCTATAGAATTTATTGTCTAAAAGTGTTTTTTAAATGTTCACATTTTAGCTAAAATGTGTTGATATTTATTTAATATTAATTAATATATTTTGGGGTACATAAAATTTAAAAGATGGCCCATGGAGAAGTCAAAGAGTCATGGGGTAAAGACAACAGAGGAATGGGATGCATTTTCCCATGAAGAGTCATCTTGAGGAATTCAAAGGGTCACCAAGTGAAAACAAAAGAGGAAAGGCATAATTTCTCATGAAGGGACACTTTGAAGAATATGAAAAGTCACCAAGATAAAGATAAAATGGGAAAGGATGCATTTTCTTATGAAGGGTCACCTTGTGACTTTTCAAATACAAGGATTCTAAGGGTCATGCAAATGTGGTTCCATTTTCCATGAGGAGTGAAGGATCACAAAGGGGGAATGCTAAAGGTCATTTGGAAAGCTATAAATAAAGGCTTGAGAATCCATTTGTAATATGCAAGAGTGCATGGTTTAGTAATTATTTTATCTACCAATGAGATATGATTCAAAGGTTTTGGAAATCAAGGAGATGAAGGATCTAGCCAAACTAAAGATGGATGAACTACATGATATTCTTATGGCATATGAAATAAGGACCAAACAAAATAAACCCTCAAAAAGGAAAGTTGATTTCAAGACATCAAAGAAAGACAAGGCTAAGATTCAAGAATCAGGTGATAGCTCTAGTGATGATGAAGATGACAACGGATCTCTATTCATCCACAAGTCAAAAAAGGGAACAGTTAAATATCAAAGAAAATTACCTTTTAAATGTTTTAATTATGGAAAGATTGGATATTTTATAGGTAAGTGCCTAGATAAGAGTAATGGTGACAATGAAGAAGGAAGGTCTACATACAAGAAGAATTTCAAAGGCAAATTCAAGAAGAAGAGTTTATACTCTAAAGATTATATCTCAACCGAAGATAGTGGAGTCAGTGATTCAGATGATGAAGAGATTATATTCATGACCATACATGAAGATTCCTCCATAAGAAAAAGTATAAATGATCAAGAAGAAGAACAAGATGAAGCTGAAGTAAATCTGGAATGAGAACTCATTTGTGCCTTAGAAGAATTACAAGCTCTTGAGAAGAAGAATCAAATACTGAAGCTTTAGATCAATAAAAATGAAAAGGAGTCAAAGTAAATGTAAACAATTGAAGATCTATAAGCACACATTGTAGAAGCCAAAAATACTAAATAAAATCTAACAGCTCAGTTGTAAAAAGTAAGTGAAGAATGTGAAAGGTATGTTATTGAAATTTCTTTTCTAAAAGTAGATCTTGAGAAAACAAATAAAGCAGCCAATGATTCAAAATTTAATAATAGCATTAATATATTGAATAAGATATTAGAAATTCAAAAATCAATATCAAATAAGATAGGTATCAGATTTGAGAAGAAAAAGAGTTATGTTGAAACTCTTACAAAAGATGAAACAAAAAGGGAAGAAGTTAAGAATACAGAGAACATCTCAAACAAAGAAGGCTGGAAGGAATAGAGATACAAAAGGCAATTAGGTTAGAAATACATAAACAAGTTATATTTTATGGTTGTTATTTTTATTGTAATAGATATGGTCATAAGAAAATAGAATGTCAGAAAAAGGCTAACAATTTCAGAAACAAGGAGAAGCAAACTCATGCAGAGTCAAGCAAAAGTCACAACTCCTTTTCTCCTCTATCTGGCTTTGATGAAGAGGCCATAATATGTTACAAGTGTAATAACTTTGGACACATATCTTGGTATTTTAAAAGTGTGTTTGATTCAGTCAATAAGGACTAGAGTTTTAAGGCTCTATTCATCAAGAAGAAAGTTTAGACAAGTTCATGGCAAAAGAAACAACCTAAAAAGTCTATGTTGGTTTAGACAGCTTTGCATGCAAGAAATGAAGAAAATCCATGGTTCATTGAAATCATATGTTTGAGTCACATGATAGGAGACAAGAGTAAGTTCATAAACTTGAAGAAGATCAATGGTGTCATAGTGAAATTCAGAGATAATACTACTACCAGAATTGTCAAAAAAGGTACACTAAGTTTGGATAATGGTAGAACTAAGACTGAAAATGTTCTATATGTACAAGGTCTTAAGCATAATATTTTGAGTGTACATAAAATGTGTGATCAAGGAGACACACTAAATTTTTATGTAAATTATTGTGAAATTAGAAAAAATTATTTAGATGTGTTCATTACAGATGCTCAAAGAATAGGAAACAATTTGTATATGTTATCAAATATCAAAGGTTAAATATTTTTTTTGAGTCAGATTGAAGAAATTTGGCTATGGCACAAGAGAATGGGACACATAAATTTTTAAAATCTTTTCAACATCATCAAGAATTCAAAAATCTTCCAAAGATTACAAAGCCCTCCAACATGCTTTGTGAAGGATGTTAGCATGGGAAGCAGGTTCGAAGATGGTTCAAGGCAAAATAATACTCGACCACTCAGATATTAGATCTTATTCACACTAATTTATGCAACCCATGAGAAATCAAAGTACTCAAGGTGAGAAATTTATCATTTTTCTCATTGATGAATTTATACGTATGACTTGGGTAAGGTTTTTGAAGAAAAATTCAAAAGATTTCAGCCACTTCAAAGCATTCAAGGCTTTTGTTGAGAATGAAACCGATTTCAAGATCAAGTGCCTAAGATCATATCAAGGAGGATAATTCATGTCAAATGAGTTTATTGAGTATTTTTAATACCATGGGATAAGAGACAGTATTCAATAGCTAAAACTCCACAACAAAATGGAGTAGTTGAGCAGAAAAATAAAATAGTTCAGGATATGGCAAGGACAATGCTAAATGAATCCAAGATACCAAATAAATATTGGAGAGAGGTAGTATGTAAAATAGTGCATATTAAAAATATATATTTATTGAGATTCAATTGTGACAAGAGTCCCTATGATCTATGAAAAGACAAACCAGTTATAGTTGATTACTTCAGAGTTTTGGTAGTAGCTGCTTCATAAAGATAATCAATGAAAAATTGGGTAAGTTTAAAATAGATGAAGGTATATTTATTGGATATTATAGAAAAATTAAAGCTTATAAATGTTTTAACAAAATAAATAAGAATATTTTTGAAACTACAATTGTCAAGATAGATGACGATGTAGCACAAAGAGCTAGTGATCTAATAGACACTCATGAAATCATTAGAAAAGAAAATTTTGAAGAGTCAAATAAAAATGAGAAGGAGAAGAAAAAGGACACCAAGACCCCATCCAAATATTTTTAGAGAAATCATAATAAGAGTGACATCATTAGGAACATAAATGATTGAGTTCACACTAGAAGGATGATGGGAAGTGAATCTGAGCAAGTGAATTTTTCTTTGTTATCTAAAATTTAGCCTAATTTTTTTTAGAAGCTAGACATGATGAGAATTGGGTTAAGGAAATGGATGAAGAATTAAATTAGATATAAAATAATGATACTTTGGAATTAGTGCCTAGACCAAAATATCAAAATGTGATAGGAACAAAATGGGCATATAGAAATAAGTTGAATGAAGATGGTGAAGTTACCAGGAATAAAGCAAGGTTAATATGTAAAGGATATGCTCATATTGAGGGTATAGATTTTGAAGAAATTTTTTCATCAGTGGAAATACTAGAGGCTTTTAGAATGTTTCTTGCATATGAAGTATTTAAAATTTTTAAAGTGTTTTAGATGGATGTCAAGTCTGACTTCCTAAATAAGAATCTAAAAGAGGAGGTCTACATTGAGAAGCCTAAGGGATTTATTCTCTCAAATGATAGTAGCCATGTATGTAGATTGAAGAAAGCACTGTATGGATTGAAACAAGCTCCCAGAGCTTGGTATGTAAGACTTGATAAGTACCTGTAAGATCAAGGTTTCAAGAGAGGTTTTGTTGATAGTAATCTCTACATCAAAACAGAAGGTGAGCATCAATTGATTATTGTGGTATATGTTGAAGACATAATTTTTGGAGGAAGTATTGAAAAGATGACAAAAGAATTTTATGATAATATGTAAAAAAAAATTGAGATGTGTTTGCTTGGAGAATTATCATTTTTCCTAGGGTTGTAAATATTTCAGTCAGATAAAAGAATTTTCATATCTCAAAGTAAATATGCCAAGAAAATATTGAAAAAAATTGGTTTTGAGGATTGTGCACTAGTTGGCACACCATTGGGTATAGGGAATAATGTAAATATGAATATTCACCTATTTCATATCAATATTTGTATAGATCTATGATTGGTAGCCTTTTATATTTGGCATCATCAAGGCTAGACATCATGCATGCAATAGGCATGGTTGCGAGATATCAGGTAGCCCTGAAGGAGAGTCATGTTTATTTAGTGAAGAGAATATTTAGATATGTCAAGGGTACATTAGATTATAGATTTTGGTAACCCATAGGCAAATATTTCACTTTGGTTGCTTATACATATTTAGATTGGGCAGGTTTCTTGGATGATAGAAAGATTACAAGTGGAGGAGCTTTCTTCCTTGATGATAGCTTATTATCATGGCTAAGCAAAAAAATAAAATTTAGTATCACTTTCTATAGTTGAAATAAAATATATTACAGTGGTGTTGTGTTTCACTCAAGTGTTTTGGATGAAGCAAACTTTAGAAGACATCAAGGTAAAATATGATGGACCTATTTCTATTTTTTGTGACAACACAAGTGCTATTAATATTTATAAGAATCCAATGATGCATTCAAGAACAAAACATATTCCTATTAGATATCACTTTTTGAGAGATCAAGTTGTATATCAATAGGTTAAGATGGAATATATCAGTACTACATAACATATTATAGATATTTTCACAAAGGCACTACCAAAAGACACATTCAAGTATCTATGGGAAAATTTGGGAGTAATTTCTTTTACTTCCTACCATTAAGGATCAGTATCAGTTGAAGAGGAGCTAAGTGTTAGCTTTAGGATAGTCCCTTTACCATTGATGTCAAAGGGGGAGAAGAATAGAAATAGGTATGGGATATAGGTACAAGAATAGGTATAGGGAATAGATGTAGAAATAGGTGTAGAAATAGGTATAAGAAATAGGTATAAGATGCTACAGTAAGGGGGAGTTACTATATGTGTAAGTTGGCATGTGTAATACAAGTTTCAAGATGTGGAATTTTTATTTTGAGGTTGTCATCAATGCCAAAAGGGGAGATTGTTGGAAATATTGTCATTTATGTCAAAGGTCTAGCATTGGTGATAAATGCCCCATGGCATTTATTATCTAAAGATGTTATTTTAATGTTCATATTTTGGCTAAATTGTGTTGATATTTATTTAATATTAATGAATATATTTTTGGTTTCATAAAAGTTGAAAGAGGGCTCATGGAGAACTCAAAGAGTCATGGGGTAAAGACAAAAGAGGAATGGGATGCATTTTCCCATGAAGAGTCATCTTGAGTGTCAAGAACCTAGAACAATAAACATGCTCCGATGCCTACTTAGTCAGGATCTTGCTCTACCAATAGAGCACATATGATTACTTCTTGTATCAGCAACTAAACACAGAATTATACCAAAATCAATAAGTAACTAGAAATATGAAACAAAACAGGAATTGAGAGACAATACACAATTGTATTAATAATCACTCAAAAGAATATACAATAAGGAAGATGCCACTTCTTCCTCCACCTCAAAGGTTCGCCACACCTCAAGACCTTCTTCCCTCTCTCTCTCGATCACAACAATCAACCCCAATGTAGAATTGATGTTCACCTCTCCAACCAGTCAGTAACACGCTGCCAGTTCACCAAGTACACAACCATACTCCAAGTAGATCTCCTGCTCTCTGCTGCTACCTGCAAATCACTAGACCTTACTCACCTTGTAGATATCTCTACACCCCTGAAGAACCCTTGTCCTTGCCTCACCAAGTCCTTATGATTCTTCAACCAGTACCCCGGTGGATCAGCTCCTTGACCTTGCAGACCTTGCAACTCTCCCTGATCATACACACTCAGCACCCCTTTGGAACTAGGAGGAGCTACACTAGCTCTCTCTAAAAGCTCTATGGCTTTCTAGCACACTTTTACAATACAACCATGAGTCTATTATATAGATCTCATCCAAACAATAATTAGACATCTACTACAATAATTAAATCCGTAGCTCTCAGTCTAAAATTAGCTCTAAACATGCAAACACTTGGTTCATCAACCAACTGCCCGTAATATACTCGCAGCTCGAACCACAGGTGACTGACGTCGGTCCCTGTTTGCCTGGGGATCACTGACGCCAGCCGACTTCTGACCATCATCGGTTGCTTCCTGTCTCCTACCTACCGTCGTCAGTTGGCCTGATCGACGCCAGTGTCTGTGACACTCCGCAACTCTTTTGCAACCTCCTCCATGTCTGCATCAGTGAAGCTTTTAGCTCCACAACTTAACATTGAGGAATTTTAAGGGTCACCAAGTGAAGATAAAAGAGGAAGGTGAAGGGACACTTTGAGGAATAAAAAAAATCACCAAGATAAAGACAAGAGAGGAAAGGATGCATTTTCTTATGAATAATCACCTTGTGACTTTTCAAATACAAGGATTATAAGGGTCATGTAAATGTGGCACCATTTTCCATGAGGAGTGAAGGGTCATAAAGGGGGAATGCCAAAGGTCATTTGGAAAGCTATAAATAAAGGATTGAGAAGCCATTTATAATATGCAAGAGTGCAAGGTTTAGTAATTATTTTATATTTAGAAAATAATAGAGAATAGAAAGAGGTATTGTAGAGTTCTATAATTTATTAAGAAAATAACATTGAGAGATAGTTGTGTTTTATACACAAGAGAGTTTGGTGCTCCTATGGTTCATGCTCACAAATAGTTGTTATGTTGGTGTTAAACAAAGGGGTTTCTACTCCTACAAGTTGGTTCTTGTGATCTTTTTAATTTGAGTTGGTGCTCATTCATATACTTGAGATTATTCACCATGGTTTTTCCCACATTAGGTTTCCACATAAAAATTTGGTGTCTCTCTCTCTCTTGTGTGGTGCTTATAATTATTTTAGTTTTATTACATATCTTGAATGTATGGTTACATGGAATTTGATTAAGTGAATTTTTATAAGATATATGATATACTGATTCACCCCCCCCCCCCCTCTTAGTATATCCTATGATTAACATTGGGATGGGTCCATAAGAGGAGGATAGGGCTACATTGCAACTTTGTTAGCTAACTAGGGATGCATCCTAATTCACTATGCCTAATTTTATGATTTGGTTATGTGCAACTATCTTCGAGGGTTTTTTGATTAATTTTATGTGTCAATATGCCACATGGAAGACCTATAAAATACAAACCCTTATTCCTATACAACAAACATAATAGAGATCAAATTCAAAGTGGATCAATGATTAATTGGAATAGGTGAGATATCCTTAAAAAAACCAACATAATTTAAGTACTACCTACATAGCCTAAATGGGCCTCAGACAGATGTAGTTCTCTCTCCTAGGGTTATTGTGTGATCCATGACTATGAAACTGTATGATTGTATCTAGAATATTGATTGAGATGATTGAAAATGGATGCTCTTGAACTTTAATAAAATAAATTCAAACTTAGTCTATGAATATTATAATTTTATAAAATTGAAACTAAAAGATATAGTGCTCTTTTGCTTAGTGTGAAATAAAATTTCCAAGTGACTGCTAGAAGTGTTTAGAAAATCCTTGATGTGCTTATATATGGAAATATTTAGAATATTTTAACTAACTTTAAAAGGGGCATGATAAATCTATTTTGAAACATCTCAATTTATAAAATTAATCATTAGATCAAGGGAGACAAAGTTATGATAGTGGACAAGGTTGTAGTGTAGCCATACCCAACCTAGTGCATAATTATCCTAGAAGGACAAAGACTGTTGAAAAATATCTAACATGAACTTGTAGGTTGAATAGGGATGTTTGTATGGTATTTTCTATGTTTGTAAAACAATAGATCTCTCTTATAGATTTTGATTTAGTGAAATGGTGAATGGAACAAGTAAGGTAAGGATGTCAAGATTCAATAATGTCAAGAACTTAATAATTATAATTGTGTGTCTACACATTGGCACTTGGAAAAATATTCACAACCTTCTCTATTTGTAAGGTGCTAAAAATGAACAAGGAAGATGCAATACAAATTAGTATTCATTCCATATTTTCCATTTTCTTTTCTTTCCATATTTCAAATCATTAAGAACATAAAAAACATAGTAGTATTATCATTTACATTTACATAAAAATATTTATTTCTAACTTCCTTAGTAGGGTTCATGATGAAATAAAATATAGCCAAGGTCCACAAACCACACCATATTATTCTAAGCATCGTTTTATATGAGATCCAACCATAAAGGTGGAACTATTTGTGTGTGTGTGTGTGTGTGTGTGTGTGTGTGTGTGTGTGTGTGTGTGTGTAGATATACATATACATATACATATATGTATAGATATATATGTGTATATATATACATATACATATATATGATAGATTCATAAAATTGGGGGAACAAAAAGTGACATTAATAGGGAGAGTTTTCTTTTTACAAAGGGCGTATAACCTTTTTTTCAAATTTTTTGTGCCTAAAATTGTTTTGCATGAGGCCAAATCAAAAGGGCATATGCCCTTTTCTATTTTAACTATTTTTTCCAAGCCTTTCTCGAACCCATGTATTCATTTTTTGCCTTGAAGTATCTCTCACATTGTGAAGAGGATGTGTATGTTTTGGCTTTTCATCCCACCAGCATGATTAAATATTTTGATCGTGATCTCAAGTATGTTGATTATTAAATTTTAATTTCAAGGTTTCAATTTATATGTTTTTATTCATAGGGTTTTTTAATTAAATTTGTATTGAACTCTCTCACATTGCCTAATAAATTTTTTATATTTATAAATCTAAATACAAAATTTAATGGACCTAATGCATGAAGAAATGTAGAACAAAACCATGATCAAAACCCTCAATAATATGTCTTCATTAAACAATAATTTTAATTATATGCATAATATAATGTGAAATGCTAACAGTTAAAAATTATTATCAATATTTTTCATCAATCCTCAAGTCATAGTGGATGAAATTCACTTGTGAGTACATTGGAGGCCATGTTTAATTACGTGGGAAATGTCATCTCAACTTGATGCAATGTTCCATAAAAGAGAGGTCCTAAACTAATATTATTCTAATAAATTGTCATATGATGATGATTAAAAAAAATGATGTATGTGCTTTGTTTCTTAATCCCTAAACTAACCAACCACCACCAACAAGTTGTAAACATATTATCATTGATTGGTGTGTTGATGAAAAGATTTAAAATAACTTTTGGGATAGGGGGTGGATGGTGTTTGATAAGCCTCCATGCAATAATAATGAGGTTATATTATACTTTTTTATAAAATTTTACTATGATTTTTTGATGCAATATACCCCAAATGATTTTGACATGAAGGCCTCCCAAGATAGGGGGTGGGTCCTCATTTGATATACCTAGTGCTACGCATGACCAAAATTGCCCTAACTAGGTTTAGAGAAATAGAAGGATAATAACACATGATTCTATCCCTAAAATTTTTCATCATACCACACAGATGGACACCCTTGAGGTAGTTACTAATATCACACAAGTTATGATTAGCATTGGGATGCATACACTAGGGAATTATACACATGTTCTAGGTGGTGGGACATGTAGTAATATCCCTCCTACTATTGGTTCTAGTGGTATTAGTGCTAGTGTCCCTCATACTATTGGTGGTATTGGTATTGGTTCTAGTGTCTCTCCTACTAGTAGTCATCTTATAGTTCATATACATCATTTCACATCATGTGGGAGGAAGTGTATTTGACCTCCTATTCAGGTGCAACATACATAGGCTACATCTGTGGAGATTAGATCTATATTTGTGCATCACACTAGTACCCAATAGTCTATGCCATTTATAGTAGATTTACTATATCTAAACAACAATATAGAACATTATATTTCATTTATAGTTTATTTAGTATCTTAGGACACTAACATGCCTGAGTATATGCCATATGGAGTTACTTCAAGATCTCAGGAGACTAGCATGCCAGAGTTTACATCACTTGTAGATGATTCATCACCTCATAACACTAGCATGCTAGACTTTATCCCATCTGTAGTTACTTCACCACCTCTCCTCAACACATGTCGCCCTATTATATAGGACTTATTTTCTTCACCATCTATACTTGACATATAGGTTTAATTTTAATTAAATTTTTTTTATGTATGTAAAAGAATATTAATTTTATTTTTATTATGTGTTTACTTAATAGACTAATATTTAACTTAAATTTTCATTTTTTACTTGTATAGATGATCATTGATATATTCGATAACTCAACTACCTTATATTATGTTGTTGAGGTTATAATCAACACTGTAGTACCCTACACTTAGGTTTGGAAAGTTACAAATTACATAAAAGTTGTTATTTAATGTTAAATCACAACTTGGTGTATTATACATAAATTTTAGTTTTTTAGTGATATATATTTATCCAATTACTATATTTATTAAATTTTATTATATTTTATAGATATGTATTTTTTGTAAGCATAATATCCTAGATAAAGTTGAAACACTCTCGTAAGTGTAGCATATTTGTGTTTCATTTTCAAGAATTATTTCCTTAAAATCTTGTAACTCTATAAGATGTTATATTTAATCTACCCTTAAAATTGTGCATATGTTTATTTATTCATTGACATTGCTATCTCACATTCTTTTCTTAATCCAAAACAAATATGAGCTCAATTTAATGTAGAAAAAATTATATCAACACAAGATTGCTTAGTTTTAATTTGATCATAAATAAATTCCTTATAGTGATTCTTGCTCTACCAACCACATATCTATGCTTGTTATCCACATGTATTCATATAAATAATTATTTTAGTTTTTATTGTTGGTTATTTGGTTCATTATGATATTAGGAACTTGTTTATTTCTATGCATCTAAAAAATTTATGCATGGTTAGTCAATTATAAGGTCACTTATTGGTGCAAAGCAAGACCAGCTAGAAGACTTATCTTACAATCCTAAGATCCATAGAGGTTGTTAGAACTATGTCTCAAAAATTTACATGATCATGTTGTTTTTTTAT
This sequence comes from Torreya grandis, assembly GCA_037957365.1. Taxonomy (NCBI): domain Eukaryota; kingdom Viridiplantae; phylum Streptophyta; class Pinopsida; order Cupressales; family Taxaceae; genus Torreya; species Torreya grandis. The sequence goes on from JARHVA010008393.1 coordinate 340,454, forward strand.
AGATGATGAAAGATATTGTGGGTACTCCACATGGATCAAAATAATGCCCACTATCTCCCTTGTAGCACCTAATTTAAAGACATACACTGGTGAGAACATAGTAAAATTATTTTTTTAGCTTCACACAATGATACTCTATGTCATATTTATATTTGTTTTCACATCTAGATCTAATTATATATGTGTTCTCTATAGGATTATCCATTTTGAATATATTCATGGTCATGTAACCCAAGATAACCAATTAGGTAGCATACAGTGAGTCTAAAATCATCTTATTGTAAATTTTTATTCATGGAAACTATATCATTTTCAATATATCATTTGAATGCATTAAAATTCATATTTCATATGTTGTGCAGATGCCATATTTCTCTGAGGTTGTAGAAGAGAAATTGAATACTTCACATGCTAAGAGGATATTTTCTCCTTGTAATGAATCATGCATCACCCCTAGTTCTAGATATATGGTGAGGAAATGTAATTTATTTGGAGGTAATGATGATCACAAGAGATAGTTATCATGTTAGGGGTCTAGTTATAGGCACAATCTATTTTGTATGCCTATATGGCACATTTTATAAATGTACATGTTATGGTCTAGATTCTATCTCGATATATGTCCTATTTTTTATGCCACTATGACATAATTTGCATACACATATATTATTTGACATAATTTCATGTGAATCATACATTTTTATAATTTGTATATACATATTTACTTCTTAAATATGTCATTACTATTTTTTGAACATGTTCACAGATATTTCAAATGTTTAACTTTCATGAAATTAATATATTGATGTTATAATGAGTATAATGAAGCCATTTTATTATGCATGTATATGTGATGATTGTTGATTTATGTGATGGTTTCTTCGAATTATCATATATTTCATTAAAAAGGAAAGAAAGAATGAAATTATATCAATTTCCACAAATGACCATTATCATAGAGTTATAGTAAGAGAGACCCAAAGAAATAAAATAGAAAGATATTTTGTAACAATTGTAGACATATCATGTTTTCATAACATGTGTATATAAATAACACCCCCTAGATAATTATCATCAACTCCTATAGTTATATGGGCAAGCCATATTAACATCCCCTAGAGGATTTTGTGGCACTCGACATGAGCAAGACATGGTGGTGAGTAATCTCTCATAGCCCAATATCTCTTAAGAGACCAAAAATTGGTTTATGGGAGGTATATCTTATGACTCATTAAACCAATCAAAGATAAATATATGTAGATTCATTTGAATGGGAATTTTAATTCTAGAATGGCCACATTCCACTCTCCATTAAGCTCTATGATCAAAAGTTGTGATTGGTCGAATGCATTTCATAAGAGAAGCTTCTCATCCCTAAGTGGGAAACTAAGATAATTTTAACCACACAATCAAGAGAACCATGATGGTTAGAGATGATATATCAGCTCATATAGTTTCATGGCCAAGTCCTCTAATCACCCCTCGAGGATGCTTACTAACTCAAGATGAGCAAGACAAGGTGGTGAGTTTTCTCTCGTAGCTAAATATCTTTTAAGAAACTAAAAGTTGGTTTATATGAGGCATATCTTGTGAATTATTATCCCAATAAATGAACCATATACATAGAAACATATAAAGGGGTGTTTTAACACTATAATTTCCACCCTCAATTCTTTGTTAGGCCCTAAGACTTAAAAGTTACAGTTGTCCAGATGCATCCCTTAAGAGAAGCTTCTTATCCCTAAGTGGGAAAAGTGAGTGAATTTTTGTTGCACTATGTAGGAGAACCATGATGGTTATATATGAGTCATCAAATCCCATATTTTCATGGCCAAGTCCTCTAATCACCCCCTAGAGGATTATTTTCAACTCGAGATGAGCGAGACATGGTGACAAGTTTTCTCTCACAGCCAAATGTCTCTTAAGAGACTAAAAGTTTGTTTTTGGGAGGCATATGTTATGACTCATTATCCTAATAGATGAGTCTAGATAGGTGTTTAATGATATAATGGACACCCTCTATAATTTTTCAAGCCTTGGGACCAAAATTTGTAGTTGGTTAAACATATCCCTTAAGAGAAGCTTATCATCCATGAGTGGAAAAAATGAGTAAACTTTCATCATGCATTACAGGAGAATTATGAGGCTTAGATATGAGTCATCAACTCCTATAGTTTCATGTTCAAGTCCTATAATCATGCCCTAGAGGATTCTTGATAGCTCAAGATGAGAAATACATGGTAGTGAGTCTTCTCTTAGCAAATGTCTCTTAAGAGACTAAAAGTTGATTTGTGGGAGGCATATCTTGTGACTCATTATCCCAATTGATGAATTACCTACATGGATGAATATATATGGGTGTTTTAATGATATAATGGCCACCCTATTCTCTCTATTATGTCTCATTACTAAAATTTATAGTTGGTCAAATGCATCCCTTAAGATAAGCTTCTCGTCTCTAAGTGAGAAAATTGAGCAAACTTCCAGCACACATTAAAGGAGAACTATGAGGGTTAGAGATGAGATGTAAACTCTATCATGTTTAGGTCCCCTAAGCACCCCTATGGTATTATTTCTAGATCAATATGAGTGATACATGGTAACGAGTTTTCTCTCATAGCTAGATGTTTCTTAAGAGACTAAATGCTAGTATGTGGGAGCCATATATTGTGACTTGTTAGTCCAATCAATGAACCATGTTCACAGACACATCCAGATGGGAATTTTAACACAATAATGGCCACCCTCTACTCTCCATTAGGTCTTGGAACCAAAATTTTTATTTGGTTGGACACCTCCCTTAAGAGAAGTTTCTCGTCCTTGCATAGGAAAAGTGAGCTAATCTCCACCATGTGCATGTAGGATAAATGTGAGCGTTAAAAATGAGCCATCATATCCTATAGTTACATGATAAATTCATAAAATCACACCTAAGAGGATTATTTATATCTCAAGATGAGTGAGACACGATGGTGAGTTTTATCTTGTAGCCAAATGTCTCTTAAGAGACTAAAAGCTAGTATGTGGGAAGAGTATCTTGTGACTCATTAGTCCAATGGATAAACCATCTTTGTAGATGCATATGGATGGGATTTTTAATGTTATAATGGCCACCTTAACTCTTTTTCAAGCCCTAATACTAAAAGTTATAGTTGGTTAGATGCATCACTTAAAATAATCTTTTCATCCCTGAGTGGAAAAAATGAGTGAAGTTCAACCATGCAATGAAAGAAAAATGTGAAGGTTAGAGATGAGTCATTGGATCATATAATTTTACATAAATTATTATAATGACCCCTTATATGATTATTGTTAGCCTAAAATTATTAATATATGGTATTGATTCTTCTCTCATAACCAAATGTCTTTTAAGAGACTGAAAGTCAGTTTGTGTGAGGCATATATTGTGACTCATTATCCCAATCGACAAACCATCTTCATGAACACATATGTGTAGACACCGAAATCGTGTCGACTCCCCTGGTCCTTCCCCATCTTATTCTTCTTTGCCTATTTAACCCTTGTCGATCACTTGTTCCACCAACCTTGACCCTGGCAGCATGTAAAAATGAGCACAGAGCTAAAGCTAGACTCTATCCCCATTATGCATCTGCCGACGACGGTCTTTACCCGGCCGATATCGCCGACGTCGGTCACCTATCAGCCGACGTCGGCAATCTTGCCGACGTCGGTCACCTTCCTGTTATCCGTTACCAGTTATCATTCGGTTTCCCGAAACGGTTGACGAACCGTCTCTGGAACCGTCTCTCGCCTTCATCAACCTCCGCCAACCATTCGAGACCAGATCCCGAACGCTATTCGAAACGCTGATCAACCAACCTGCGAATTCCTCCATCAACCTGCAAACTCCGACATCAACACTCTCAGCATCAACACTCTCAGCATCAACACTCTCGGCATCAATCAATCTGCATTCAATCCGACTCCAACTATGGCTTTCATCGCGTCTTCTGGCAGGTAAGTATTATTTTGTTTATTTTATTTCTTCTTAGTTATTATTTATCAGTTTTGTCATCCCGATTCTTCAAACCCCCGAACTCTCTCATACCCTGTCCCGACTCTCTCATACCCTGTCTCGACTCTCTCAGACCTTGTCCCGACTCTGTTCAGACCCAGCATCCCTCGTTTACATCCCTGACCCTGTCCCGACTCTGTTCAGACCCAGCATCCCTCGTTTACATCCCTGACCCTGTCCTGACTCTCTCAGACCTTGCCCAGACCCTGTCCCGACTCTCCCAGACCCTGTCCCGAACCTGTTCAAACTTTTCCCAGAACCTGCCCCTACCGACGCCGGTCATTACCCCGACCGACGACGGCACCTTAACCGACGTCGGCACCTTCCCTAACCGACGCCGGCACCACAGAGACCGACGCCGGCGACTGTGTAGAATAGTGCTGCATATCAGGTACGCACTTTTATTTCTATCATTTTATCTTTCATTATTATCTACTTTCGTCCAATATTCTGCTTTTTTATCAGTGGGTTGATATCCTTCTAGGGAGTCTTCGTACTTCCGGGATCAGGCGTTCGCCTGACAGCCCACCATATCTTTGACTAATGTTTTTCTGTGTTTTAGCCTTTTCTTCGTAGGTGTCATTCCTCCACAGCAAAAGAGGAGAATCTTTCAACGTCTGATTTCGGTGCGCATGACTTTATCAGGTACTTCTAGCCTTGACCATTTCTTTTAGTTTCTTATTTCTTCTTTGAATGTAGAAAGCAATTTTGCATAGAAACATTCTGGCACGCCCGGTGGGACCCTAGGTCCTCCTTGGGTTCTTTCTTTCTTTCATTCATTTAGGTGCATTAGGTTTCTTCCTTTTCGCCTCCTTTCGTCTCTTCTTAAACGACATCATAAGCAGAACTAAAATGAACATTTCTTTCTTTCTTGCATTTCTAGACTAGATAAAACTCATATTCTTCGACTCTTTCTCCATTCGTCTTCATACGAACAAACATTTTGACTTGGACATTAAAACACTTTGCATTCATCTCTGTTTGCCTACATCTTTTAGACCACACATAGTAATTAAACCGCATATTGAATTAATCTAGATCACTTGATGTTACACGACCAAACCACCTGCACAAAACAAACATAAAACTTACCTGAGACAAGGCCCGACTGGGATTTCATCCCCCAGCGGATACCTTACCTGTCCCGATGACCCTACTTGGATTTCATCACCAAGGGGGAAGCCCACTCCGTTCTCTGGTGGAGGATAAACTCTAGGCGAGGTATATTTTGGCTAAGCGAAACCAGCTAACCACTGGAATCGTGAAGTGAGGGGAGCTTGCTCCTTAACACCAGGCCACGTACCAGACCCTAACACAGACTTCTTCAGCACCATAACGAAAACCGAAACCATCTTTAGACTGCTTCTTCTAGGACCCGACTCACAAAGCCAACCTTCCACTACACACATTCTAAGGCATAAGCCACTATAATCCTAATAATTTACTTCTAGGGTTTTAGGATCTGCTTGTGTCTCCATCTTTTTTGGTTCTTATCTGCTTGTTTGAGCTTATGAGGACGTTCTTTCTTGCCTTGAATGGTTCTAACACGTAGTCAAACCAAGGCTCTTCTTGATCACGCTAGCCATCAATCGCTTTCACCTACCCCGTCTATAAACAATCATATAATGGAGTTCTACTCGAAGACCGAAAGAATTCCTACTAGACTATCTCCAACCCAGACACCTATCATCCCAGAAGGGGACCAATATTTTGCAAGATTCTTGGACCTCAATACCGCAGCCCTCCAAAACTATCTCGCAAAAAAACCAATGCGGGACCTTTCGGACGACGTGGCGATGACATCTACACCGTTCGCCACCCAACCTTTTACGACTCAACCTTTCGCCTCAACCATTAACCTGACCATGGGCTATACGCAAAGTTCGGCCTCCTCGTCTATTTTTAGACCAACCTCCATCGGGGTTTCGTTACCCCCTCAACCACCTGCAATTCAACCAAGTTCTACATCATATCAGAACTTGATTGTCTCGACCCCTCACACTCTTGCGCCTATATATGCAGGAGTGCCTACCTCGCCCTTTGTCAATGCCGTCACACAACCTCCTTTGGATGTATCTAGTCAGCCTATACCTTCGACCTTCATAACGCAACCACCCTTAACCTCCACTTCTGCCCCTGCGACTAGTCATCCGTACATTGTACAACCGACTATGTCGCACGCCTCCTCTAGCCTCTTCCAAGCGCCTTACAACCTAGGGGGCGCCCAACCCGCCAATCTGTCAGCAGATCTTATCAAGATGTTGATGGATAAAATGTCCAGTCTCGAAGCTTCTATCTCTGGTTCAAGTAATGTCTCTTCATATGACCAGATTTACAACGAGCCCATCCACCCTTCTGTCCCTATCCGACCATACCCCAACCATTGGGAGCTTCCTAAATTTACTCGCTTTCAGAGTAAGGAAGACCCACAACAACATCTAAAGGCATTCAGACATGCCTGTTATCTTATCGCCCACGATGATGCATTACTTCTACGCACGTTTCCTATGTCGCTTTCTGGCCCTGCCCTTGACTGGTATAGTTCTCTTACCAGACATTCTATCTTTTCATTCATCCAACTCGCCCAACTATTCGTTGACCATTTTTCTATCAATATCACTAAACAAGTTTCGATCACAGACCTTTACTCCATCAGGCAATTTGACGACGAATCCATAGCCGATTTTGTCGCTCGTTGGAGAAGCTTGATTAATCAGCTCTCCTTCTCCTTGCCTCAACCCGAGCTCATTGAGCTCTTTTCTCGAGCATGTGTCAGTCATATCTCGTCCACCTTGCGGGTTCAAACATTCCACACTTTCGACGAGGCCTTCACCATGGCCCGAAAGCTTGAACTCCGCGCCATTGAAGAAGATAAGGTCAAATTGTGTAACACTAACACAAGAACCAATGACCATTCTTCTTCCAGACCTTCTTCTGCCCACTCTCAAACCAAGGGGTCGGCAAACACTGTCATCTTTAGACCATCATCTTCAACAATAACCAACCGATCATCATCTTCAACATTAGACTACATCAATAAACATTTTCAACGTCAATCCTTACAGCGTCAATTCACTCCAATTGGGGAGTCATATGCCTCTGTCTTGGATAAACTCGTCAAGCAGGGGGTCCTCAATCTCCCGCCAATCCGACCACATCAATTCGACCCCTCAACACCTATCCCTGCATGGTACAAGGAAAACCACTTTTGCAACTATCACCGTGTCAAAGGCCATGACACGGATCACTGTCAAACTTTCAAAAACATCGTCCAGGACATGCTCGACAAGGGGGATCTTATTTTAGATAACCCGAATGCACCGCCCAACCAAAACCTTGACATCTTCAAGCAACCCCTTTCTAATCACCTGCCTACTCAAGACAACGTCCAAACCATAATCAATGACCCTTAAGACCATGATATACACACGGTCGACACTATCTTTTCTCTTATCCCTGACCAACCTCTTTCACAGGTGGAAGACCTTTCTTCCCCTATACCTCCTCCACATGGCGAAGAACTTTCTTCTCCCACTTGTCCTCCAGCGACTTCTCCCATATTGGAGGACGCTTTGACCACATCAACACCAGCTGCCTCGCCTTTGTCCTTATTATCATCCATAGACGATCATACCTTTTTGACTCCCCAACCACACACAGAAGCCATGACTACTCCAGAGCTCTTTCCACTTAAAGATCCCACACCTTTAATCCCTTCTCCATTGAGAGAAAAACCGTCCACATCTAAGTCCAAACCCGCGCAGGCGTCCATCATACCCAAAGAGACTAAACCTCTTGGTGTTCGCCCCACATCTAATCTCGCCTCGCACAAAAGTGGCCCTCAACCCAAACCAAAGAAGGCTACTAAACCACACTGGAGGCCTCCTCCCCTATCTTCGTCATTACCTTCAATCTTGGGCCCACATCCATCTACTTTACTCAGAGTGCTTCCCACTCCCATACTTCACAGAGGTAAGTCACCTCCATTATTTTATCAACCCGTCAGACTTATACCTCCTTCAAACCATCGACCAATGCCTCTTACACCTCCTAAACCAATGTCACCAACCTTCTCTGCAATAAAACATCCCGACCCGTTAGCAGGTTCATATGCCTTGCTCTTACGGCAATTGTTGCAATCCTCTCGTCTCAATCTCCCGCCTCTTAGACCATATCACTCTCTCGGACCAAAACCACCATGGTTCGATGACACTTGCATTTTTGTGTATCATCGCACGCCTGGGCACGACACGGAGCATTGTCATGCCCTCGAGGTCGTCGTTCGCCAATGTCTAGAGAATGACACCTCTCTTTTCGACCACGTTATCAACAAACCTTCAACACCACCCCACTCATCAACTCTCGGATCAAGGCCATCTTGGTTCGACAAATCTAAATTCTGTCACTATCATCACACTCCGGTACATGACACTGAGCGTTGTTGCGCTCTTAAAGCTGTCATTCGTCACCACCGGAAAAAGGATTCCTTTCTCACCAAGGATCCTCTTGACCACCCCTTTGACAAATTACCAACACCGACCCATACCTCTCCAACCTCGTCATCTAAATCGGGATCTCCACGTCAGACTAGGGTCCCTTCGTTGCCTTTAACCCCTTTATTTAACATCGACACAGTCCATCTGACCACTAAACCTCAATCGACCTTAACTAATCCGTCAAACATTCTCCCTAGCCGCTAGGGGAATTCAACCTTCATCCAAACCTCAACCAATTTTTCAACACAGTCTCGACCACATATCAATCACTCTTTCAACTTAACCTCAACCAGACTAGAAACCAAACATTTAACCCGACCTCAACCAAACATTCGACCCAACCAAAGACCAAATACCAACCAATCAACCCTCGACCAACCATTGACCAATTATCAAATGACCCTATCTCAACCAAACATTCGACCCAACCTTTTTATCAAAACATTCAACCTTTTTCAATCAATCAACAACCATATCAACCAACTTCACATCCACTCATCAATCAACACCTGACCAATCCAGAAAGAGGTAAATGGGGCAAGTTTGCTCCTAATTGACTCGGACCTTATCATGCACAAGTATACACCAGGGACTTATCAGACCCTGAGCCTCTTAATGCGTTGCATCTGCGACCGTTCTACTGCTAGTCGAGTATTCGTCCACTTGACACTTAACTTGAGCTCGTCCCTTGAGCAATCCCCGTCCTCTTCATCCTATTTCCTTTCAACCCTATTCCTCTTAACAATTCCTATAACCCTTTTATGATGTATGGATGCTTTGTCCTAATAAAAGGGAGCCCTTGACCTTCTATAATCTTGTCCATGACTCACATTTCTATAAAAACAAATCAAGATGTCAAAACATATCCATGGTCACTATATCAATATAAAAATCAAACAAGACAGACTGATCCCTCGAAGGACAGCTGTACTATCATTGCTGTATTACTAGACTGATCCCTTGAAGGATAGCTAGGCCAACTTATCAAACATTATTAAACAAAAATCTAGACCACTCCCTCGAAGGATGGCTATGACTACTCTGGCAATAAACAACATTATTTTAGAAGCTTCCCGCATTGATCAGCTTCACAAACTGACCACCAAGCAAATGACATCTCTATGCAGGCTTCCCGCATCGATCAGTCTGCCTCTCAAAAAAAAAAAAACGAGTCACGGACTTGGCTTGTAGTTGTCTCAGGGTCTCCTATAAAAAGGGGCATAGTTATCTCTGCTCTTAAAACGGGTTACCCTCTTTTCCTCCTCCTATTACCTACTCAAGGGACTTCGAGCTCACTTTAATGTCTAAGTGATTCGATTACCGCTCTAACATAACTATGGTCAACGACGTCACGCATGAATGGGGCTCTTGGTTCTCATAACCCCTATCTATGCTATCTTTTTGGTCCTTGTCTAAAGAGCGATTCGCCTTCCATCTTCTTCTACACTTTGGTCACATTCACCTTCATCACTTGTCAATCAACTCAGCTCAACTCTCTTTTCAGACCATCAACATGACCTAGCCTATTCACCCTAGTTTCTATGGACACCAATACACATGGAAACTATCGACCCGCCGCAATTTATGTTCAGCATAAACCAATACTTGCTGAAGCATAAATAGACCTCAATTCATTTTTAGCATACATCCATCACGAATATGGAATATTGCTAGGGATGAAAAACCCCTCAACCAATGTTGCAGAATACACCATTTGGAAAAGGCTGCAACATCTTTTTTTTTTCCTCATCATTTCATCATAACCATGACCAATCTATCAACCATTTTAACCACCTATCTACCACTTGGACCCTTTGTCCAAACTACATTGGTCTGAGGCCCTATGACCAGGGCTATGTAGGCAGCACTCAGATACCACATCTTCTGAGGTTAGCTCGACCACCCCCGTTTGTTCGTCTCTATGATGGACAAACCTTCTCTTCTTTGACTCTTATCACGACCAACTCCGTCAACTTTGACCAAGACCATTTCCATCCCTTTGACCCTTCTTCCCTTCTAGGGAGAACTACATCGGCCTGAGGCCCTATCACCAGGGCTATGTAGGCAGCACTCAGTTGACATGGGGTCTTCTGGGGTTAGCTCGGCCGCATCCTTTCGTCCATTCATCCATCCATCGACCACCAACCATTGGAGATCATGCCTATCTCCTCCGACCTCGACCACTTCCAAGACGTTGTTGCCTTGGTTGTTTTTGCATGTATGCTACCTCATGATTGGTTATCAAAATTATGCGCAGACCTTTTTGACCCTTCGCAAGTATAGGATCGCACACCGGTTGATCCGCACTACTTGTGACTTTTTCGTGTTTCTAGGAGCACTTCCTGAGCCCGGTTTACCTGGAACGCGACGACCCATTTGGAGCTTCAACTTAGATTGAGTGACCCGATCAGCAGACGACTAAATGCTGGGGCCCGGTTACTTCAATTTTGGCACTCCTCGACCCTTGTCCTGCGACACTTTGGCCTGACCATCTCGTGCAGTGGTATGCACGCAATCACGACCTTTGCCGCGTTCACCCTCACCCCTTTTTTTATCCACTCTTTATCAAATCAGCACCTGATTCCCGGTTCCCTTCCCTCGACTCCTGCTTTGAGGGGGAATACCTTATCCCTCACCTGGGGCACTCACTCCTATTTTTGTCTTGCAGTTCGTCCAGAACAACCAACAAGACAAAAAGGGGCAAATGTAGACACCGAAATTGTGTCGACTCCCCTGGTCCTTCCCCGTCTTATTCTTCTTCGCCTATTTAACCCTTGTCGATCACTTGTTCCACCAACCTTGACCCTGGCAGCATGTAAAAATGAGCACAGAGCTAAAGCTAGACTCTATCCCCATTATGCATCTGCCGACGACGGTCTTTACCCAGCCGATGTCGCCGACGTCGGTCACCTATCGGCCGACGTCGGCAATCTTGCCGATGTCGGTCACCTTCCCGTTATCCGTTACCAGTTATCATTCGGTTTCCCGAAACGGTTGACGAACCGTCTCTCGCCTTCATCAACCTCCGCCAACCATTCGAGACCAGATCTCGAACGCTATTCGAAACGCTGATCAACCAACCTGCGAATTCCTCCATCAACCTGCAAACTCCGACATCAACACTCTCAGCATCAACACTCTCAGCATCAACACTCTCGGCATCAATCAATCTGCATTCAATCCGACTCCAACTATGGCTTTCATCGCATCTTCTGGCAGGTAATTATTATTCTGTTTATTTTATTTCTTCTTAGTTATTATTTATCAGTTCTGTCATCCCGATTCTTCAAACCCCCAGACTCTCTCATACCCTGTCTCAACTCTCTCATACCCTGTCCCGACTCTCTCAGACCTTGTCCCGACTCTGTTCAGACCCAGCATCCCTCGTTTACATCCCTGACCCTGTCCTGACTCTGTTCAGACCCAGCATCCCTCGTTTACATCCCTGACCCTATCCCGACTCTCTCAGACCTTACCCAGACCCTGTCCTGACTCTCCCAGACCCTGTCCCGAACCTATTCAGACTTTTCGCAGAACCTGCCCCTACCGACACCGGTCATTACCCCGACCGACGACGGCACCTTAACCGACGTCGGCACCTTCCCTAACCGATGCCGGCACCACAGAGACCGACGCCGGTGACTGTGCAGAATAGTGCTGCATATCAGGTACGCACTTTTATTTCTATCATTTTATCTTTCATTATTATCTACTTTCGTCCAATATTCTGCTTTTTTATCAGTGGGTTGATATCCTTCTAGGGAGTCTTCGTACTTCCGGGATCGGGCGTTCGCCTGACAGCCCACCATATCTTTGACTAACGTTTTTCCGTGTTTTAGCCTTTTCTTCGCAGGTGTCATTCCTCCACAGCAAAAGAGGAGAATCTTTCAACGTCTGATTTTAGTGTGCACGACTTTATCAGGTACTTCTAGCCTTGACCATTTCTTTTAGTTTCTTATTTCTTCTTTGAATGTAGAAAGCAATTTTGCATAGAAACAATATGAATAGGATTTTTAATTCTATAATGGCCACCCTATACTCTCCATCAAATCCAAGACCAAAATTTATAGTTGGCTAGAATCATCCCTTAAGAGAATATTTGCATCCCTAAGTGGGAAAATTAAGCGAAATTCTACCACATGTTGTAGGAGCATGATGAGGGTTATCTATGAGCTATTAGCTCATATAGTTACATAGTTGAGTCCTATAAGTAGCCTCTAGAGGATTATTTCCAATCAGGATGATCAAGACATAGAAATAAGTTTTCTCTCACAACTAAATGTCTCTTAAGAGACTAAAATTTGGTCTATAGGAGGCATATCTTGTGACTTGTTAGCCCAATCAATGAACCATCTTCATGAACATGTATAGATGGATATTTTAACATTAGAATGGCTTCCCTCCACTCTCTATCAGACCTTAAGACCTAAATTTATAATTGGTTAGATGCATCCCTTAAGAGATGTTTATCATCCTTGAGTGGGAAAACTGAGCAAAGTTTTACCACGTGTTGTAGGAGAACCATGAGTGTTAGAGATGAACCATTAGCTCCTATAGTTTCATAGTTGATTCCTCTAAGCACACCTAGAGTATTATTTCTAGATCATGATGAGTAAGACATGGTAATGAGTTTTCTCTCATAGTTAAATCTCTCTTAAGTGACTAAAATCTGGTCCATGGGAGGCATATCTTGTGACTTGTTATCCCATTTGATGAACCATCTATGTGAACACATCTAGATAGGAATTTTAACACTATAATAACTCCCCTGCACTCTTTTTCAAGCCTAAATATTGAAATTATTACTTTTTAGGCTTTTCTTTATTTCAAGAAGATAATCTTATCTACTCACAATACCAACCACATGAAGGTGGAAGCTCATCTGGTACTACTAACCTACATTAAAATTGTTAGTAAAAAATTCAAACATAAATACACACATAATGATAAAATAGTTCAAAATTAAACTAAAATAAATAAAATAAGTTTACTTTAGTAATTTGAAATACCAGATGCATTGAAAACTAACCTTACCAAGTCAATCCAATGTACCTTCGGGATTAGCACTGCTTTTTATTGTTTCAAGAATCACTTCATGCTCAGGTTCATGAAATTTCCACAAAATTTTATTCAGAGGCTTTCCATAATATTGGATCATTTGAATATTTATAATGAAGACCAAATTTGAATAATGAAGCATCACCCTATGTATTTTAAAGTCCTTAAATAACCATTGTCTTATTTTTATGATAGTATATATGAAGCCAAATTACGGTAATCACCATAGATCCAATGGGATAAATTAGATCTTATCCATCCATGATAGTTGTGGCTAATTTTTTTTGCCTCTACACAATAATACAAGTAGTAGTGTGTTCCCTCAACATTTTCCTCAATGCAATTACTGAAAAAGCATGCTCTGCATTGTAATTATAATAAATTTATAAGGACATGTAGGGAAAAAGAAAGATAGCACTAATATAACTAAGGCTATGTATTTAAATTGTAAATAAATTATACCTAGTTGCACAAGATCTAAGATGTGGTCAAATTCAAACAATGATGTCATTTCATGATCCCCCAATGGTTGAAATGAATTAATAGTCTCTATAGGTGTTAGGGGTTTACAATACCATTTGTCGACCCATTATTTTGACTCACATTCATTCCAATTAAATTACATATAATCCAAACAAAATCATGCCATATACCTCATATAAATAGTCCATGAACTAGAACTTGAGCTTCAAATGGAGTAGAAAAGACTCAATCTAGGTAGTGTACTACAATCTTTATACATTGTCTTGTCTTTTTCCTCCATTAACCAAAATAATCTTCACACATGAGAATATTTATCTGATCCATGAGAAAAAAAATAATCACACCAAGTCACAATACTTGTAGCACTGATTAAATTGGTGCCATTTTTGTGAATTTTCTATTTTTTTAAGGGCTATTTTTACACATGCACCTACACCATCGTGTTCCTCTTTTCCATGTCTAGCCTCAAATAAACTCCAAAAATGTTGAACCACATTATTATTATGCATCCACTTAACTAGTAAAACATTTGATAATTCTTAAATTGTCCTACACAATTTTATAACCAAATGTAGTGTGTATCGAACATGATTTATTTTACAGTCATATTTATATAAAATAACTCAAAACAACCTTGGACAAACTCTAGAGAATGTGATATATTATCACTCACATAAAAATGGCACTCCCTAAAAATATTTTTATTGTCATCTTTGCTATTAGGTACATGTCTAAATGTAATATGTAAGAAAATTCCAACTTGAATTGAATTATAGTAATGTGATTTAACCTCATTATGTGGTTGTAGTGTATATTTTTTAGCAAAGTACATAACCAAAATAATGGTGCCAACTGGGAAGTTATCCTTGTATACCTTGAATTCATTATCTAACAATTTTAATTTGTGTGTGTGTCTTGCTTATTGGTAGATAATATTCTTATTTAACTTAGACATGAAATTATATGTAGATACTTGGGTTGTAACCAAGTCACATCTTAATGACTCTTTTCCATGGTTTAAAACATGATTTACATATCTTTACTTTAAATCAATTAGTTGCTTTCAAATTCATGTGAAATTTCTTCATGTATATACTTGCTCAAATTTGACAAACCTGCACAAATGTTACATATTCCATCTAAACATTCTTTGGAAAAAAATGTGTGCCTCAGGTCTTTGATAGAAAAGACTTGGGATTAACTCTCTTGATGTTTTAGATGGGGAATCCACCATACATTCTTGTATAATCTCATTAGTATGTAAAGTACAATGTATATGAAAAAAACATCAAAATGCATAGAAAATTAAACATGGATCTTAAAATAACATGTTATGCATGATTGATTGATTTTAATATATAAAGGTGTGCACATCTCAAATGATCTTTAGTTAAATATCAATTGCCCATTAATTTTTTCAATAAACTTTTTATAAAATTTTGTTTGAGTCATGTCCAAGAAATGTTTTACATGTGGCTCATAGTTTTTTGAACCTTTTTTTTATTTTAACATCTTTTACATTAGGTGAGACCCTTGTGTTGTCGTGCCTAAAAAAATCAATTGAATGTCTTGTTCCTTCAACTAATAACTTATATTTTCATGGGAGTCTACCACTAAATTCCCAACAATCTCTATGTGAAGTTTCATCAAGGATTGTTCTTCATTTTATGGCATTTATTATATTTTTCCCACTCAAGTTAAAAGATGCACTTATTTAACTAAGAAATCAAGCTTTAGATGTTGACTTACTCATTATAGATTTTTTTATTACTCGTCTTGCCACATTATTATCTTTTTTTTTAGTTCTATTGCCTATTGTATTAAATAGATTCTTTACTATTGTATTATTTCTTCCCTCCATATTGCTTGTTCTTAACCCTAAATTATGCATCACATGATGCATTTTTTACATTTTCATTAATTGAACAAATAATTGACATCATTTTATATAACATTTTATTCTCAAATGCATAGTCTCGTACATGTTGAGCATGACTTTGAATTGATATTTTTGACATTTTACCTTCCATAGGTTTTATTATTTTCTCATCTATTTCAACCAAATAACTTGGTGTTCATCACATTATCTTTGGAGGTATGGGTCTAGGAGATATATTTTATATTAAATTGGATGGTGTTATCATTTCAACCATAAAAGGTATATTAGAGTATTGGATAGGTACATTAGACCCTACATGTGAAGTGAATTATTCTTCATTAGGAGAGAGATAAATTAGTGTTATTAATTTATGTTGATTATTATCATGCTCAAAATTTTCATTATGGATGGATGTTTCATCATATTCTGTTTCTCCATATGTTTCATCAATCAATGCAAATTCATTATTTGCATGTTCTACATTTTGAATTTAATCATTCAACAAAAATTGATTGCGTTCTCTTATCTCATTTGAAGACATAATTTAATTAAATTCCATCGAATTGGGAATTTTATTTTCATTTGAAATATTACTTGGTGTGAAGGAAACATCTTCACCTTACCTAGAAGCTCTTATGGATGCTCTCTTATCTGCTTATCTTTTTCATTATTTTTATCTCTTCACTTCATTTTCTCATTTGTTATCTCCTCAATTCATATTATGTGACAACTACCTAACCCATTACTTATCATTACTAAAATATGTGTAAGTGTAGAATAAAATTTGAAGAATTTATAGTGATTAAGATAAAGTGAATGGATAATTTACATAATTTACATAGTTTCAGTAGTGAAAATTAATTTGAAGTTTGTAAAATTCAAAATGAATGAATCAATTCCTTAGATAAACAAATACAATTAGTGAGCCACAAAAGGCATGCATACTTTTAAAAATCATGCATTCCCTTTATGGTAGATAGAAATGGGCAAAACTATAAATTCATTTTTTGACTCCAAAAGGACATATGCTCTTTACAAAGGGCATACGCCCTTTAGTGCTTTTCAAAGGATGTACACCCTTTTAAAAATTTATAAATTTTTAATTTACTACTTTCCTTCCAAAATAGGCTCAGTTTTAAGCTTGGGGGGTCTGAACCTAGCCTGAACCCTATCATGAACTGGCCCAATTGATATTTAAGAATTTTATGTGTCTTTTCCATTTTTATCGACACATCTAATCAGTCATATTTTATAATTTTTAAATATGTATGTATGTATGTAGAGGGAAAAACATAGCTTTTAAATGTATTTTTTTCAATGTTAAACTATCAATTGTAATTATTACTTAATTTTTTGACCATTTATCGAAATTTTATAAAACTTATATCTCAACAATCTACACATTGTTAGCTTTTTTTTTAAATGATTTTGAAGAAGTTATGGTCAAAAAATTATGTTCGTACACTTGCAGTTTCAATTTTATAGTTATCTTGACTTGTAAAATTATTTTATATATATATATATATATATATATATATATGGTAAAAATTTGTATTCTTACACTTGCAGTTTCAATTTTGTAGCTATCTTGACTCATAATATGTACACACACACACACACACACACACACACACACACACACACACACGTGTACGTGTGTGTGTGTGTGTGTGTGTGTGTGTGTGTGTGTGTGTGTGTATTCTCAACAATCTTAGGCATTTCATCTATCCATATATGAAATTTCATACAACAATACTAAAAAAAGTGTGTTCATACACATGCAATGTCCTTATATTTTTATAAAAAAAGGATCAAGCCATCATCATAAATGCATTTATTTTACACATTTTTATCATCTAGATATTGAAAAAAATTACATATTTAGAAACTACATTCATAATATTAAAATTCATATTTTAACATGATTCTCAAATTCTTTTTCCAAGTGTCTTTAACTTTCTCTCCAATTTCAACTATTGGTATTTTCATAAAAAAGTGTCACTTTAAACCCTGCTTTTATCCCTTATTATCCTACATCTACCCTACAGACATATATATAGATATAGACATAGATATAGATATAGATACATAAACACTATTCTAACACAATGATATATGTATATCTTTTATTTTACTTTTGAGATCACTAGGGTCTATAAAAAGAAGAGATGTCCATGTCTATTTCAAACATGGGCAAGATAAATGTGATTTATGTTTTATTCTCTTCTTTTTTATCAAATTCTCCATATCTACCCATACTCTCTTTCTGCTCAACTCACTTCTCTTTTATAACATTTTGAATCTACAATGGCATTCATGAAATTGCAAGTTGGTTGTCATAATTAGCTTGAACTTAAGCTTCAAACTCACTAAAAAAATCATGGAAATAATCCTCCATGTATACATTCTTTCCATTTAAAAGGTGATGTTAGAAATAAAAATTAAATGAGATTAGCGAAAAAGGATTGAATATTCTTAGTAAATTTATATAGCAAGTGCAATACCAAACTTCAAAATTCTTCCAATAAAATATAAAACATAATTGTTACTTTAAATTGTATCAATTGCAAGGTGAAATTATAACAAGGGAGAGGCACAAGAAGTGGTGAAACTTAATTTGGAACCCACATGACACCTAAATAGTGCCACACCAACACTTAAAATCTACACCCATAGTTAGCTCAGTGTGCCTATTATCAAATATTAAATTTTCAAGGTGTGACGTGTCAATACAGTGTCATCATAATGATTCCCATGCAAGGTGTCATTATAGAGATTTTTTTAAATTTAAACTAATAAATGATAACTAAAATATAAAAAATTCTTATGATCTATGGACTTGCATCCTATTTGTTCATTTTATCTTGTTTGGACTGGTTTTTATTGTACTTAGCTATATTAAGAAGAACATCTACTTTTCTATTATAATTTCTTATTTAAAAGTTTTCAATATGCATTTAGTATTTTGGTGAGCCTTACATGATGTGTTTAATTACATAGGTACTTAGATTGGAGTGCTTAAATTAAGATAACCCCACTTTTAACTAATGTGGAATCCAACCCAGACACATAAGGAGGTCCAAGTCTCCTAGACCATAAAAAATAGGAGGGACAGTAAACTAAGAAAATAAAAAAGATCATGCCCTGACACACGAGGGGCCCAAATCACCCAAAAGAAAAAGAAATAAAAATAAAACTAATGAGATAAAAAGGATGGAAATACATACGCAAGGCCTTAATAACCCCATTTAAATAGGAGTGCCCAAGGGACCCTGAGCCAAAAAAGACCCAAGGAAGTCGTAAAATCCAAAACATAATAAAATAGGTTACAAGAGGAACCACAGATTGTCTAAATGTAGTGTGTGATCTTTCAGACCAATACTTTTTACTAAAGGGTCTTTTTTAGAGAGATTTGATGATTCCCCTTCATTCCTCCAAAGATCTAGATTTCCACCTAGATCTTTTGAATTATGAACACCCTCCATAATTCTCGGTGCCTTTAAATAAGAGTCTTTGGAGTGTCCCAACAACCTGCAATAGGGACAAATATATTTTTCCTTGTCAAAATATATAATTTTATTCCAAGAGCTGAGAGAATATCTGAGGTAGACAGAGATGGGAAGTATATTGTCCTTTTTAACTAGTACACACATTCTTGCCAAGGTCATTCTCTTATAGAAATTGGTCACTAGTTCAATGGTTGACATCATTCCAATGATTTTAGAAATACTTCATAGGATTATGTCATCCCAAAAGGAAGGAGGCAGACTAGGAAGTTCCATCCATATAGGAATTCTATCTGATTTGAAATTTGAAGAGGACCAGTTAAGCTTCCATTGTTGAAACATTAAAAGCACTTTTCCCATGAACTAGGGGCCTTTATTTAGAGTTTTTAGACAATTCACCTAGCTCTCAAAAGAGAATAATAGGTAACCATTGGCCAAATCCACAATATTAACTATTCCATATTCCACCCATTTCCTCATGGCCCAATTTCTGATAGCATCAATGTCACACCTTCCACCACAATTTTCCAACAAGAGAAATGATATATTTGGCCTTTGCATCATCAAGAATTTTGTTAAGGATGTATAGAGTCAAGGTCTTATTATTTTTATAATTGATCAAGTACATGTAAGAGCTCTTCTGTAGGTTCTTGGAACTTGAAAAGTTGGTCTCAACATTTTCCATCCTTTTGATGAAAGACAGTAAGCTATCCCTATTTATGACACAACTTCTAGAACCAATGGTCCTAGAAATGTTCTGAATAAATTTGAATCTTGGATTCCCTCTATGCAAGGAATCAAATGGACACACATCCCACCAAATTTTTTTGGGAAGATTAATGACCCAAATAATCAAAATTGAAACACGAAAAATCTTGCAATAAATGAACCAACATCTATTATTGAGATTGTTAAAGAGATCAGGCAGATCTTTCTAAAACATGCAAAACCAACCAACATTAAAAGCTTTCATACTATGGGAAGGCATTTCAACAAATGGTGACATTTTTTTAGAACTCTAGAACATCAAATCCCAAAAAATTACATCAAAGTTAGAGAGCCCGGGAAGGTCCCGTAATGTTAAACTAGGAAACATTGAAATTACAAAATCTTGGATTATCTTAGGATCCTTAGCGATCCTAGTCAATTTCCTTTTGGAATTTCAGATATTATTTCCTTTTCATTTTGTGATTTTTTCCCTCTCTTAGTGGCCCTAAGGGTCACTTTCTTCTTTTCCTTTTTCAAGGTTTTGACTTCCATCCAATTCTCCTCCCTTGAAGTGGGGGTTCCCTTTAAGGTATTTTGGACCTTAAAGGGAGAAATAATATTTCTTGAGAAGATTTGATTAAGGATTAGTCCCATTTGGGAGATGATATCTTGATTTTCCTCATCCTTCTTCCCTAAAGAGGAATTCTTGAAAGACCACAACAGGTTCCTCTTCCCCAAAGGAGGGAAAATATTATATTCCTACAGTTTATTGGGAGACCCTGACGTAACAGGAGAAAATTATCTTGTATTCCTTTCTAGAATGGTGGGTCCTTAAAACTCTTTACTAAAACATGGTGGTTCCTTATTTTGGCACTCCATTATCAAAAATGAATCCCTATTAAGTGTAGGAGGACTTATGTGCACTTTATTGTTACCAATGTCTACAACTTCAAGCCTGAGCTCTAAAACAAATGAGGAGTTATGCAAAGAGAACCCTTTCCTTCCTTTCCTAACTCTAGGCTAATTTTTAGGTGTCGTTTTATCATCCATCTTTTTTAGGCAAAAACTTCCTTCATATCACATAGAATCACATTCTTTACAAATGATATTATCACTCTCACAATATTCTAGGTCTAATTGCCAAATTTAGACTTAAAGTTGGATGCTTCTAAGGACTAGTTTATTTGTCTAAATATATATGTTGATCCTTGATTCAATTAGTCTTATTTTTGACTTGGTATCCAGATCAATAGATATTGCTTGCCCAATGGCATGACCAATCCTAAGAAACACCTCTTCTTGCCAAAATTCTAGAGGTAGTTGAGGAAGGGAAACCCACATAGGGAGTTCCATTGGGGTGTCACATTGTAGATTCAATCCCATCTTCCATTTCTTGAGAGATAGGAAGGATTTCCAAAGCACTATGGGCCTCCCTCTAGAGCTTTCACATAATGCTCCAGTGAAGAAAATGAGATTAAGAAATAGTTTTTTGCCATGGCCACCACATATACCTAGCCCATAGTTTTCCATTTCTTCAAAACCTAATCTCTAAAGTCATTGATTCAAGGCCTAAAACCATAAAATCTCATCAGTAGATAATTCTCAAAAGAATTTATAGTACTATCCATAATGGCATCAATGATGTTTAAAAACACCTTATTTTCCCCCATATCATGTCTGAGAATCTAGGTAGAAGCTTTCTTTGTTTCTGAAACAAGATTTGCCTAGGATTTTTTAGGTTCCTTCTCCTTGATATCAAAAGCTCCAGAGACCCTGATCATTGTCTTAATGAAAGTCTAAAGAGAAAGAAATAGAAAATGTTTAAATCTAATGTTTTGGAATAACATAGAATTTTTTAACTTTTGAAATTAAAAATTATGACAAAGTGGATGTATACTAAAACATTAAATATTGTGAACATGACAAGTAAATTTAATATTACATATGAATTAGGCTATAATATCAATGCACTAGAAATATTATTGGAATGCTACAATAAAACTATTATTGTAAAATATAAATAAAATAAAATAAGGCTAAAAATTAAAGCAATTGGTTGGAATTCAAGGCTCACACTCCTTGTCATATTGTAAAATATAAATAAAATAAAATAAGGCTAAAAATTAAAGCAATTGGTTGGAATTCAAGGCGCACACTCCTTGTCAAAGGAAAAATATAGACCAAAACAAAAAAATGCTTCAAAATCATAGCAATTCAAACAACAACAAAGCAACTACATAAGAAAAATAAAAATATTAATCATATTTCACTACACTAGGAAGAGGTAGAAGATCGTCCTTAGGAAATTTATCACTCCAACAAGAAGGCTCGGTCAAGGGAGGATCAAGAGCCACCCATCCATCCATGGGGTCTAGAGGATCCAAAGAAAAAATAATTTCCTACCCAAGAGGATGTTTCACCACACTACCAATTGGGTCAAGACCAAGAGTAAGTGAACCACATTGAGATGTACTAGCAGTGTATTTCTTACAAGGTAGAAAATGATTGTGACTGTGCAAGTGGCCCTGCTAACATATAGGCATCAATGGTGGAGAGCCTTATAGTGAATGATCCAATGAGATTCAACTAATTACATAGGGATCACTCCCCCAATGATTAATAAACTCTTATAAATGCCTAAGTTCTATGGACACCTTTACAGCCTAGGCTTGAATCTATATAAAAGTTGAAACCATAGACACCTTTTCATTACTGGTAAAATGATAAGATGTTTCTTCATTGTTAAATAAATTAGTGTTTATAGCTTTCCATAATAGAAACATAATAATAACTCTAAAAAAAGATCATAAAAAACTATATATGCCAACCAATTTTTCAAAATCCCAAAAGAGGGTCAAATGCCATGAGAAAGGCTCATGATAGAAGGGCTAAAAAAGATTATGTATCCATTTCTAAATATATTGAGATTTGGGACATGTCTAAAAGATATTCTCAAAGGAATTTGGTCTAGAATAGGCTAGACACTTGGGTTAAGCAATTCCAAGATGAGAAAGATGCTCTCCAAGAGGAAGGCCTTGATAAACTATATACCAGAGAAAATGAGTGAGCTTGGGTTCAAACTTAGTAGTCCATATTATGTTGAGTCAATCAAGCCAAGCCATGGGGAAGGAATTAATATTCCAACACCTATTGAGCTTATCCAGAGATGGAGAGAAATGGTTCATGACTTGATACATGAGACCTAGAGAGTAGTTCTTGAAATGAGTATCACAATTCCATCTCCAATATTTTCACCAAGCATGTGGAAAATACAAACTCAATTTGTGAAACATAACATCTAGTATTGACTCTTGAATATGTAAAATAGTAGGTAAGTTAGAGTTATTTAAATTGAATTTAGCTTTTATCGAAGGTCAAGGAATCCAATCATGAGTGGAAACTAAATCCTTCACATTTTGAATTCCTTTCTTGAAGAGTCTCAAAACTTTCATACTAGGCAACTCTACTAAAAGGAGACTAGTATTTGTTATAATAGGGGACCAATAGAGGTTATGGTCATTAAAGGAAAGACCACTAATAAATCCATCTCCAATCCATTTTAAGTAGGGTTTTATAGATTCAAAATCTTTCCAAATATTTTTAGAAATAAATATCCCTCAATTTTAACTAGGGTAGGATTGATCAACAATGTGTGGAAACCAATGTTTTTCTAACTAGACTTGCCATAGGGAGAATAGAAGAAACATAGTGTTGTAGGAGAATTTTCCAAGATCCAATACCTTCAACAACTCTGACAATCCATTTAGCACAAAGGGCAATGCTCTTCTTGTAAATATCAATAATTCCCATACCTCCTTTATCATGATGAAGATAATAAATATCCCAAGTGACTCTATGAAACCCTTATGTTTTCTTGGCATTAGACCAGAGAAAATCCTTGAGAATATTTTCTAAGTTTTCATAGGAGGATTTAGAGGGGGCCCAACAAGATTAGTAAACATGAGTAATATCCATAATCTTAGGACACACTTAGAATTTCCCAACTAAAGAGAGGGATTTGGTGACCCAATACTCAACCTTTATCTCCATTTTTTCATGACATATTGCCAAATATCAGTAGGTAACTATCAAAGGTGAAGGGAATGCCCAAAATTTTGAATTGATCCCCTTGATGAATCCACTTACACTTGTAATGGTGTAACCACTCTGACATAGGAATCATAATTTTTTGGAAGCATTATCTTTTATTCCACTACATGTTAGAACTTGAAGCTTTTCAAAAACTATCCATGCAATGCAAAACATACTTAAA
This sequence comes from Torreya grandis, assembly GCA_037957365.1. Lineage (NCBI taxonomy): Eukaryota > Viridiplantae > Streptophyta > Pinopsida > Cupressales > Taxaceae > Torreya > Torreya grandis. The sequence continues at coordinate 364,893 of JARHVA010008393.1, forward strand.
TTATTTGTATTCCTCTTCAAGAGTAAGAAAAATATCATCATAAAAATGACCATTGATGAGTTGAGTAGATTTGTCAAGAATAAAAATTCCCATGATGAGACCTCACTTAGATCTATGAGCCAAAAAGTATCCAAGAATCTCAACAGTCAAAATATATAAGGTTGGCACAATAGGTCAATCTTTACATATTGAGAAGAAGAGGTTAAAATTGTCAGACTTGAGCCCATTGATAGTGAGACCTGTTGTGGCATCTAAGAAATTTTTCGAACAACCAAAATAAAGAATTCCCCAAAGCCAAGGGCTTGAAGCATAGTGAAAATAAAAATCCACTCAATCCTATCATAAGATTTTTCATAATATAATTTGACAAATATGGCTCACTAACGAGATTCTCTCACCCACTTCATCCCTTCCCAAATAACAATAAGCTTGTCTAACATATATATGTTTTTGATAAACCTCAATTGCTCTGATCCAATAATGACAAACACAATGAATCAGAGGTAGTTAGAAAGAGCTTTAACAAGGATTTTATATGACACAATGAGGAGGGTGATGGAGTGCCATTGGTGATAATCTTATGGTCACTAAACTTAGGAATAAATTTGATGTTTCATTTTTTTGTATTTATAATGACTTTTGACTAGAGTGTAGATAGGTCAAGGATATAATCGAGGGCCCAGATCCCCATTTAAATTATTAACCACCTAAATACCACCTCTATACCAAAGAGTACCAGATGTATACTAACTATTACCAACAATAACCACCACTAGCTGCGAGGATAACCTATGGCCATTTACAGCCCCAAGAATACAACTAATGACCATAATTGGCCTCACATGCCTTTATAGAGATTTAAAAGTGAGTGGGGCTCGAAACAACCAAACCACTTACACAACTCACCCACATCTCTTTGGCTTTAATAAGAGATCCCAAAGATAATTTATGTAAATCTTATTTGTAAACTTGTAGCAAATTGGGCCCAACAAAATCCTAAGTATTTTTATAAAATTCAAAAGCAAAGTCATCAATGCCTAGAGCTTTATCAATACTCGTGTATTGTAAAGCATGAAAGATTTCATCAAAAGATAAAGTAACATCACTTTTGGCTAGTGAGACTAAGATTGCTAGGGATTGTGGTCTGAGAGAACATATACATAATGCACAAAGATAGGTTGTCCATTAAAAAGAGTACAGGAGAAGGCACGTTGATCTAAAATAATAAAATGGTCCAATCTCTTGATGACCCTATTAGCACTGACACGATGGTTGGACCACATAAACCAAGGAGTGGTAGTTAATAGCCATCGTTAAAGGAGAGGGTCCACAAGACCCCAATGGTTCTTAAAATGAAACCACACCTCACATTATCCCATGCACCATCGCATCAAAAGGACACCCACCTTGTCTTTAGGAGTCTCAATTATTTTAAAGTCTTTGTCCATGAGACTAGTGGTGAGGGATAGATTGTTAGCCAAATATCTCCATAAAACTATTTTGTCAGGACCATCATTTGGGGTGTAAATATTGACCATTAATGAATGACCATTAATATTAAGGAAAAGCCAAAGAGCCTAATTTAAGGAATCTTCCCCTAAGGAAATAATTAAGGGGGAATTTTAGGGGAACCAAGATACTGGCACCACCATGACCCTCTCATGCAAAGTGGAAAATTAAGTTGTATCAGAGCATATACATTTTATATAAGCTGGAATAAACCCTAAAACTTTAAATTCTTGTAGGCAAACAAAATCTAGAGCTCCCAACTGTTGACAAGAAACTCACATAAATAATTTTCAATAGGACTATGTGAGACCTCAAACATTCCAAGATAAAACATTCATTAGGGAGTATCATCCATGAGGGGTTCCCCTTGACCATCTTCAATATCTTCAAGCATTGCAAAAATATTTTTCTAAAAGAGTTTATTGGTTTGGTAAGATGAAATCTTCAAGCGAGATGGAGTGGTGTTTAGCCCCATTATCCTCTTAGGGAGAGTCATCCATGCCACAAGGTGGGTTGTGCAATGACCTAGAGGTAGGAATGCTTGTAGAGCCTGTCCTAGCAAGAGATGAAATCATGTGTGACTAAAGAAATTTCAAAACTTAGTTCTCATAGGCCATTGGAACACTAAAAGGCTAGGGGAAGGATTGTCCTTGCGCACTTCAGAAGAGTGTTTTAGTGCAGAAGGGGTAATGACAAGTTGGTAACTTTTGTTACTGATAGAAGACTTTTTGTTAGTCACCATTATCCAGCTGTTATTAGTTTCCACCACCTTAAGCTTATCAAAGGGTGTTTTTTTAATAGAGGGTTTTGACCACCCCATGAGGGCACAATCCTTAATCTAATGTTAGGAGACTAGCAACGAAAACAAGTGTTGGGTAAATTAAAGTATATGAATATTTATGCCCAATGTTTTAGGTCAACTTAAATATCAATGGATTTTTTTAGGTCCTTAATCAAGTTGACATCAACTCAGACACACTTGTTGGGGGTGGAGAATTAAACTTATTTTGTTTGTGACACAAAACACGCACTATGGGCTTAACAATTTCCTCAAAATAGGCCCATATAAGAAGTGGGAAGCCAGAGAATTCAATCTATATCGGCACCTGATAGCATGCCTAGTTATAAACTTTGAATGTAAAGGTCCATGGGGATAAAATCATAAGAACATTCCTGAGGAACCAATAATTTGACTTATCAAGGAGAGCTTGGACCTAGGATAGTTTCATAAAGCAAAAGAAGAACCCTTTTATAAGGTTTCAAATACTAGTGACATAGACACCCGAGGGTTCCCATTGGTGTCAAAACTAGACATTAAGGGACTCCTTAGAAGGGATGCAACCAACATAGTAATCTATAACACAGTAATATTCATACCACTTATAGATATTATCAACAACATCAAGCTGTAAGCAAACATTAGGCTAAGAGGGAGAGTCATAAGTTACATCTTATTGTAAACTTTTGGGACAAATTTATTGGCTCACTTTGGTGCCATCATCCCCCCGGTCTGTAATAATCCATTATATATCAAAATGTTCCCAAAGGGTGGTGAACAACACACAATAAATATGAAATTAGCTTTAGAACTCCTACAAATGCAGTGTGATAGACAAGAAAGGAAATAAATTAAAACAAAGGAAGGCTGACATGAAACCCTAACACAGCAAGTTATCACACATTCTCCACATTACAATATCATAGGTAATGTACTAAAATTAGATATACTTATCTTTGTAATTTGAAAAAAAAATCATCCATTTTCATAGTAAAAATGTACAAGATTTGGGCCTCACATCTCCAAATGCCCTCTCATGTATTGCACCTCCCCGCCTCACCACCACCGCCGCCACCCCCCCCTCCCGCCCCCCGCCCCCCCTCGCAACTTCTAGTGTCTCTCCCTTAGCAACAATTTTTTTTTGGTTTCATATGGAACTTACCACCGATGATTTTTGTGCGACCAAATTGAACAAGGGTCTGTCCCTACCTTTGTATTAAAAATTGTTTATGGTTGAATTTACATATAAATTTACAATATAAGCTTAACACAACAATCAATGCTATGTAGGGATTAATTATGATTGGTTAGAGGCAAAATATAATTCGTTGGGGTGAAAGCTATACTATCTTTGCTTTGTCAGGGACTAACAAAATGTTTGTAAGCTTTTGTAGTTTGTTAATTTGTTAAAAACTAAATTTGAATGTAACCTATATTTACTTTAAAACTAAAAAAAGGGGGCAACATTAACTGGGAACATGGCGGATGAAATTATACATGTATTGGACTAAATATGGCAATAATAACTATATGTGAAAGTGATTGGAACAATCATTGAAACGTAGAGAAACTACATTCAAAGGTATTAGACAATCATTGGGTGACAGTGATGTAGGCTTCCACATATGATTATTCTAGAATAGCTTTGTATTAATTATAGGTTAAATATTATAATGTTCGTGAGTTTTGAGAAGTTAAACATCACATAATAATGTGATAGTGTGGAACATTTTTTTTGTGTTTTTACATCTCACATATTTAGCGCTAATATATGACTATATGAGTAACCAAGATACTACCACGTATTTTACAAAATAAACATAAATACAGATTGTAAATATAGCTTAAGGAATAAGGGAGGTCGTTAACAACATTTAACCTTGATTAGTGCGATTGTAAGTTTAAAGTAGGCCCTACAACATCTACCGTGCACATGGCAACTGAGGGGCCAATCAGCCCATCTCGTGAAAATGGCTCCATCTCTTCTAATTCCAAAATTAAATCTGTGATAATAACTTAATTCACTGGTAATAATCATTCAAGACTTGCTTGCTGCCATTGTTCTTAAGCCATCTTTATTTATCAATGATATCTTCATCGGCTCATATTTTTTTAAAAGAAAAACATCTCTCATTAATAAAAGCTATGTTTCATTTATAAGCTACATGTATATCCAAACTACTACATATATATTCGACAGAGTGCAAACATTTTTATACAGTTTCCTTGACAGCGATTAATAAATACACAACCCTTTAATGTCACGTTTATTAACATACATGGAAACTACCACACATATTCCATAGAGTCCAAACATATCTATAGCTAGCTACTAATAAATACACGAGCCTTTAATGCCACGTTTCTTAGCAATAAGAAAGAGAGGAAACTTGACTGTCACAATTAATTATTGATTATTACTCTTGTTCGTTGCTTGTAGTTTTTGCGTGGTTGGCTGCAAAAGATTGCAATATGTGGCTATCATGCCTCCTCTAGCAGCTGCTTCATTTGTTAAATTATCTATTCACGAATCTCATTCCATTGTCAGTCCAAAATATATATATATATATATATATTTCATGTACCAAAGGATTTCTTGGAAGAAACATGATGATTGGCAAGAGAGAGGCAATTTTGTTTTGGTTCCTGATAGGAATTCTTGGAACTCTGGAATGCAAGCTGGACACTTTAAGTAGAGATGATTTTCCTCAAAACTTTATATTTGGCGCAGGCACCTCTGCATACCAGGTATAAGCAATCAACCAACTTCATTTCTCCTAACTAGAATTTGTTTTTTAAGCAATTGGAGTTTTAGCATTCCTCCACTATAATTCCTTGTGAGGAATATTTAAGTCAAAACTTATTTCTCTTACCACCCATCTGTCATGGAGTCGTTAGTAGCTAGTTTTTAAAACTTTTATTTTGATTTTTAGTTGCTGAGGGTCAAGGCTCAAATGCTTTTCGTTCTTGCACTCATGGCTTCGGTTGATGCATATGAGAGGTGAAGAAGTTGGATTGAAATTAGTGAAGTTGTACGTCTGAGTAATAACCTATTGAATTACAATTCTGTCTTGCCACTTCAATTAAGCTGGCTTGACTGTGGGGAGAAATCCATGGAGTAATACTAAAATACTCTCCCCAAATTCATCCCCAGAATAACTATTCAATAGAATTTGTTGTGAAGATACATTGTATTCATTCTTTTTCTTTGGGGTGCCCTCTGCAGGTTGAAGGTGCATCAGCACTTGACGGCCGAAAACCTAGTGTTTGGGACACCTTTACACATGCAGGTTAGCCCTTCCCTCTCTTAAGAATCGATATATGATAAGAAGTTAAGAACTTAAAATTTTTAACAATGTACAGACCTTTTTATGTATGACTAATTTTTTCAGCCACACTTTCAGAAACTGTCTCAAAAAAGTAATTGCAAGTGTTGAGGCAATGTGCACTGACAGGGAAAATGCCTGATGGAAGCACTGGGGATGTCGCTGCAGATCAATATCATCATTATAAAGTAGACCCATTTCCTTCACTGTGCTGGATATCTGTCTATATCTGCTATCATGTTTAAATTCAAAAATCCTATTTATGATATATTTTATTGCAGGAGGATGTTCGCCTCATGTATGAGATGGGGCTAGATGCATACAGATTTTCCATCTCATGGTCTAGACTAATACCTGGTACTTGAAAAGTATTCCCCATATCATAGAAAAAAGTGCAAATATAAACTGTCTTGCAATTCATAAACTAACTGGGTGTTGTAATGCTGTAAATGGAAGAGGTGCCATAAATCCGAAGGGTTTGGAGTACTACAACTCTCTAATTAATGAACTTGTTGATCATGGTATTAAACTTATCCTTAATGGCAACATGTATTAAACAACATCGTTAGAGCTATTCATTAGTCGCAGACCTTAAACTTTCGCTTGAATGCAAATAATATATGTACATTTTGGCAGGCATTGAACCACATGTTACATTATATCACTTTGATCTGCCCCAGACTTTGGAAGATGCCTATGGAGGATGGCTCAGCCCCCAGATAATGTAATCTGTGTTTCCATGTCCACAATACTAAAAATCAGGCAGATTACATTATATTACAATCATGCAATACTCTGAAACATTCCTCTGTACAGAATTTACAATGAAACTGTAGTCATGCTCTAGTAAAGTTTTACTAAAATACTTTTAATGGTGCATTGTGGTGTTGCAGAGAAGATTTCAGGGCCTATACTGAAGCTTGTTTCAGGGAATTTGGGGACAGAGTGAAGTATTGGACAACTTTCAATGAGCCTGCATTCACAGTTTTCAGCTATGACGTGGCCATATATCCACCTCAACGCTGTTCTTATGCATTTGGTCTATCAGGAAACTGTAGTGCTGGAAACTCTAAGGTGGAACCATACATTGCAACCCATCATGTTTTATTATCACATGCTGAAGCAGTTGGTGTTTACCGCGAGAAGTTTCAGGTGTGCAATCATGTCAAATCTAAATGGTTTTACTTTGCAATGGACGACACCCAAAATTTTACTGTTATGTTCACATCAAAGCTTTTTTTCCTCAAGTTATGCGAATCCACCTATTATCCATTAAGTTGCAATTGTATTGCTTGAAGACTGTCCTCCTGAGTCCTCAGTATCATCTGTCTTAGATTGTGATTGTCACTTATTCTAATTTGGTTTTAATGATAAACTATTCGCTTACCATTTGGTATGTCTTCTTTTTGATTGTGTTCTCCATTGATATCCTCTATCCTTGGGTGTGCACAAAATGCAACAAACATTTTTTCAATCTAAGTGGGAGAATGCAAATTAACAGGGTAGTGTTAATCATCTCTCATCAAACTCCTTTTGTGTTGGTAGAATACTGTTCAAGAAGAAAATTTCACCACATTCCAAACAGGTAAAAATTTATTCGCACCGTTGGTGTGGTGCAGTTTTTATTTTCTGATAATCTTGCGTAACAGGTAGCAATGGATTGGCACCATTGATATGGTGCAGTTTCTTCTTTTTGATAATCTTGTGTAAGTCAGCCATTTTGCTTATCAAGGTAATTGCAGTTCCAAACACCCAGGGAATCAAAACAACTTATATAGAGGTCCACAACTAACTCAAACTGAATTGTACAAGTACATCATGGAAATGAAGACAAAAGGAAATCAGGACTGAGCTTGATGGACTAGGTCTTGGCTATCCCAGCTGTCTGTTAAACAATTCTGAGGAACAAAAAGAATTTTGTATCAACTGACAATGCATTTCCAAAACCACTTTCTGTCAAGCTGAGCTACCAGTAGCCTTCTGTATTGCTTAATCTGCTGAAACCAATAATGGAAACATTCGTCAAGCACAAGGATGACTGCTCCATCAGTAAACCTGAAGAAGGTTTTCATCCATCAAGATTTAACTATAAAGCACAATACTTATCAATTATTGTTATTCTGATTTGATTGGAATACTGAGACTAGCAATCCTATGATTGCTAGAAGCTAAATAGGAAAATCTTAAGGAAAATTCCATCCATCAAGAACTAACAGAAAAGTCCAATATTGCATCTTCAGCAAGGAATCATACTAGCAACTAAATATTCCAGCAAGAAAACAGGGCCATGATGACAACACTCTAGCAACTAAAAGAAAACATACAGCCAAAGCATGTAATCTGGAAAAATGCAAGAATAAGACCTCCAGGCTATCAAAAGATTTCTAACAAGGAAAACCAAGCCTGGCACTAAAGGCCTCAACCATGAAACTAGAAGAAGTGAAATCCTCTAAGCTGAACACAGAAAATAGAACCCAAAGAAAGAAAGGAAAAAGTCTTCAGGGATTATCTGAAGAGCCTTCTCATGGTAAACTGAAAGCTAAAGAACCCAACAGTCATCACAGAGCAAACATTTAAAGGGGACAATCAACAAAAATAAGTTCATCTGAAACCCTATTAAAGAAAAGGAATAAAAAGAGAAGCTTATCCAATGTCTGACATATACCTGGACAGAGCAAAGGCTCGGAACCGTGCTTTGTCATTTTTTTGAGGAATCCCAAGGTAGCAGGAAAAGTACTTCCATCAGGCCAAGATTGCATCTCCGTCCAGGGCATCCATCAGTACAATTATTTCCACCTCATTGCTCACCATCTCCTTACAAAGATTGAGATCCACTTGGACATACTTGTTAGCCAAGAGGTCTGCAACCAAGTTAGCTTCTCTAAAACAGTGGGAAAAGGAAACTTTGTTAAACAGGGCACCAAGAGACAACGTCTCATCTATCATACACTTAGATTACAAATTGAGATAGAGCCATTGTTCATTACATGATTAAAGATTTTCCTTCCACAAATAGATTCCTGAGGCCTTTTATCTGGCCAATTGGGAGCCCCTAACAAGATCTAGAGCTTTATTGATGCAGGAGCATCCTAGTTGCACCTGGAAATGAATAAAGAAGAAAGCAAGCCTTGGTTTGAGATTGAACTTAGTGAAAAAGTGAGCCATGAAGCTAGCTGCCAGCTAGGAATATGAGGAGCAGCCATTGATGCAGCGAGAACTGTTAGCCTTAAAAATGAAGCGAGTGGCTTATTGCAACCTAAGCTGGCCATGTAAGCAGAGGACCCTGCAGCTGATATGGATCAATGAACAACAATTTCTTCAGGCAGTAGTTGGAATTTGTTGCAGCTAATAGTCTTGTAGGACATCAAGGAGGCCATACATCTTACATCGTAACTGTAGAATCATACAGCAAGGACATGGAATTCCATACGCTTTGATATCATCATGTCAGTCTTTCTGGGCTAGTAGATGAAGCCATTTATGATTGCAGAGTTTGAATAAAAGCGTCTAGAGTGCTTTCACCTTTAGATAGCAGCTATAAAATTGATTAAAAAGAAATAGCAGGGTTGGTTGTTGTGGCCCAGCTGAAGGAGAATTCAGCTCAGGATAGAAAAAGTAGAAAATCATGGGTGTAGAAGAGATTATTCGAAAGCTAGATTTTAGGGTGGGAGGTAGGTGAAAATTATCAGGGGTATCATTCTGAAGGTGCTCGTTGCAAATAGAGAAGTTGTTGGCTAAGAAGAGGAGATATAAAGAGAGTGTATATAGAAAAGAAAGCTGCGTTGAAAGGATTAAACAAACGTTTTTTACAGTAGATATATATCTATATGTGTGTATCACTAGATATTAAGGAGAGGGATGGTTGCTGCTGCTAGAGTAAGAAAGATTTTAGGAGGTTTTTAAGCTGCTAATAGTTATATACAGGCCTATGAGCCAATAAATCCATTGTAAAAGACAATAGAGGCTATATTCTAAGGTAGATGGTGGTGTAGATGCCCTATGGCTATTTCAAGCTTAATGAAGAGAATAGAGATCTAAGCTTTGTGTGTGTGTCTATGTAGATTTAGTGAGTTTTAAGATTGAGCTGGTCTAACTAGTGTGTGAGAAGTTGGGAGCAAGTTTTGAGAAGGTTTTCAGCTACATGCTGAAGAAGTGTGATAGCCGAGCTAAGGGGGTATAGCTGCAGGGTTGGGCATCCATTCATTTGGACACACTAGCCTATTTGCACCATTTATGTTCATTGTTAATTTCTCTATGGATCCATAAAGTTATTGTAGATACTAAAATCTGGTATTAGATACTTGGCAATATCAATTTTAACCTACTTTCACCTTACATGATTTGTTCGTACACATATGGCTCTTGTTTGCCCTTCTCTCGCAGTTACATACTTTCTATGAGTTCAACCTTCCCGATTCACTATCAGTCACATACAATAATTCTTTACTCTATGTCTAACATGCTCAAAATAATATTCAAACTATCCTAAAATCATCAGATCAGTTTTCCTGGCTTTTGGACATAATCATCAGACTTGGACTGTTCTAGAATTCTGGGCTCTTCCAAGTTTGACAAACTTATCTTGCACTAAGCAACAGTTATTTTTTAAATTCATATCTTTCCTATGGGTTACCCTGTATGTTTCACATGATGGTGGTGTGAGAAAGTACCCAAAGATTTCCATAGAAACATGCAATTAGTCTAATCCTATTACACATCTATCAAGCACATTCAAGCACATGCACATTCAAAGGCACTGCCCTATTCTTCTCAATTCAGCCATCAGTCACAAGAAGTATGTCCCAAGCAAGTCTGAAGCACCTCAAAGCCAAGCCAAAATTGTCATTTTCCATATATCAAAAGCTAGATCATAAGTTGCATACATTCAAAGAGCATTATTGCACACATTCACCTAACAGGAAGAACTACGTACTGTTTGACTTCCCTCTTTGGAGTATTTGATATGTAAGTAGCACTCAACCATTTATCGAGGAGTGTTTGGGGACTAATCAACCCACCTTCTTTCCCCTTTTGCAAACCAAAACCTAGTGTCAAAAGTGGACCTAGGGTTTCAAGAGAAGAAGACAAGTTTTTGGGTATTGCAAGGTCCATGAAAGTGTTGTTTGTATTCCTCAACATTTATATTTATGGATTTCCCCATAGATAACATAGTAACTTTCTTAACCATATCCCAAAAGGTTTTGAAAAATCACGTAGGAAAACCATTTGGCCCATAGTGTTTATCCTCCTTCACAAGCATACAAATCTCTTTCAACCTCTTCTTCTAACATTAGGCTGAACAAAAGATTATTTCAAGCTTCCAAAAATCAGTGTAAGTGGATATTTTTCAACAAAATATTTTGAGCTCTTCCTTTTTGTTACATTGATCCTCATGAAGAATGATTTTCAAATCAAGATTGCTTCATGGCTAATGTTTCTAGTGGAAGACATAAGAAACCTTCCATTTGCTACAAAAAATATAAATATCCAATTTACTTGTATGTTAGCCAAAATGAACTGACAGAAAAACCTTGAATTTATGCCCCCTTAATTTAGCCATGTTTAATGACATTTTTTCTCTATAAGTTCTCTTCTCTAACATACACCTCCTCTAGTCTATGTAAAACTTCCTTCTCTGTCTATCGTGTCTCTTCAATAGAGTTACAAACTTAGAGGAATTTATGGATCTTCAGGGGCCTCTTTTAGAGTCTTTTTTCTTTGAAAATATTAATGTCAATTTCATTCCAGGATTTCAAATATTATTTAATAAAATTCAGTAACTAGGAGATTTCGAATATGATGGAAGCCTTAGCAAAGAGGAGTTCACTCCTCCATTTCTTGCAAATGCCTCTTTATATTGGAACACTTTATAAAGAGGAGTTCAAGACATCATTTCTTCCATAAAAGGTCTAACATAGAGAGTTTCAAGCATTCTTTAATAGATTGGAACTACTTGTACGATAGATTGTTAAATCTTTCTTATAAAGGGAAAACACTTTTCCCTTCTAGGATGTAATCATTAACTGCAAAAAAATTCCATCAAATATTTTTAAAAACCTGAATATATTTTTCCATATAAAAGAGGAACCCTTCAAATTTATTGAAAGGGGTCCTAATATCAAAACTTAAAATTCTGGTTAGTGAGATGCTTATTGGGGATTTATTTTACAAAATGATTTGAATTCTCATTACTTACCTGTTTGCTGAAATTTCCTTCAAAGAATTGTAGGATATCCTTAAAAGAAGTAGCTTCTCTAAGTAGAGCCTTACTATATAGAATAGTCTTGTCCATAAACTATACATGAAAATTAGAATTAACTCCAGAAGTTTCTAGTAAACCTCTAATTCTACCACTTTCATTGGCTTGCTTGATTGTTTCACCCAAAGCCTTTGATAGGATAATAAACAAATACATGAAATTGGATCCTCTTGCCTAAGGTGTCATGTAGCTCCAAACAAATATTCTTGACATTCATTTATAAGGACAAATAATTTGGAAAAAAAATAAAATTATGTACCCATTTGCACCAGTTCTCTTAGAAGCCAAATTTTCTCCATACTCTGAGGAAATAATCTGAACTCATTGTAGCATAAGCTTGTTGATGTCCAATTGTATCGGCATGTATTGTCTTTTACTCAATTCAAAGTTGTGCAACAATTCATGAGATACAGTAATATCATCCAAATTTTGCTTTCCTTTGAGATTATCCCCTCTTACTCTTGGGAAATAATGGATAAAATAACTTATTCAATTGTGTTTTCCACAACTATAGAGATAATATTATATACCTAGTACACCCACAAATTTTTCAAAGGGTGTTACATTAAAATGCCCTATAGCTTCTTTGGAAAAAGATAAAATTTTACCCCCTCAAATTTGAAGTACTTCGGACTGTCAAGTTGCATTCACATTGCATCCAAAGAGGGATCTATCTACCCCAAAACATATTGGTTTCAAAAAACCGTAGGAAGTCCATATATATGAATCTAGAAAACAATTTTATAGATGGTTTCCTTAGTTCTAGCATCAAACCTTCTCAATCAATATCTAATAAAATCCATGTAATCTTATAGAACTATGGTCCTCCTGTAAAATCTGCATTACAGAAATCACATAAATATTTGTATTGTGGACAAGATTGTTAGAATCAACCTAGTGGGAGAGAAATCATAGAAACTCCCCATTAGTACAAAAGTTAGACTTGAACTATTGGTTTAGAGTTTGAAGGGACAACTAAGCACCATCAAACTTAAAAATTATTTCCTAGAGAAAAGGGCCTTATAGTCTCCTTCAGAGTTGACTCTTTCCAATCAAATGAAAGGGGTAGATAAAGAAGCTGAAGAAAACAACTAACAATATTGTGAGAAGAAGACACACCCTTGAAATTTTGTTTGAAGATTCAATAATCACGTCTCAGTAGGAGCAGGCGCATTATGTCCCCTCCTGCAAGCCATTCATGCGGTTTACCAAACTCTAAAGCCAGCTCTATCAAAGTATTGATCCTCAAAATTCCTGGTAGGGTTTTCAATATGCATGTGTAAGCCCCTAGGTGGTTTTTTTTTATAGAAATATTTTAGGCAAATGAACTCTTTTGGAGCTCCAGAAATAATCATTCTCCCATTTGTCTTAGATGTCAAGGCATGAGGAGTAACTCTTCTGAAAAATATCATGGAACTCCCACCCGACATCATTCATTCTACACATGTTAGGCCCATAATTTTGGCTTTAGAATCCAAGATTTAAAGGTTAACTATTTAGCCAATACTAATATAGGGCTTACATAGCCTTATCCCTTTTGCACTTGTAGAGGCCTAGCATTCTGTCCAGATCGGACTATTTTACGATATATAATAGTCAACTCATGAGTGGATCACAACCAAGTAATGCCTAGGTTGTATATTCATGTGAATACCTCTGTTTCCTTATGCTTTTTTTTTAAATTTCCTATTGTATTGTATGTGTGTGTTGGATATTTGACTCTCGTCTCCAATTGTGCTGTATGCTATACTCTTTTATTGTTAAATGTATGTGTTATTTTGTGTTACATGTGTGTTGGATCATTAATTGTCTTCTTCTATTGTCTTAGATGTGTGTGCAATAGTCTTAGATTGATAATCATTGCCTGCCAAGAAAGGTTTATGAGACATTGTAAGCACAAAAGCTTTACCAATCTCTTAGCTAACATTAGGATTCAAGCTCATGGGTTTTCATGTTAAGATTTTCCAAAGCTTTATTAGGAACTGTTGGACTTTTGTGGCATATCCCTCTTCTTTGCATGGATAACTTTACATCGATTTAGGTAAGCCTGTGCATGTTCCATTACTTGCCCCATCTTTCTGTCTCAATCCTTACGCAGTAGATAATTTATGCTCAACTTATAGGATCTTACAATAATTTTTTCAAGTGCAGGAGAAACAAAAGGGTTTTATTGGTCTAGCTCTTTACACAGCATGGTTTGTGCCAATGACCAACTCCACCAAGGACATTGTCGCAACTCAAAGAACACTCGTTTTCCAATATGGTTGGTGAGTATTTAACTTACCAAGACTCACTAAATGATATATTTAATGTAATTAGAATTCATTATAATGTTTTATTGGTCCTTGACAGGTTCATGGACCCCATTGTTTTTGGAGATTACCCTTCTCTTATGAAGGATATTGTAGGTTCAAGATTGCCTACTTTTAGCAAACAACAATCTAAAAAGTTAAGGGCTTCTTTTGATTTCATTGGTGTAATACATTACACTACTAATTACGTATCAGATGCTTATTGGCCTCCTGGAGAAAGAGATTACTTTAGAGACTGTCTGTCTACATTTTCAGGTACCTGACATCTTTAAAAACAATGGCATAGTTTGAAACTTTATAAGAACCAAATATATTTAAATGTTTGATTTCAACATAGAACTTTAAATAATCTCTACATCATCAATTTTCTGTGATTAAGATAAACCCATTCAACTACCATAATTTAAAATTGCATTGCTCCATTCCTTCCATAATTTAAAAATAATTTGGAATGTAAAATGTGCCAAGCTTGGTTGTACTATGCAGGTATCATGGCTGATTCCTCTAAAAGTGCCATTTTCTAGAAACAAACTCTAGACAAATTGCGTGAATGAGGGTGTAAATCCATCTCTAGGGTGACTAAGCATGTTTGCAGAACCAAAAATTATGCTTAAGAGACTTTGGGTGTTGGCAAGCTGGACACAAAGGGTGAACCCTACAAAAATGAACCAGGGGACTCCCAAAAGGCAAACCTTGGTGGAGGATGCACCAAAGGAAGTGAGCCTGTTTGGGCATGATAATAGCATTCCATATTCTGGAAAACCTTATTTTTAAAACTTTCTCAGAGCAATTGACCTTCTAGCAAGCATTCAAAGTGTCAACTTGAATTTTCCATGGGGAAAGAAGTTTATAACCAATCCAGGTTTTGTCGAGGTGGAAGGGATCTTTACAGGGCACTTCCAGTTAGTCCACCTTATGGCAGGTGATTGAACTCCAATTTTTGTGAAGGTGCTCCTTTGGTGTGGCTTGTTGCACCTCAGAAACTGAGGAGAGCTCATTGCTTTGCAACTCAAATTTGTCATGCAAGCTTGGCTACGGAATTCAATCCCTTGCGCATATACAAAACAAATCTGAGATAACCTTAATCCTTTTCTTACAAATCTGAAGACTGTTAACCAAGGGGACCATGGAAAAGGGAATGCCATGGTAATAAAGGACTGGAAACCACCAAATAGATTGCGAGTTCAGTGAAATTCCATTTCTAAAGCTATCACCATCCCAAATTAAGTGAGGTTTGATCAATTCCCATGCTGTCTAAATGCTCTAAGCCTCAAAGGAACCTATATTTTGGTAGGAACTTGAGTGAGGAGGAGGGATTTGAGATCAAAACCTTTCCATGGTTTTCTACCAAAAGGGTTGCCTTGAGTAATGCAGCGCATAAGTAGAAATTTCCAAGCTTCATTGCCTTTTAGGGCCTGAATGATCCATTTGACACATATGGCAATACCTTGGAGTTTGACATCTATAAGGCCAAGCCCTCTCATTTCTTTAGGTCTATGGTAAATATCCCATGCCACCCTATGAAACCCCTTGGAGCCTTTAGAATTGGCCCAAAGGAAGTCTCTTAACAGTCTTTCAAGTTCATCATAGGCCGCCTTGTAGGGAGCCTGATAGGAGGAATAATAATTATGGGTTGCTGCATTAACTTTGGAACAACCCTGGAGCTTGCCTGCCAAGGAGAGAGGTTTGGTGACCCAAAACGAAATTTTGTTCTTCACTCTTTGAACCATATAATTTGTAAAGGTCAGAAGGAGATGCTTGGAAAGTAAAGGAAATGCACAGAAACTTGAATTGTTCTCCTGGCTGAATCCAATTTGATTATTGACGCTATCTCATGCTCCCATAGTTTTTTTGGGTCTAACTTCAGGAAAATGTAGTAGAAAAACATTCCTTGACCCTTTCATCAATATTACCAACTAAATCAAAGCTTTCTTTTCTGATTCTCCAATTTTCGTTTTTCCTTTATTGATTTCAACCATGCTCGTGTACCATTATAGAAAGAATTAAAAACAAAAACAACTTAACAAGAAATCTCTGGATACCAATGAAGAGGGAACAAAATAGAATGCAAAAGAAAGCATTACAGTATTCCAACATGGCCTTTTTAGCCGAAGACTTATTTTTCTCTTTCAAGTCAATAAGCATTTTAAATTATGAAGCTATGCATCTGTATACTCACAGTATCGATCACAGAATAATCATTCATATTTCTATGGTTAAATTACCTTGGATTATAATTTTATGTCATTTTACTAGGCAATCAAAAACAATAAGGGGTAAACAAATAGTACATCCCTACACAATCAGGGCGATCAAAACAGGAAGAGGAGTGCTATGGTTTTCTAGCCTGCAATTAGGAAGACTGAAGGAAGAAGACAAAACATAAGCGCTAGTCTTCTCATCCACAATCAAGAAGATAAGATCAGTCTGGAATGAGGCTGAGGTAATAGGCTACTGGATTTAGTTTGTACGTAAACTTCCAATAGCATCTTGTAAAACACAATAATCCATCAAAACTGACATTCTAAAGAAAAACCCTTACCGCAAGGGTGTTGCAAGAAAAATTCAAACTTCTGTCCATAAAGGGATGAGTAAATTAGTGGCAAAGTATCCCAGCAGTGAACGGGAGCTCCTAGGCTCAAGAACTAGCTGGTATATGGAAAATTAACAAGGTATCAGAGCTAGAATAGAAACCCCGAGCATAAACTTGTGGCTTGAGGGTGGTTGTTGGAAGAACAATCCACACTCAAGACTGTAAATAGATGAGTAGCTCTCGCTTCAGAAGCAAATGGGAGGTTCTAGGTTCAAGAAACATAAAGGATTTTCTAAGCTCAGACCAAACAAGAGACATGGTATTTGTGAATGTAAGTCACACAAAAATACCAAACCGTGTTCTTAGGTGAAGCACTCAATTTTTAAATGAATGGCAGACTGCAGTATTGTAAGTCCACACCAAATATCTTATAGTTATCCGAAATCTGTTATAAGATTGAGCACATATTTGTGTCAGTGTTTACTTTAAATGTTTTAATGAATTTGTTACTTTACAGGCTTTGAAGATATTCTGAATTCTAATATATATATATATATATATATATATATATATATATATACTTGCATGTGCACAGAACTGAGAGATGGTATTCCTATTGGTAAGGTAAGTAGATGACATAATTTTTAACTTCATTTGTAATCGATATGCATTGCTACATCCTAACTGTAGAAAAACTTGTTTTTTCAAATTTACTGGCAGATAGGGCCTTCCGGACTCGCTAAAGTTCCATGGGGGATGCAAGCAATACTGGAATACTTCAAGCAACAATATGGAAACCCTCCTATGATCATCTATGAAAATGGTACTCTCTTGAGCTACATGTACTTTCCGTGTCTCCTTAAATTTATGTGGAACTAAAATTCCATGTCTATATTTTTGAAACGTGAGTAGGATATGCTACGGCCAACAATGATTCTCTTCGACTTTGGGATGCACTGAATGATCAATTGAGGGTGGACTATCTCCATGACTATCTTGAAAGTTTGCTTTCAGCCATCAGGTATATTATTGACAATCAACATACTAAACTCCATGCTTTATATTGACGAGTGATGAGGATGGTGGCTCAGGAAATTGGATTGTTATGGTGTAGGAATGGAACCAATGTTCAAGGATATTTTGTATGGAGTTTTGTTGACCTCTTCGAGTATTTTTATGGCTATAAGTTACGTTTTGGCTTATTTTATGTGAATTTTGAAGATAAGAATTTGAAGAGATACCCAACTCTTTCTGCTCAATGGTACACTAAATTATTGAAAGGGAGGAAACACATTGATTTGTGGGAGAGAAGACATGTTTCCATACAGAATCAACTACCTATCTTCCCTCAATCTCTTTGATGCCTTAATTGCATTTCCCTAACAACAATAATACAAGTTAGGGTAACCTAATTTGACTTGAAACTCTTGAGAGATTTACATATTAGGATATCTTCTTCAACTAGCATTTCTAAGGTGATTATGTTGTTACGGTGAATGAGCCTGGTCAGTGGCATATCTCATGGATATCTTATTATGAGATGGATATTCACAATATTAGATTGGGTGATCCATTAGTGTCATTTTTGTGTAATTGGGTGTTTCTGCCATTTGTAATAAATAAATGTATACATAAATTCTAAATCTTGTGTTTCTTCCTTCTTATCATTTTAGAGATCAAGGATTTACGCGCTTGATAGGTTATGTGGACCAAGCTGGGCTAAAGAATGTTAAAAGTCATCCTCGTCATCCCCACCTATGACATTTGCTTGGGTGATTCGTTATTGTCATCTTTAACATATAATTTGGTTTTTATGCTATTTTTGACACGTTTTTTCAAGAAAATAAAAAATTATATGGGGTGTGTCAACTTTTAATTCTTTTAAAAGCAATAAAATAAAAGACCTATACTCATTTTTAATTAGTTTATATATATTAAAAACAATGAAAAAATATTTATTGTATCTATATTTAATTAGTTAAACATATTAAAAATAATAAAAAAATGTGTATATATTTAAAAACTAATCATATTATTAATAATTAAAATTTTTAGAAAACTTTTTATATCCAGTAAAATAATGATGAGGTCCCATGTTCAAGTCTCCTTTGCCATTGGTAGTTGACTCCTCACGTGACATTGCTTCCCACGAGTCTAGAAGGTTCCCCTAAGTCAAAAAAGAACCGGTTAACAATTAAAATAATAATATTAATAAAATAATCATATATATGGTAAAATAATTATATAGTGGGTAAATGTTTATATATCTAAAAATTAATCATATTATTAAATAGTTAGGGTTTTTAGATAAATTTTTACATTAGGTAAAATAATGATATATATCATCAAGTCAATTGTTCCTTGTTAGAACTTTGATAGATTAGTTGGTAATACAATGATCGACATATTTTTCAGAAAACATGTGCATTAGAGTTGGTCAGTAGCAGATTGGACTGAAAGAGGTTACAAGGTCAAATTTTAGTCAAATTGAAAGCACATATCAATCATACTTTTAAGTCTATTGTTGGTCGACAATTTGAACATATTTTTCATGTTTGGAATTTTTTTAATTGACTATTTTTCAATTAAGAATTTTGAGCATATTTGTCATGTCTGGAGCATTTATTAATTAACAACAAGGAACAATGTCATTTTAAATAAATAACATGGTGAGATATATTCACTTTTTGGCTAAGAATTTTGAGCATATTTGTCATGCTTAGAGCATTGAATAAAGTTGTAGATCTCTTACATGTAAAGGTTAAGAAAGGATTTGAATGACTATTTCAAATATTTTTCAAAGTCTTTAGTTTGATAGAAGAACAGATTTTATTTATATTAGTATGGGGATATATAACAATGTGGAAGATCATTGTATCTATATTGAAAAATGTTAGTTATTTCTTATAAGCAAGATATTGGAATGGAAGCAAGATATTGGAATGGTTGGTGAATTGGTCATTGGCTTCGTGGTAGACAACTGTAATAGATTTTTTAATGGCTCAATGAAACAAAATTGTAAATCTAAATATGACATAGGATGTGTGATGCATCATGCACCAATCGTACATGTCAGGAATCTAGAACAACAAACATGCTCTAATTCCACTGTTAGAATCTAGGAAGCACAATTGATTACCATGTACAACCAACTAAATGCAGAATTTAACCAGAAGTAACAAGTAACTAGAATTCAGAAATAACACAAAATATGAGAGACAATACCCAATTGTATTAATACTCTTCCAGAAGGAAATACAACAAAGAAGATGCCATAGTCTTCTTCTTTACACACCTCTAGGGCTCCTACACCTCTAGGATATAAACAATAAATCTCTTCAAGAACTCACTCTCTCTCTTACGGTCCCAACACACAACTCAAACACAGAGTTGGTGTTCACCTCCAACCAGTCAGTATCACTACTGCCAGTACCACCAGTCAGTATCACTACTGCCAGTACACAAGTACTCCACGTACTCCATGACTGAGTACACACCGTACTTCAAGTACACAACGTACTCCAAGTAGATCTCCCCTGATCTTGCTACCTGTTGTGTTGTTGTCACCTTTGATCTTGCTACCCCGCAGATCTCCTTTGACTTCGCACACACACACCCCTGCAAATCAATGATCTTACTTACCATGTAGATCTCTCTACACCCTAAAGAACCCTTGTCCTTGCCTCACCAAGTCCTTATGATTCTCCAAACTAGTACCCCGATGGATCTTCTACCAGATCTTGCTATCCCACAGATCTCCCTGATCATACACAGTCGGCACTCCTGTGGAACTAGGAGGAACACACCTTGCTCTCTTCACTCTGAAGGAGCTAACCTTGCTCTTACTCAACTAGCACAAATTACAATGCAGCCCATGAGTCTATTATATAGATCTCATGCAAACAATAATTAGACATCCAATTACAATAATTAGATCCGCAGCTCAAGACTAAAATTAGCCTTTTAACATGCAAATAATTGGTTCATTAACTAACTGTTCATGAAACTCGCAGTTTTGAACCGCATAGGCGACCGACGTCGGCCGATCCCTGACCGATGTCGACAGCTTCCTGTCTACACCTAACCGACGTCGGTTGGCCTGACCGACGCTGGTGACTGTGACACTCAGCAACCTCCTCCTCCATGTTTGCATCAGTGAAGCTTTTAGCTCCACAACCTAACAATCTCTCACTTGGAGATAAACAGTTGCACTGTACCTATACCTGTACACCGTCTAATTTGTTTTCTGGTTTGTATCCCTCTTCAAGATCAATCTTAAAGACCAACCACCACACATCTTGTGGTGAAACTCCTGTCATCCAAGTAACCTACCATATCTAAAGTGCCTGACCCTGCATAGCATGTCGACCTGCTGCTGGTCCCTCTCAGATATCTGAGAACCCACTGAACCGCTTTCTAGTGCTTTCATCCTAGATTGACTACAAACTTTCTGACAGCACCCACTGCTTGGGCAAACTCAGGGAGTACACATGTACTCAACCTCATCATGTGATTGGGGACCCTGTTCTGTGAACTGTCCATCCATAGGTGCACTTGCTGTTCTGCATCCTGCACTACCTTCACACAATCATCCTGTGACAACATCAACTTGTGATCTTTCCTGTCTCTAGGATTACTCATGCCAAAGAATTTTGCTCCTCCAAATTCTTCATGACACACCTCTAAACTAACTTTACCTTTAGCTCAAAAAATCCTGTATGTGTAACCCTGCATCAAGCAAACACACAACATACAGTAACAAGATGATATTGCAATCATCACCCACCTGATAAAGAAACCACAGTAGTTACAATGACATTGACTAAAGCCATGCTTTGTCATCCACTTGTCAAACCTGTACCACTATCTTGGAGCTTCTTCAAGACCATATGACCTGGTCTTCCGTCTCACGTATCCATTCTCTCTATTCTTTAACCAAGAAATCCATTTGTCTTTCAGTGCTTTCTTTCGACTGGCAACCCTACCAAATCTCCTATTTGGTTCTGCATCCAAGGAATCAAATTCTTCATTCATGCCACGCTCTCACTATTTCCTGGATCCTTCCTGCTCTACAGTGAGCAAATAGTATAAAGAAGAGGAATAACAAATTTGAGACTTACTTACCCTTTCAGTCCTCCATATGGGCATTTGAGACTCCTTGAAGCTTACTGTCTGCCCAAAATCTGTTTCAGTGACTGACCTCGATCACCACACAGTCTGCATCCGACCGACGTCAGTTCCATGTGACTGTCCAGGTCACCGACACCGGTTATCCTACTGACGTCAGTCTCCACCTGCCCGACACCACCAACTTTGCCTGTCTGCACATGACCGATGTCGGTGCCTGTCTGTTCGACATCAGTTATCCCTGATCGACGCTGGTACCTGTGTTTGCTTGTGAGTGATGACTTTTTACTCGCGAGCTTACTTTGAATCATACCCATGTCCAAACTGCCCTGCTCAAATTTTACTCAGTCTTTTCCACTGATCTCTATCCATCATCTCCTCCATAAATACCAAGGCTTTCCAGTTTTTAAGTTTGTCAAACACATCTGACTTCCTCTTAAAAACATGCATCTCCTTCTTTCTCATGCAACCAAGCCTACAAAGTGACGTCCTTGCAATAAAAGAAGAAACAATAATATAAGTAGATAGATAAAGGATACCTACTTTCTTACCACCTATTAATTCAAGTGCATCCACTGTGAGAGTTCTTGTGCATCTCTCATCACCCAACTTTTTTGAATAAATTAGCCGCATCTTTTAGACTGGGACCTGCCTGACCTTCTTCAACACCAATGTGTTGGCGGCCTACAATTTCAGTCACACTTTTCCTTTGCCAAAACTTTGACAAGGCACACCAGCGCCTAAATAAATCTTTTCAAAGTCTCCAAAGACCTTAACATAGAAAAATACTCTATTTCAGGCTACATGGAAAGAGGCAACATAATCTATAAAACAAAATTCTACTTTATCCAAGGAACACCCCAGAGCATCATGTGAAACAACACCTGAAACATCTATTTCTTCAATTTCTTTATGCTGATCTTCTACCAACCAACAATCTTTCTTTACCTTGCTCTTTCTTTTCATAACACCGTAATTGACCATTCGTGCTTTTCAATTCCTTCATTTTTAGCTTACTTTCTTCTTCCATTGCTATACTCTCACTCAATCAAAAACTCTTGAGAGTGACCTGTAATCAAACACAAACCTGCTCCTTGCAACCTTAGCTCTAATACCACTTGTCAGGAATCTAGAACAACAAACATGCTCTGATTCCATTGTTAAGATTTAGGAAGCACAATTGATTACCATGTACAAGCAACTAAATACGAAATTTAACCAGAAGTAACAAGTAACTATAATTCAGAAATAACACAAAATATGAGAGACAATACCTAATTGTATTAATACTCTTCCAGAAAGAAATACAACAAAAAAGATGCCACAGTATTCTTCCTTACACACCTCTAGGGCTCCCACATCTCTAGGGCATAAATAGTAAATCTCTTCAAGAACTCACTCTCTCTCTTATGGTCCCAACACACAACTCAAACACAGAGTTAGTGTTCACCTCCAATCAGTCAGTATCACTACTGCCAGTACCACCAATCAGTATCACTACTGCCAGTACACAAGTACTCCATGTACTTCATGACCGAGTACACACCGTACTCCAAGTACACAACGTACTCTAAGTACACAACGTACTCCAAGTAGATCTCTCTTGATCTTGCTACCTGTTGTGTTGCTGTCACTTTTGATCTTGCTACCCCGTAGATCTCTTTTGACCTCGCACACACACACACACACACACACCTGCAAATCAATGATCTTACTTACCATGTAGATCTCTCTACACCTTGAAGAACCCTTGTCTTTGCCTCACCAAGTCCTTATGATTCTCTAAACCAGTACTCCGGTGGATCTTCTACCAGATCTTGCTATCCCGCAGATCTCTCTGATCATACACACTCGGCACCCCTGTGGAACTAGGAGGAACACACCTTGCTCTCTTCACTCTGAAGGAGCTAACCTTGCTCTTACTCAACTAGCACAAATTACAATACAACCCATGAGTCTATTATATAGATCTCATGCAAACAATAATTAGACATCCAATTATAATAATTAGATCCATAGCTCAAGACTAAAATTAACCTTTTAACATGCAAACAATCGGTTCGTTAACTAACTTTTCATGAAACTCATAGTTTCGAACCACACAGATGACTGACGTCAGTCCCTGTCTGTCTGGAGATGACCGACATCAGCTGATCCCTGACCGATGTCGACAGCTTCCTGTCTACACCTGACCGATGTCGGTTGGCCTAACCGACGCTGGTGACTGTGACACTTAGCAACCTCCTCCTCCATGTTTGCATCAGTGAAGCTTTTAGCTCCACAACCTAACAGTACATGCCTCAACATATATAATTATAAATTATATTTTTTTTATGATGTATTTATTAAATTGTAAAATACAAATCCATATATAAATGTCAAAATATAATGTGTGGATTTAGCTAGCCTTAACCCAAAGATTATTAAATCAAATATAGATACCTCCAACTCTACTTTGAATTTTGTATGGAATTATTGTAGTACATCAAACATCTTATAAAGACAAAGTTTTGGAGCATAAATGAATGAATTGTGGTATCAAGAGATACCATTTAATCCTTTGTGCAATATGGTAAAGTAGAGGAAACAACAAAACCCTTCTAATTATTGGATTCTATATATATGTGGATGGAACTCCCATCATAACAGGACCTTAAGATGAGCTCTTATAGTATATGGGGCATGCACCTTATGAACCTCCATAATATGCACCCACAACTCAATGCTTATATTCTTTTCATGGGCTCCCCACAAGAAAGACAACATATGAGAATAATTTATTCATGGAATTAAGTGGAAACCTAATGGAGCCATGGTCAGGGGTCTAAATAAATAGATGTCTTAGATCACATATCCTTCAAAATTATACAGTGGAAAACACAATTCAATGAAATGCAACAACAACAATGTTCTTTATTTGATTTCAATAATGGAAATATAACTTTTGCACACACACACACAATAACAACTTTTAATCTCAAATGAAATGCATTACAATATCATTTCTTCATATTTCTACTTTCTAACTTGTGGTCTTCACAAGTTTATCTTTTTATCTCTCAATTTAGTTCTAATTGACTAACAGAAGTGCAGGAGCATGCTTATATAGGCACACAACCCACATACTTACATTATTATGCTCAACAATCCAAATGAACCATATCACATTACAACACAATGCATCAAGGCGTAACACATCACAAAATGATATTAAATGAAGTCGAAACAACCTCACATAATTCTAGGACCTTTTTAATGCAATGTTTAGGAATTCATAATGGATCTTTTGACCAATGGCCACATTCACCTCACAAGAATGTGTGCTCCTCAAGATGTTGTAAGAAAAATACGATACAAATGAATAATCTCAATTAAATACAATGCATCATGAGAAGGAACAAAACAAATAGAAAGCTTATTTCATGGCGTAGAGGAAACAATATTCAGGAATGTCTAATGATCCACAATTTTTTAATCTTTATTGGGAAAATTAAATAAATCATTTGATAAATTCCCACTCCAAAACTAGTACCCATATGGAGGATTGGAAACAAATGGTACCAAAAAAAACACAATCCCAACAATGGCCATATTAATTCCAACAACCCTCCACTATTAGATGCAATTTAATTTATGAGTCTCAATCTAGAAGAACTTGTTTGCATATATAGTGCACATCACCTTATCAATTGTATTTTAAATTACTTTCTTATTATTCACTTCAACATTGTATCATTTTTTAATGCAAATACTTCATATCACTCTCCACTATTAGATGCAATTTAATTTATGAGTCTCAGTCTAGAAGAACTTGTTTGCATATATAGTGCACATTACCTTATCAAGATTGGATTAACAAGAATAAAGTGAACCCAAAACGTTTTGACATCGTTGTTAGGGCCATAGTGTCAAAAAAATAACACATCTTCTAAATTGAGTTGGGAATCCACACTAGAAGGGTAATTAGGAAGAAGGTCAACATTCAATCCATTCATGTCTTTGCCTAATGGTTTAGTTTTTATTTTGATTAGCTAGATCATATTAATTGCATGTGTCACAAGGGAGATAGTAATAGAGTTTATTTCAAACAAACCTAATATTGGCATAGGCTTAGTCACAAAAATCATATACAATTGCAAAAATAGAGGAAGTTTCAAAAACCACGAGAGGATAAAACTAGGTCATTTTTTCCCATTAAACCACCACACTAGTTTAACCTCGAAGATATTATTGGTCCTTGTGGGTATACGATATTTAGTTAGAAATGGTGGACTTTGAGGGTGAGTGATTAAGAAAAGAGGCCTCCACCTTTCGTTTTTTAATTGCCACGCTAGGAGGAACAATCCATACGCATAATTGTTTTCCATATGCACTCCATGGGCTTACACGTGATGATATAAACACATTTATGTTTGATTTTGATGTGTTTTGCATAAGTTATGATTATCATAATGATGCAAAGGGATTTAATTTATTTCAAACAACATTGAAGGAATCAACATTTTGTTGGTTCATGAGATTATGAAGAATAACATAGAAAACTCAAAACAAATGAGGGACAAGTAGTTAAATAAATGTCAAGAATATTGTAAGGTGAGAGATTTAAGAGATGAGACTCAAAGATATGGTGAATCACTAAAATATTATATGGAGAGATTAAATTTTAGTCTACAAATGCCAAAACATCATAAAATGGATCGAGTCTCCATAAAATTGATATGTCTAAGAGGCATTTGAGAATACTATATTAAGGCATCAAAATTGATGGAAGGAAGAAATGTGTCACAATTATATTATAAGGATATTTTCCTACTCCACAAGAATTATTTAAATTTTATGGAAAAAAAACTAAGAAGCTAAAGGATAATCAACACATTTATAGAAAATAATTATAGGAGTCATAAAAACTGATATTGGGAATTCATTAGAAGTTTTCAAGATATATATTTTAAACCTAATTGCTACACAAACACTCTCCAAACAAGGAGAAAGTAAAAGGATGTAGATAAATACTTTTCTCCAGATGTAGGAAGAAACAATATGATGGCAAATGTCAACCTAATAGGACTAGGATTTTTGGCATTTGGAAAGGAAAACACAATACAAATGAATATTCTCAATTGAATATAATGCATCATGAGAAAGAACATAACCAAAATAAAGCTTATTTTATGGCCTAGAGGAAATAATATTTAGGTATGGCTAATTATCCACAATTTTAAAATCCATATGGGGAAATCAAATGAATCATTCAAATAAATTCCCTCTCCAAAACTGTACTCATATGGAGGATTGGAAATAAATGGCACCCAAAAAATGACAAGCCCAACAATGGCCATATTAATTCCAACAACCCCAAAATAAACAATAATAACAACCCCCAAGATAAAATTGGCAAAAACCTTTACAAATTCAACAACCTTGGAAATAACAATGCCACCAATAACATACCATTATATTTTGACAAGGCAACATTTTTACTCATCCACCAAATAATTCAAATAAACATCCCTTAGATCTCAATAACTACTTGCCTACCTTGCACCTAATCCTAATAATAAGAATGACAAACCAATGTATAATAATGAGATGGTGTGTTACCCTACATATCCTATAAATTCCATGGAGTTGAAAGAGATATATATTTTGTTAAGAAGTATCGTTGATTGTGCATTACCCCAAAAATTTACTAAACTAGAGGAAGGATCAAAACTTCCATGTGAAATCTAAACCCAAGAACATATCCCACCCAAGAATTCAAGTACAATTATAAAATAAGTATCACCTCGTGCTTCTTTTCCTAAACAAGTTGAATCAAATGAGGGAGGAGCCTCAATTAGAGTTTAATTTTTTAGAGGAACTTAAAAAATTATGTGTCAAAATCCATTTGTTTCAATAAATTAAGGACATCCTAGTCCAAAATAAGACAACAAGAGAATTGTGTCTTAAGAAACTTCGTAAGAAGAAAAATATCCTCAAATAGTGTAGGGTATTAGACAACTTCTTGATCTTATGCCTGAAAAATTAGTAACACCCATATATTTTGATCTAGATAGCTCAATGGGAGATGCTCAAATAAATTTGCCCCTTATAAAAAAATACCTTGGTTGACTTAAGAAAAACCATTAATTTCATGAATAAATAAAGCATGGATCAAATCAGGTTGCAAGGATTAAGGGCGACCCTTGCTTTCCTCCAAATTTAAAAAAAATATACTATTAATCCATAAGCATTAATAGAATATGTCAGTTTTTTTTGCAGATTCATGTGAATAACTTGTTAATTTCAAGGTACTTCGGCCAAAAATAATATAGGAGGATATTCAATCATATTTTATTGGCCAAAATTGATGCATATATCAACTATATGTTAGTGAACATGATTATTTCTAATGGAAACAACACCACTAAAATCACATCATATCTTCTTGCCCAACCATCCTTAGAAACCAAAGAACAATTATGGATGGAAATAGAGGAAAATTATTATGCTTATGTAACAACACATACTAAAATACATAAAGGTCTTTCTCTATGAGAACAAATGAATTCAATAATTGCTATTTTTTTTATAGAGTGTACTTTCCCAAAAAACAATCACTACAAAGGGGTTTTCAATTAGATCAATGTGATGAGTGCTCTTTGAGAAATTTACTCTGAATTGAAGGGTCTTCCATCCTAGTGGGGACTTGAATTCTTTACATAATCTATTACAACATAAAAATTATTATAGTGAATTCATAATAGTGTTAGAATCATCTACATACATAGTCAAATATGTAAAAATATTTCTTGGGAAAAATCTAGACATAAACAACATGGTGCAGAAATATAATATTGGTTTTTCTTGGAATCACCAAGATATAAAGAGCATTTATCTTGATGTTTTTACTTATCACATATATATGAAGGATGATTTTAGGCTCATTAGGTAGCCACAGATAAGAGGTAATCCTATATTATGATTGATTGTTAAAACAAAATTTAAAAAGTTACTCGACACTTGATCTACTTATCCTATCTATAATAATTAATAGGTCTTTATGTTAGTCATTGTTCCCAACAAAAGTGGTAAATAAAGAATTTGCATGGATTATCTACACATTAATAAGAATAAATATTTTTTTCTTTCTTAAATGGGTTTAGTGGATATAATCAAATTCATATTTCCATCAAGGAATAAGATTAAACAAACTTTATTTGTCCTTTGGTGGCATATGTTTACCATGTCCTTACATTTAGAATTTTTAATGCTTTATCCATATTTCAACGAGATGTTTAAAGTATATTTTTTGACTTCATCCATTGTGTGTGTGTGTGTGTGTGTGTGTGAGAGCGGGCGGCGAGGGAGGCGGGGGTGGTGTGGGTGTGTGGGGATGAACTTATTGTTTATGGAAATTCCTATGAAGACGCCATGGATAATCTTGAGAAAGTCATGCAAAAATGCCAAGACACTAACATATCCTTGATTAATATGAAAAATGTTATATGCTTATGACATAAGGTATTGTATTATATCATCATATCTCACCAAGAGGAATTGAGGTTGATCACATGAAGGCTAAAGTGAATTTAACTTACTTGTGCCCATAAAACATAATTATGTCCAAAATTTTACCCCAAGAAAAGTCAAACAAAACCCATAAAAATGCTACCAAATTTTATTTATTTTTATTTTTTTTGCAACACTATCTTCATACAATATAACACTCCACTAACAACCCATGCACATACATGCACACTAACAAGGTAACCTTAAAGGAACACACTCATAAACAATGCATGTCACCTACTACTTGGCTGCTCACCTTTAATCTCAGAATGCGAGCTTCATCAAGGTGTTTGACAAGCTCTTTATAACAAAGTTGTGTCAACTACAATAAAATAGGTTTGAAACACTACACTTAAATTAAATATTCAAGGTTATTTGAGAATATTAATACCAATCATACCAACACTGAAGCTCATCTCCAATGGGGATAAATGTAATTTGCCAATGATTCGATGACAAGGAGACACTACAACTATGACCTTAAGTGTAATAAAAGTAAGAGATCAACCAAGCTCCAATTTCACTCAAAATATCATATTACCACTTTAAAACCCATGGATACATTAATAAATATTAACCATTTGTGTTGAAGCATAAAAACTCAATCCCAAAGCAAATAGACTTGACTAGCTCACCTCTTAGTCCAATCTCAAAATTACTAAATCACCTAAGAAATAGTGATGGAAAAAATACTTCCTCAAAGGGAAAAGAAT